>CM053793.1:640411649-640960680 GCA_028749045.1 Cupressus sempervirens
GGTTTTTTTGACAATCTGACAGTATCACTCATGGGTTTCACGATATAGTTTAACCACCTCCTAGAATCTATAAGTATAGTGGTTTTATTATGCATTGGCAGGTTGATCTCTTGGTACAATGAAAATCACACTCATAACATATAAGCCTAAAGAGGAGAGATGAGGCCAAAAAAAACTCCATTTTTTGGTAGTTTTTTATGTTATAGAAATTTTTATTTCGAAGGCCCACATAGTAGAATTTTTGTTTTAATCTATCATATATCCCTTATCTCAATTTTTTGATTAGATAGTGTTAAAGATTTAAGTCAAATCTCTTGAATTAATTTTGAATGATGGAAGATGTTTGGAATTTTGAGTGATGATCATTAAGTTATATACCCCTTCCAAGTTGGGATTACTAAGTTCTAAAGTGGTGGAATTTCTACTAGATTCATAAACTCTTTTCTTCAATGATTTTACTTTCAAATAGTTATCATAGTTGTAGATGCCACATTCTAACACTACGAAGGTTATAAAGGTTTACTAAACATCAAAATTTAATAATATTGCTAGTGTACCACATGTCAATATTGTGCATCTCGACCCAACTTTAATAAAAAGGATGCTCTAGAATACCCCACTAGTGTGTCATGTGTCCAATCTATGGTCATTTTGGTGAATGAATCTACTAGGTCCACATTCTTTAAGAGAAAAGAAACTAGTTTTAGAAAATAATATTAATGAAAATATAACATAACTACTTTTTCCTACCTCAAAGGACCAATCATTATGAATGGGGCTAGAAATTAATTTTTTGAAGATGGTGAGGAAGTTAAAAAAATGCATAGGTGACACCCATGTTGTGCACATGGAAGGAAAGTAATGATATCGAGGTTGACATGATTTGTAACAACTATATGATGATGCTTCTACATGGTACAAATACAACTTGACCTTTCAATTAAAGTAACACCCTACTAGGAAACCTAAGAGAAATTAACCTAAATGTAACACTAAGTTTACTGAATTTTTTTCTTCTTAAAAGTTATATGCAATATTATTGAATATCAATGTTGAATAAATATATTGTAATACATCACACACACATAAATAAATATAATTATAGTTTGCATGTCTCAATGGTTCCTTAAAATTTGAATGACATTTATGAAAGTTTTGATAATTAGATTTAATCTTAAATACAATGTCAATAACCATAATGAATCTCATATACATGATCTCATAAACAAATACATAAGCACAACTGATACAATGAAGTATATTCAAATACGCAACATCAACTGCACATGTTGTAGGGTATTTAATGGTAAATCAAATACAATACATTATAATACATTGTCCTATATGTATCTGAAGATAAAAATACATAATATATGAAAATATAGGTACATAGATTGAATAGAAAGACTTGAAGAGATACGAATAAGAATAGTACAACTACAGTAATGGAATGCCTAACACCAGTACAAGTCTATGTGGATCCCAATGGCACAAGAGTCACTAACTCCCAACCTCGTGGAAATCTAATTGGAACCATTCCGAATGTGTTGGGGAGATAATGTAAAATTCATACATGGATCTCAAACCACAAAAATAATTCCTAGGCAAGAGATCCTAAAAGCTCTCTACCTCAAGAGCACCACAAACTACGAATAAGAAAAGATAACAAATGTTAAATAACAACAATCTACTAATACCAACACTAAATACCAAAATCAACAACTACCAATAAAGAGTGACCATTGAATCAATACCAACTTCCAAATCAAATACCAATAAGGACTAGAACAACAACCAACAAATAAATAACAAACACCAATAAACACCAAACACCAAAAATAAATAACATCCACTAAACACCAAACACCAAAAATAAATAACATCCACTAGAAAAAAAAAAATGCAAAATCTATAAATTTTTTTTTTTCACAAACTTAAATAATAATAATTTAAAAACATACTACAAACATTTCCTAACAAAGTTGGTCATTTAGAATTTCATTTTAACCAATAATTAGAATTCATAACTAAAAATTACAACTACTCTTAACAATCCACCATAAAATCTACTACAAAATCATCTATTATTATATAATAACGTGCCAAATGACCTTGCATTAGGAATCCAATACTTCATTTAGATTGTCAACATAACAATATTAAACTAATAATAATAGACTATATTTAATAGATAATTGTCACCACCAATCTTTGAGAATATAATACAACATTGCTCCAACATTGAATCTAAATAAGTTATCTATACTCTCCTTCACTAACTAATAATAAAAAGTATTGGAATGAACAATTTGTGCTAGAAACATTCACGTTCATAGAATTAAACTAATAGAAATGGATATGCCATAATGGCACTTCAAATTTGTATATTCCTTTTCAAAGGAAAATAATACTAGCTATAATCTTATACATAAGATTTTTAAATCGACAGATGCATCAGGACAACATCTGTATCTGCCTTTAAAGCATAATAATAATAATAATAAAATTCTTCAATATTCAGAAAACAAATGACAATGAAGAGCCGGCTAAATAATTCCAAAAGGCAGTTGACAAAAACAAATAAAACGCTTGCTTGCATAGCAGGCTTTGTGGTGAGGAAGTGGATAAGGTGGAAAAGTCCACGAACAGAGCATAGAATTTAGGCCAACACAGTGGTTGGTGACAAGACGCATGGGAGACCCTATAAAATCTAGGCGGGGTAATCAATCCAAGAGTTGGCCAAACAGTTTTAAGCACTTCCAAATGATGCTTAATAAACAAAAACATAATGCCTTCAGTCTTAATCCGCTGAGTAAGTCAGTCGGGCCTTCTCGATTTCAACCACAGCCGCCTGCCTTGACCGGAAATTAACATAAACGTGCTCCAAAATCTCATTTTCAAGAATATTTTCAGCGAAATAAAAGCAGGTGAGCTCAGGCATTTAATCATGATCATCAGCTTCATGCAAGAACTAACAAAAGAAATGCTTATGCAGAACTATGACCAACGACACCTCATTTCTCCAACCCCGCCGACGATGGGTTTCAATGATATCGCTAGAGCAAACACCGTTGAGAATAACACGAGATCCACAGCTACAGGAGAGGAGAAATCCCTGTGCTCTCCTGTAGCGGGGAGATTTCTGTGGTTTCCTGTCGTTACAGGGGAGAGGAAATTCTTGTCTTCTCCTAACACTATGGGAGAGGGGGAATCCCTGCATTCTCCTGGCGTTACAGGAGAGAGGGAATCCCTCCACTCTCCTAGCGTTACAGGAGAGAGGAAATTTTTGTCCTCTTCTGACACTACAAGAGAGAAGGAATCTCTAAGCTCTCCTAATATTACAGAAGAGAGAAAATTCTTATCCTCTCCTGATATTACAGGAGAGAGGGAATTCCTAAGCTCTCCTGAAATTACAGGAGAGAGGGAATCCCTAGGCTCTCCTGGAGTTACAGGAGAGAGGGAATCCCTCTCCTCTCCTGGCGCTACAGGAGAGGGGAAATCGAGGAGATTACATATGTTTGATAAGGTGGTCACTCCTAGCGATGTGGGGAAGCTGAATCGGCTTGTGATTCCAAAACATCACGCACAGAAATACTTTCCGCTCGATGAGAATGAAAAGGACAGAGGATTGCTGCTGACGTTCGAAGACAAGAGGGGAAAAGAATGGCGGTTTCGTTACTCGTATTGGACCAGCAGCCAGAGCTACGTGTTCACCAAGGGATGGAATGGCTTCGTTCGTGAAATGGGTCTCCATGCAGGGGACGTCGTTTCTTTTCATACAACCGCCGACTCCCCAAACATGCAACGGCATTTTTACATCAGCTGGCAGCGGCGCGGCTCAAAAGCGCCGCTTTTGTGCGGTGGCCAAGCTCAGATCTTCCGTCCCTCTCCTTTCTTGATGTCTTCTTTGCAGAACAATGACGGCGCCGCCGTATTTTCTATGCCGACTAATGGCGGCGCCGCCGTGTCGTCTTTGTTTGCCAATGGCGGCGCCGCCATGTCTTCTTACGCGTCTTTCCGGCTGGAGCAAACTCAGGGCCTGTTACCCTCAGTAGCTGGTCATCCAGCAGCTGGTGGAGAGCGTAACACAGCGTTTGTACAAGTTAAGCCCGGTCAACGACCGGCAGGCGATGAGTCATATCCCGCACAGAAAATGAGTAAAAGAGTGAGGCTCTTTGGTGTCACTCTGTGAATTTTGGAAAAGAAATGCAGAGATAGCGCGTGAGATAATAGTTCACCAATGGGTTGTAATTTCTACCTCAGTTTTTATTTTCTATAAAAGTTTCATTTGTTTGATAGAAAAAAAGATTGTGGGAAAGTTGTGGGATCGGATTTTAAGAGATCTCACCCTTGGTTCTGCTTGTAGGATAATCTAGTTTGCTTTTCCCTGGTTCAATAGCTTGGTCTATATTCACAGGGGCAATTTCATTATATTATTCACATAATTTTACTGCCCTTGGAATCTTCAATCTTCTCATTTGGGGCTGGTTTTGATCTCTTTTGAATTAGCATCTGTATTGAAATTAGGTTGGATTAAGAAATATTTTGTAGGCTTAAGCAACTATTCCTTTGTAAATTGATAAGACTTTCTTCAATTGCTCACTTCTTCTCTAAGTTCTTATCATCTCTTGCTTCGACAAATTCTTGAAATTTTAGATATCTTCCATCATCTCTTGTTTCTACAAATTCTTGAAATTATAGATCTTTCTTGAATCAGCTATAATACCAAATATGAGAAAAATACAATATTGTAAGACCAAACTAATTACTCTACTAATTGAAGAGATTCCAAGAGCTTCCAAAAGCCTTTTGATCAAATAATCAAGGATCAAATTAATAGATAATTAATCAATTACCACTGCCTCATTATATAAAGATTTTAGATACAACTAGCTTTATCCTGCAAATCTTGCACTATCAATTTTATAATAAAAACTTATATCTTGTAAATTTAATATCAAATTTAAAATACAAATATTATATAGATAACTTATAATAGGCAAAGTACATAGTGACTACATTGGATTCTTCTTTAGCTTCTTTTTACAATAGTTGTAAGCAAACCTTTTGATCTATTTTTATTTTCAAATCTTCAGTCTCTCAACTTGAAGGTTGTTTTCCCCCTTTTTGACAAATGAGGTGACGTTTGTATTCACATTTGGTTGGATTAAATAATACTTTGTCCATTCAACATGGGCAGCTTCCTCTTTGCAAACTGAAAAGACTTTTTTTAGTGCACTTATTGACACCTAACATTCTTGTATACATAAAACTTTTTTGGACCTACTTCAACACCAAATGAAAGAAATAAAATATTGTAAAATAACGAAATCATTCTATTGTATCAAAACATTACAAGAACTTCTTCATCAAGAATCAAACTAAACTATAATGAATCAATTATAACTACTTCGTTATATCATTTTTTTTATATGTCTACTTTTATCAAAAAAAATCTTACATTATTAGTTTTTGATTAAAAAATTAAAACTTTGAAAAAGCTAATATTAAAACTAGAAACCAAAATTCCAACAATTAGCGGGATCTAATTTTAATATTCCTAACCCTTAATCCTGCTTATGTGATACTATAGATTTGTTTGATTTGTTTTCTTTTTTAAGTTTGATTGTTTCATTTCTCCTCAATCTATTCCATAGTTACTAGTGAAGTACATAGTGACTACATTGGATTCTTGAAATATCTATCTATAATATCTGCTTTGACACTTTCTACACTATTAAAACATCATCGACTGCTAGAAAAATTGAAGTTATTAACCCATATTGTTTCCTGCATAGCTTCTTTTCATCAATGTTTCCATCACTAGAAGGATAGAAATATATAAATTATTGTTTGGTTAAATAAAAAAGCTTCAACAATATTTCTCATACATTAATTTTAGTGTGAAGTCTTTCCTATACCACATATATGATCGAAGGCAAGACAACCCTATAGATTAGAGGGGAGTTTAGTTCAAACCATCCTACAGACCAACCCGCTGCACTTGCATTTAGTACAAGATCATCTATTGGGGATAAGGGTACACTAGGACTGACAAGCAAATAGCATATGAGGACCAACTCCAGTTGGGCTCAAGCATACCACGTATATGAGTTTTGCAAGAGTAGTTTTGTATCTTGGAGTTCAGATATTTATAAAAGGCATATGGTTGCAAAAATTGTAGAGCTCTACAAGCTCTTGTGATCATAGAAGCCTAGTACATTTCTCCTAGTTTTTCTTCTCTTTGACTTTTCTTTTTTATTTGGTTGAATCAACAAAAGGTAGTTAAACAAAATTAGAATAGTCGTACAATTGAACAAATTGCAAATTTACATTATACATAGACTAATATTATAATAATAGGACTCAAAGGTGTTTTTAAATAGTAATAGTATGCATATGTATTTTTTTTCAATTGGTAGATGTATACAAATATCAAAATTGTAATATTTAAATGTATTCAATATTTAGTTTAGTGATTGAACTCTATACTTTATTTAGATGTTATTATTAGTTTTAGTTTTCTTATAGAATATCTTAGTCTTATAGGGAAATGTTATCTTATATAAGTAGTTTATTATATTAATATAAAACATATAAATACATAGAAAGTTATAGTTGGTGGTATACAGAGATTTAATTACTGTTAGTTTGTATCATTCTTTGCAGTTTCTCTAATGAGAAGAGATTCTCATTGTCAACCAAACAAGAATTGAGATCTTCCACATTTGGCTTCAAGATCCCACTCTTAAAAAATAAACAAGCCCTTATACATAGTACGTATTCTATCCAAACTATCATCCCTACAATTTATAGCTTTGTATCTGCTCCATGTGTGAAGCTCATCAAATCGATCTATCTTCATGTGCAACATTTTTCTTATTATTATTTGCTCAATTTTCTTCATCAACCATTAACAAACTTAACACTTACTTTTATTGACCTTTCCCTATCATAACATTTCCATTAATGAAAACTCCTATCAAATTACCTCATCGACCTTTCCAACAATCTACCCCTTTTGCGTTGATGGTAACATTGTGAAAAAATGGTTAAGTATAAGATCTCCAAAACTTCAAAACTTTAAACATTTAAAAACTGGACAATCAAAACATTTGTGGAATATAATGATCCACATAATATCAATACATACAATTCATAAAATATTATGTACCTCACTAACATTGTACCCCCCCTTTGACTATATTGTGTATATACGCATGGTCTCACTTACAGTATAACTACTGTTCAAAAAACCATTTTTCATTGACTTCTCTCCCCCTATGACATCAATGAAAAAGGTGAGGCACAATTATTTTATGTATGTCAAAATTTTGGTTCACAAGCTCTTCTCCTCATGGTAAAAAATGGGTACAATATGAGAAATTTCTTCTTAGAGTTTATGACTCCACATTCCAAGTCTTTTTCACAGAGTATACTACATGAATGATTGTATATATACCATATGCAACTACTTCTTCTCCATTAAAATCTATTAGTACAAAGTTTTCATATGATCTCTTTGCATCTAATAATGTATTCAATTGTTTGAAGCATGTCAATCTTGGTCATCAAGTTATCTTTAATTAAATTAATCTTGCCAAGATTTTGCTCCCATCTATCTCCAAAATATCCAAGGTGTTAAAGGTTTCTCTTACTCTTTTTTCAACCTCCATGATATTCAAATCTTGCTGTTTTGATTCTCCATCAATCTATTCTAACTTTGATTCATCCTCTTTAATACATTATGTTACATCATCAACAAATTGATGTACCCTTGTGCATAGAACATATAATTTATTTTCTTTTGCTATGCATTCTCTTATGTCCTTTGTGCATGTATCTATAACTTGCAAATCATTTCTATTATTGTCACATATTTGATGGAATAATCTAGTGTAATGTCCCCAATTTCGATCGTCCATATCGAAGACAACTCTTCACACTTATATTATATCTCCTTAATTGTTCTCTTAGGATTTTGGAACCATTTACTTAAAACTTTTATTTGAATTTTTTTTTTCCCTTTTAAAAGCTTGATATTGATTAATAAATTTGAATGTCTCTAATAAGAGTACATAGATATTTTGGTATGGTTCTAGATGTTACAACTATTAAAAAAAAGAAATTTCAATGAAACAAAGGTGGCTTTGAATATATTTTCTTTTCTTAAGCTAGTTTAGATAATGGTTGATGTAAATTAGAGTCGATCTAATAAGGATGATGTTGATCTCTATATTGATCACAATGCAGTGAGAAATGGTCTTATTAGACAACTATGTTTCATATATTTCTTTGTTTAATAGTCTAAGACTCAACCTATATTGGAAATCAATAGAAAAGTCCTTGATCAAATATTGGATTATTGACTAGCTTGTTGATTATAACTCTTCACCTGACAGAACTTATTATAGATGATTATCTAGTTCTTAAGTCACAGTTAAAGCTGCAAGTAATTCAATTCCATTGTGCCTTATTACCATTCTCTATTAACTCCTTGTGATATAGTCTATGATTGTTGGCTGGGCCATTTCTGATTTCTAGTTTGTTTAATATGTAGATGCTAGATATCTTATTGATGTCTAATTATATTTATCTAAACTCCTCTTGTATATAAACTTCTATATACTTTGTACAACATATTTGTCGACTGTAATGCTACATAGGTATTAAATGTATATGTTGTCTATTTTTTATTCTATGTCACTTGTTGATTGCAATGATCTATTTCTCTAAGTTTGATGCTTTCTATCTTTATCTAGATGACTAAGGTTTGATTATTAGACTAAAAATATTAAATAGTCAAAATTAACTTATTTTTCCTTAATTTCTTTCATCTTTACCTTCTTCTATCTCATATACTCAACATTTAATATTATATCTATTCCCTTACTATCTATTTCTTCCCAAACTGTTAGTGATCTTTTCTAGAATGTTGATTGATTCTTTGCTCCTTCTCCTTAATTCTTTATTATTCCTTAGAAAAGAGATGGTGTTATCTAATATGAATGCTTCAACTGATGGGGGAAAATTGATATATATATTTAGCAATATGATGGGGATGAAGATCTCAAACTACTAAGAGGATACTGATTGAAGCTTCTACATTAGTTCTACATCTTTGTGTTGTCTTTCTTAGTTGTTAATGATTATTGTTGTAAATAAATAAGAAAGAAAAGATAAGTTTTTTGAATGATCTTTGGTGAAGATAGATTGAATACCCTCTTATACTTGTAAATGTACACGATGCATCCAAGAGACATATCCACTATAACCGTTCTAATCAAGATGCACCCTTCCATAACTTATTCATTTGTTTATGCAAATCACATTCTTTATTGTTTAGTAATTGCCTTTCCCTTATCTGATAACGACTATTGGCATTTTGCAGGTTCTTTATTTCCTTATGCTACCACCATTGTTATGTAAAGGGCAACCTTATTTGTAAGCCACGTCGTAGACTAGGTATGGCTTAGCATCTTTTCAACTATCCATTAATATAATATATTAGGATTCATGTGCTGCTCTATTCAATGAACTCGGTGTATGAGTTGTATATAGTCATTCTTTCTCTTTCAAAACTTCATAATTTATATTATTTCAATTGCATTATATATCATATTGTAATATAATAATATTATATTATAATTAAATCATAAATTGCTATTATAATTAAATAATTGACATGTGATATTATATCAATAATTAACTAAAAATTATTATTATTTTAATTTATATATTTACTATTTATTAATTATATTTTCTTTTATTATTATTATTATTTAAATTATCAAATTCTATTTTTCAAAGTCTATCAGTGCCTTCAATTTTGTTGCTTATTCAAGAGTTGTAAATTGATCATCAAATTCAATAATGACTCTTTCCAAGTTCCCTATCATGTCAGTTCCTTGTAACTGAATAAGTCTAGGTAAGACTTTCTACAATCTATCCAAAGTCTTCTAAAGTAATACCTTGTGTTTTCCTAACTTTTAAAAAATTTTCTCTTTTGCCTTGGCATGAGAAAATAATGATAATTACATGATGCTATCCCCATCCTTGTCATCCTTTATCAACTCAGTGATGTTTTCTAGTATACAATAACTTGCCAACAATGTTTGTATTGATGGTGTAGGTGTAGTTGCAATATTTTTCCCTTTGTCCAGTTGTCCTATGCTCAACTATAAAAGTCTAAATTGTCTCTTGTGTTTGATGGGACTCAAAATTGCATTCAAGTTTTGAGTACCATTCCAAAATTTTGAGTCATTTTGAGCCCTGTAAACACATTTTCATGCTTGTGTACCCAATTGTCGTTTTGAGGCCTAAAAGGTGTTTTATGTTTCTAACACCTTGTATTTAGTATGGCTATGCATCCACTAATGATAAACTACCCTTGCGAGTCATTCTGTGAAGTTTCATTTTGAGTAGTGTTCAATTCAACATTTTTGCCTAAGTGTCAAACATTGGTAGAAAGCCTAGTTTGCATTTGACTACTTTGCACCCGGTAATGTTTCATGACTCATTTCTTTGAGAGTATTTAGTATGCATATCAGAGAACCTATGTTTCAATTTTCAAGTCATTTTGATATGTTTTGAATATATTTTAAATCTCCCAAATTTGGTTACTCATCTTTGTCATGATGATGCATATTTCTCAGAATTCTGGGAGATCCTGTTTGATTGATTATAACTTTGACCTAGTTGACCGAATCAAAAAATTCTTTTTGAATAGTATTCTAGAGGTCATTCACTTGCTACATTCTAGATTTGAGCTTATGAAAAATCCATTCAATGAGTTTTCAAACGCGATTCCAAATGCAACTTGTAAAATTTTACTGGTGTCAAAGAATGCAGATTGATCAGTACCCCTGTTCAAGATGCCATAAATCTGAACCCATGATAGATGAGATTGAATAGATTGTACCACTTCATTCTACTCCAAAAAATACTTTAAGTGTGCCAGTTTTTAAGTCCTGACGAATCCACTTGCACACTTTCCTAGGTCCATTCCATTTGCGAAAACCACAGTTCTACTGATGTTTCTAGTTTTGCAATTCTGAGTACCTCACTTTGCATGCTTTCTGAATGTGCCCTATTATGAGCTCAGATCACAGATTTATATTCCCTTCATGATTGTGAACTAATGCCCCAGTTTTCAAGCCCTTAAGTTTGTATTTGACTTGGTTTTGAAATCAAAACCAAATGCACTTTTCTATTTTTTGATATGTTGTTTGTAGATAGTTTTAAAGTTATGCTACTTCGATGGTCAATATCTTTTAACCCCAAAATTTTCATGAGACGAGATCTGACATCATACAAGAATGCAAAACAAAGTATCAACATGTTAGTTTTCAATGTTCGGTTACCTGTTTCAGTCAGTTCTTAAAGCCAACCGACATGCCCTCTTATCAGAAAATCATAGTTTGTGAAAATAGGGTAAGTGAGTTTTAAATGGTGATTCAATGCTCAAATTTGAATCTAGTCAGTGCCAAAGTCTAAGTGGATCAATTCGAGGTGTCAGTTGTTTTAGTTCAATTTTTTTTAGCCGGACCCACTTGGGGGTCTCGCTGACTTCGCTAGACTAATTTTTTTTGAGGGAACACAATATTCTTAAAGAGCTTTAATGTTTTAAATCTTTTAAAACTTTTTCAATGTATGTATGACATGATTTGAAAGGGCAACATTAAGAAATCAAAACATAATGAATAAAAGGGGAAAATGCATCTCGAAGCAATAAATCAAATGGTGCCAATGAGGAATCTCCTAGGCATCATGTTGTACTACAATTGGTTATAATAAAAATATAGTAGTGGAGAAGTCTTCTCCAATCTCTTTGGAGTGATCTAATGCATGTGCCTAGACAAATGGCGGAAGGGGAACCTTTCGAGGTGCATAAAGACGTTTGTAACTAAGGAGGAGTGGTGTTGGGAAGAACAATAGTCTACGGCTGAGGAAGAATGTAGAGATCCACATTGGAAGGAAGATGGATATGCCACAAATTAGAACCATGCTTAATGATTTAGTTTTTAGTTCTGTTTCATCATTTCTAGAATCCTCTTTTCCACTACAAATTGTGTTGAAGCCAAGGGATTTCTCAATGTCTAGTAACTCTTTTTTAAGAGATATTTATTAACGCTCTATATATTATCCACACATCTGAGCTACATGTGCATCACACAAGAATTACTTAGCTATCGGTATTAACATTTCAGCTTTATAACTTCATTGAATTTTAACGCAATGAAGAAGAATAATGCTTTGAATCACATCGGAGTATTGTTTGTAGTGCTCTTGTTCTTAGAACCTTGTGTGGGTAGTGCATTTACTATGTGGTCAGGGCCTGGATGTCATGACAAGGGTGCCCGTTTCAGCAATTATGGGTATTTGTAATGAGGAAATGACATTGCCACACTTTATCCCACATCAACTGGGAAGTGAAATATTTATTATTTTTTATGCACAAACACACTATTGGTGAAATGCCTTAAAGGACACTTACCTTTTGAATGAAAAGCTCATCTGGAGGGGCCTGCCATGGCTAGGTTAGCAGTAGGGTCAATGTTGTTTTGACCAACCGAGAGCAAGCAAGTTCCATGTGGCATCTTTGGGAGTCCATTGTATGATCGAAGGAGGAAAAGGTACGAGCTACGATGTTACGAAGTTGCTGTAAGACCGGGGAGACAAACAAAGAGGCATACGATGTTACGATAATCTACCTTGATCGTGAGATCGGAGATGCTATGAAATATACTTCTGACAATAAGATTGGTGTAAGATCAGGAAGGCTAAAATTTGATGCTGAGATGTTACGATATAAGGTAATTTTCAAAGCTACGATAATAAGACATTGTTGTGAGTTTGGGGGATGAAATATTGGGCCTTGAGATGCTACGAGGCATATGATCGTAAGAAGATAAATTTAAGGTTGAGATGCTACGATTTGATGTAACATCGCGACATCGTATGATCAGAACATAAATTTTTTGAATTTCAAGTGTTGCATATGAAGATGTGGAGCCTGCTTGGGTGGGATGGAAAATGGAAAGTTGACACATGGTGCCTGGGGGTTGGAGAGGTAAAATAGAAATAAAATGAAATGTTAAAAATATAATAAATATGATATTCCTAGCTGAGCTCGCATTCAAGAGTTGAAAGGTTTAAATTAAATCTGAGATGTTATATAGTTCAACTATATAGTATTTTGGTTTTTCAAATTTAATGTCTTAGTTCATGCCTTGGGGCTTGGTTTTTCAACTGCACTCTAGAGGCATTGTTTTTATCCAAAATATAGAGTATTAAATACCGACAGAACTAGGAGAATCCAAATTTCTCATTTTTGCATTTAGATTTTGCATAGAGCTTCATTGGCAGGATCTATTGGAAGATTTATGATTTTGGGGCATCCTCAATTTTTATGAAGATTTGATGTTTCAGAGGGGAATAAGATCAGATTTTTATTAGATTTGCATGAGATCAAATTCACTAAGAAACTATAAAGAAAGACTTGAATGATTTATGGGCAGTTGTAAGTGATATGTTTTGTCGGTAGAGGCAGTTGTATTTTCATGGAAAGGGTAGAAAAAGACAAAGAAAAATTAAATTGAGAGCTCATGCATCTTATTTGATATCAATTATTTCTTTAGAGGATGTTTTTCTCATTTCTTTAAATAGATATATCATATATTCTGAAGGCAACATTAATGAGATTTTGATTGTCGGTAGATGGAGAAGAGACAACTTCAATAGAAATAGGATGATGAGTCTTAGGTGGACACATGTCAATATCAAAATATGATCTAGGAGCTTTCTTCTTCTCTATAAATCTCTCTTCATTTCTCATTGTAAGGGTTCCAATTTTTACTGTGAGACCACAAGGGTTCCGGTTCCATTTTCTAAAACTGAGAAACCACAAGGTTGGTTCCAGTTCTAGTCTAGTTATTGTGAGACCATATTTTCAGTATTTTCTCGATTCTAAACAATATGTTCTAGTTTCTTTTGAAGTATCCATAAGATACAATCATTCATTGCATATTCTCTGAGTTTTGACATATAGATGATATATTGGCTTCAATGAGATTAATACAAAAGCTTCACTTTCTTAGTTTCAATCTAATTCTCATCTCCTTCCTTTGTTGTTTGCAATGTTTTGTGTTTAAGAACAAAGAGCTTAGACCCTTTTGCAATCCCTTAAGGTTGTATGTTTGGATAGATTTTCCATTGGAACAAAGAGCCATCTAAATGCTTATTTACATTGACAGGGTTGCAGGTTTCACCAGGAGGATATTCAATAAGTATGAGAGTTCTTATGAAAATAGATGTATATTTGCAAGGTAGATAGATAGATCAGATATCTTAGTATTTTAGGTATCCATGTGTATGTTTTGATTTAGTTTATGTGCAATGGATAAGGGACTGACCGGCTTGGAGATTACATGTTCTTGTTGTTGCATACCTGGGTTATGTTGATTCAACCATTAATCAAATATCTTTTCCATGTATGTGTAAGAACTAAAAAGAAGTTTCCCTCAGTTTATCAGATTCACATGTCGTGTTATTAGCTATTTCATGTTCATGAATGTTTGCATAAACATAGAAGATTTAAGGGTTTTATCTATTATATAGATTCAATTATATGTCTTTACATTGGTACCATATAAAGAATCTAAGGTCCAACAATCTAGGTTTTGTAGAGCCCGAAGAAGAAGAAGGAGAGTATAGCCTTATAGTTGGCCCTAATGTCTGAATAGGTGCATTGACCATGGGAATTAGCTACCCCTAGGTGTATGTGTTCTTATCATTGGATTATTCAAAAACTGTTAATTCAGAAGCCAACAATGTTGTCAGTTTTGTCCTCTATTTAGTTTGAGGATTCTTCTCTACACTTATAGTTAAGTCAACTTATGTTGGAAATGAAGACCACTCTTCATTTTTCACAAATAATATTGTGTCCATAATTGTTTCATTCTCTAATTGAATATTCTACTCATTTTGATCTAGTTCCATCTTAGTATCATCTTCTTAGCGTTGACATTTTTGTTCATCTTTTTCCTCATCCTTATAATTGTCATCATTGTTGATATCTATTGAGCTATAGTTTTGCATGATGTTGAACGAAAGAGATCCTTTTGAATCTCTGTCTTGAAAAGTTGATCAATGACGAACTCCATGGTTCCAAATGACTATTTTTCAACCTATTGGGTAACTCAATTGAAGATAAATGTGTATGTTCATGAGGCCTTTTTTGGTTCCAACCAATTTGCACACCTGTTGTCAAAATGTAACCACAAAGAGATATATTTTTTGTATTTTTTATTTTGTGACGAATGTAATTTATCAATGTAACTATATGAATTCCTATTTTAACTAAGTGTTTAAAAAGAAAATAACAAAGATGAAGAAACAAGAGATTTTAAGCAAATTTCTGAAAGGGAAATTCGTAATCGACATAAGCCAAAGTAACAACAAGAAAATGAATTGAATTATCAAAAACATTTGGTAGGAAACCAATAAAATTAGGGGCAGTGCTTCCTTAATTCCACTAATACAATTGTTGATGGGAACTTCAATAATAACCAAAGGATGTTTCATGTTTCATCAAATCGCGAGGCTCCGAAAAGTGCGCTCACACAAGACAAAATGTTATGTAATAATAGATGATCCTTTCTCCAATTTGTCATAATACATAATTCATTAACACAAAGTAAACACCACAACTAAAAGATTACACAATAATAACAACCTGATGAAGGTGTTAATCTCATTATGGTTTTGACAAGGTGGTGACAAAACACTTAGTCATTATCTAGCAAAGAATAGTGCAAGATGAGTGCATAGTGTATGCCAAGCATAAGCCTCCAGACAATACATACTAAGTAATATGACAGTTAGTGCTAAGCACTAGTAAGTTCTAAGTAGTTAGTGTGTGTCAAGTCACTCAAGTGTCAAGCAAACAAAAGGAGCCAAGAAAAAAATGTGTGCTAAGTGATTCAAGTGCTGAGCAAGAGTAAGTGATGAGCCATTTAGAAGCCGAGTATCAACATAAAGAGCATAGTGAAGGCCGAGCATCAGAGTCTATTGATGCTAAGTTATCAATATTTGACATGGATGTTTGTTATGGCACAAACTTCTATGTAAACCATTTTTGGCTGACATGAACATAAAATTTTGATATGAAGAGATATAGATAAAGTCATGTCATGCATCCCTATGCAATAGATGCAACCAATCAGAAAAAGAGAAGCATTAGGCATCAATAAAAATCAATTAGAATTGTGGATTCTTAGCTAAGATCATTTCCAGATGCTTACTTAAAGAGGTAAACCCAAAGAGGGAGTACGCATGCGAAGGAGGATACTAAGGAGAGTATCTTGAGCAAAAGAGGCATGGAGAAGATGAATATTTTAATAAGTAACATAGCATAATCAATTAAGGAGAATAGATTAGTTGTGAAGAAAAGCAATGAAAGGTCAAAGAAGATATATTAGATCAAGAGGATCAAGATACAGACTATAAAGAGGAGATCTAACATCTTGTAGAAAGGTGCTAACCAAAGGATCAGGTACTGAATCATTTTGACATGTGATACAAGGTAAATCTCCTAACAATATAATACTAATAGACTTTTTTAAATCTCCTATCAGAGTGCTTACTTAATTGTGAGTTTAAATCCGGTAGTCAAGGTGAGACCTAATAGTCTTTGTAAGGATTTAATAGGGCAAACCTCTTACAGGGTAGATCATAGTTTGTGATCAAAACTTTGTAGCCATAATTGGCCACACTTTACTATTGTAGTAGTGAAGAGTTGCGGGTTTCATCCCCACCCTAGTTTTACCTTCTCATTGGAGGGTTTTTGGTAACTGTTGACACAAAAGTTTGCACCCTTTCCCGAGGAACTACTTCTCAGGTGACCTTGTGTAACATGGAAACAACCTCCAAGTGTGGGACTTGCACTTTGAGGCTGAATCTCCAGAGAAGGTCAGTTTCCTTACTATTAGGATGCACCTACACTACCACTTTGATGAATGCCTCCAAAGGCTGATGGCACTAAGAATAACACCCAAATTCTTAGTGAATAAGATTGCAATTGGCTAATGAGTGGACTCATGTAGCTGAATCTTCTTGTCCCATCAAGCATCCAAAAAATTGTTGACATAATAGTCTGCATCCTTGCCTAAGGAACTACTTCTTAAGTGACCTTGTGTAACATGGAAACAACCTCCAAGTGTGCAACTTGCACTCTGAGGTTGAATCTCCAGAGAAAGTTGGTTTCCTTATTATCATGATGCACCTACACTACCACTTTGAAGGAAAAGGGGGAAGGAGAACATAAAGAAAATGCATAAAGGGAAAGGGGGGTGATGTAGCAAGATAGAATATAAGGTTACAACTCTACCTGTAGATTCACTACACATCAAAAAACCACAAAACTACACTAATCTTAACTCTATTCTACCTTCTAAGAAACCACATGCAGGTTTAGAACTCATTGAAGTGTTGCAAGGAAAAGAATCTCACTATACAACAACTGCTAACAGACTTAACACAACACATAGATCCAAGAAAATAGAAAATAAACATTCATTGTAAGGAAAACACATGCACTAGATAGAAAAATGACAAGAATAGATAAGAAAATGGGAAATTTCATTAATGGAAGGCAAGATTACAGAGCCTAATGTTGCTACAAAAAATGTAGATAGAGAAGAACCCAGAAAAATTATTTATAACTACCTTTTAAAGAGTTTAGGCATAACTCAAATCTAAACTATGAAATTCAAACCCTAACCCAAGGTGGAGTGAACTTGTAGAGAGTAGCAATAAATGAATATTTGAACTACATCTAATCATGAAATACAATATGCTATAGAAGTGATAGGAAGGGAAAAACAAATGCACCCAGCCGTGAGAAATCAAATTCCATGAGATTTGATCATTACAATCATTAATGAGGCATGGAGAAACATAGATGTAGTGCAAACAAGGCCAAAGAATGCTGCTCAAAATTAAAGAACAATCCTTGTAACGTGTCATGACCACAATAAATAAATCCACACCATTATCAAAAAATGTGGGATGGGATAACATGCAATGTTAACTTGCCGTAAAAATTATAGAGTTGACCCGCATTGAATAATTTTGATTTTCCCCAAAAAGATAACCATCGATGTAGATCTTCATTTTGGAATGAATGACTCAGATGCTACAAAATTATCCTTAATAGATGAATAAAACCCAATCATAGATGCATATCTTCTTCATTCTCCAACAAATGGCTATGATGCACTTCAAAATATCTCAATATGTTCCAAAATATAATGACCATCATATCTTCACAAGAGGCCCAAGCAATGATGCAAAAATATGACTGTAGACACCTAAAAACCTTTAGAAAATAAAGTATTTTTATTTTCTGAAAAAGTCCTGATGACATCATCATTTATTAATTAATTAATTAATTTTTATGCCATTAAATCCCTTTATCTTAATTAAAAATATTTAATTAAGGAATCCCTCCCAAAAATGTTTAAATCTTATTTAAACATTATTTCCTTATTTATTAATTATTTAATTAATAAATTGACCAAAAATCCTAAAATAAATAAAAAATTTATTTTTTGCCCAAAACTTGGCCAATTTCCTTATGA
The DNA here is from genome assembly GCA_028749045.1 of Cupressus sempervirens. Taxonomy (NCBI): domain Eukaryota; kingdom Viridiplantae; phylum Streptophyta; class Pinopsida; order Cupressales; family Cupressaceae; genus Cupressus; species Cupressus sempervirens. Next base: position 640,430,291 of record CM053793.1, read on the forward strand.
CCAATAACCTCTTCCAAAATCTTCTAATCCTTCTTTAGTTTCGATTAAAGGCTAATCCCATCATTTCCTACCCCTAATCCCAACTCAAAATATTTAATTAAGATTAAATATTAATCCTCATGTTTATTAAAAAAGTTTTAATAAATATCTCCTCAACCCAAACCCTTGAAATAAATAAAACTTTATTTATTTCCTAAAAATCTAATTTATCCTCATCCTAAGAAGTTCTAGACTCTTCTAGAAAGTCTTCATCCTCATCCTAGGAAATTCTAGACTATTCTAGAAAGTCTTTATCCTCATCCAAAGTCTAGACTCTTCTAGAAGATGTCTTTAAACCTAATCCTAATCCCCTCCTAACCTTGTCACATTCCCTAAACATGGGTTAAAACTTACTAACCCAAGCCAAAGTTAACAAATATCTCCTCCTTCACCCACCCTCATTAAATGCCATCCACTTGCCTATCCCTAAGCTAATCCTAAACCATCCTAATCCATCCTCTAATCATTTGCACAAGCCTAAACAAGCTTAAAACCTTCCTAATCAAGTCCAAGTCGAAATTGCTCTCATCACCCTCAAAATATCTCAACCATAAAACTTTATGAAGTCCACTAGGTCATAAATGACTCTTACAAGCCCTTTTATTGCTCTTACAAGTCATTATGAGGGTTTTTATGAAGATTTTATCCCTTGAGACTCCTTTTTTGACTCATCCTTCCCCTTTCCTCCATCCTCTCACCATGTGACATGTGTCACTCCTTGATTGGCTATAAGGAAGCACAATACATGTGCTCTCTTCTCACGCAATCTGAGCCCTCCATGAGCTTTTTTCCATCCTTGCATCTTAGCCCTCAATCCCTCAAGCCTCTTGCCTATAAATTGGATCCTTCCCCTTTGCAAAATAACACAATCCATGAAGTAAAGTTATAATGCTATTTTGAGAGCCAAATCCATATTAAAGCCATCTATCCACACCAAAAATCCACAATCATCCATTGAAGCCTTTGGAAGCATATTGAGCATACATCCTATCCATTTAGATAAAGCTACTCAACAAGAGAGCTTCTTATTGAGAGAGTCCATTAATGGTTCATATTCTCAATTGAGAGCTCATCTTAGTCTATCTTGAAGTTTATGAATTTTGTTTAGTTTGTAGAAGCTTTATTTAAATTTGGTTTCTATTAGCATACTAACATTGCTCATATACAATGACCACCATCTGATTAAAGCAACTTAGCACAAGAAAGATCCACCGCATGGCATGAAGCTATTGGTTGGCAGATTTTTTGAATGTTTGATTGAAGAGGCAACTGTGATTTTGTGATTTCACAAAAGCAAGAAAAGTCACTCCCTAAAATAGCAAAAATGGTTAACGTGCAATGTTAATCTTGGCAGAAAATGCATGTGAACATGCAACTCAACACATGAAGAAAATTGAGCCAACTTAGTCAATGAATAGATTGATCTAGCTCGGCCAATGAAGGAACTAAGCCAACTCGACTCATGAAGTGATCGAGTTAACACGAGATGTTAACTCAACCAAAAAGTGTGTTAATCCACATCAAAGAATCCAACCCATTCAAGATATTTCTGATCGGTTATCAGTGATGGGCTAAATGGGGAGCAAAAATGGCCAATAATAACCAAAATCTTATGTGTTATGTGTTGATTTACATTATTCTTTGGATGTGATGCATGATTACTTATTTCAGTCTACGTATTAAGTTATGAGATAGATGAATGGTGAATTTTTTTTTATGTTAAAAGTTTTAAGTGTTGATTCACTGCCCCCTCCTCTCCCCCATCCCCTTCTCAAAACTAATTTTCCAATTTTTATTTCCAAAAATTGGTATCAGAGCCTTGTTCTCTAGAAAGTAAACTTTGATAGCTTTGGAGGTAAGATCTTGAAGATGGAAGTCTACAAATTGGGAAAGACTATTGAGAACTAGAAGATTGAAAAATGGAAATGTTCATGCACTTATGTATCATTCGAACATGTTTCTTTACTACTTCATGTTTCCATTTCTACATTCATATAACCATTGTTTTCAATTGGCATTTCATTTTTAATATTATTAGAAATTTGAATCTCATTTTCATTTTTTATTTGTATTTCTTTTGTGGCTTGTGTTAGTGTTTTGAAATGTCATAGTTTCAAATCACCCCAATGAGAATAAAATACATCTAGGGGTAGCTACTTCCCATCTGCAACATATCATTTTAGACACTGGGGCAACTACAAGGCTAGACCCTCCTACTTTAGGCTCTGCAAGACCTAGGTGGGTGGACCTATTAGATTCTTCATATGGTACCAGTATTCAAAGCATAGACTGAATCTAAACAAAACAGACTAAACCCTTATATCTTCTGTACTTATGCAAAGATCATAGACATGATCTAAGAAATTGATAGCTAAGTAAGTGCATCCTTTTAGCTCTTAAAATGGAAAGGGAAATGGATGATTATAATTTTTGATTTCATAAATCCCCAAAATATGCATCAGTAAGAACAAGTTGATCTGATAGCTAACTAGTGCCTTATCTATTGGGAAATTCCATGAATCACACACATACAACTATGATACCATTGACATATTCCATACATCAAGAGATTAGATCTATCTTATGACTTTGTGAATTATACATCAGTGTTCATAAAGACCTCATTTTCATGAAGTATCCTTCTCAAATAACCAACAACCTTGTCAAATACATCAAACATTTACTTGGCCCTTTGGTCCAATAACAAAACAATCAGACATACAACCTTAGATGGATGCAAATGGGTCTAAGTTCTTTGTTCCTAAACCTTAAAACATTGTAGATTATAGAGATAGGAGATGAGAAACAAAATGAAACTAAGAAGATTCTTGTTCATTGCATTCATTGCTTTGAAACTATATATTCAAGATGCATGTAAACAACTCAAGAAACCACTGAATAGATCATAACTATCTATATTGGCTTAACTATTGCTATTCATACAAGAGGAATATGCTCAAGAATATTGTATCACAGTAATGAAAAAAATCAAAACTGGAACCCTTGTCTCACAATACTGAGAAAACTCAACATTGGAACCTGTACAAAGGATCAAAAAGAGAAAGATATGGGAAAGGAATGAAATTTTAGATTTGATTTGGAAGTGACATGTGTCCACTTGAATCTTCATTCCTTTTCATTGCAAAACTTTTCTCATCTTTCTATAGCTAAAATCTAATACAATTCTCATCATTTTTTTGTAACAAACTTGAAATATCTCTTCTTCAATGATGAAAACTCTTACTTTGCCAAAATATCTAAAATCTTGATAATATCTTCATCAAACTGACTTGGAAGTGAGAAAAACCACCCCTAACTACATTCATACTACCTCTTATGCTCGTCTAGTTCACCATTTCACTAAAAATCAAACCTGAACTGCCTTAACTGAATGAAACTAAAAAATGGATACTTGAGACAAATCATTGAATAAATTGGATCAATGGCTTCCTGTGTGAAAAAAAACTCAAAAAATGTAAAGTTTGTTCTTTCTTGATTCTGGTGATATGTAATAGTGCTATATTTGCTTACTGGAAATGCCCAAAATCTCAAAATGAATTTCAGGTCCCTGACATGGCTTTTAAACTACATTTGCCTTTTAAACTTTATGCAAAATATAAAATTTCCTAAGGTCAAAACTTTAGGATTTATCATCAAGTTTATTTAAAAGGCCTTTTTGCATGTGATTTTTTGGAAGAAATAATAAAATATTTAAATTTCTGCATTTTTGGACTTTTCCTCATTTTCTATTTGGGTCAACTAGGTTTGACTGACTAGACACGTGTCACCACCAGATTGGTCTATCTCTACATATTTTTTTGATACCCACCACCTGGGTGCCATGTGTCACACTATTATTAGTCCCTATCCTACCATGTCTTTCTACTTTCTCTACCATGTAGCAACCTTTAATTGGGTTGCCATGTCGCTATCCTAGTTAGCACGGTGCCACATCATCTCGACATAGCTATGACACGACAAGTGGTACCTCTCATCACATCATAACCTATTCAACAACACCACATCATCTTGCCACATCATCGGCCTTGCCACGTGGCAACTGGTCACTATGTCACTATCCCCATTAGCACCTTGCCACATCATTGCGACATAGCAACCTTGTGCCACGTGTCATTTTTTGCCACACCATTGCTTCATTTTGCATGCCACATTCAGAGTGCCCTACCATGTGTCACTATTAGATTTGTCCATGGGTCCACATCGTCAATGCCACATCATCTGTTGAGTCATTCAAAATTACCTTGCCATCTGCCAAACTGGTTGGGCCCCACGCACAAGAGCTTACCTCTAAAAGGCATTGTCTTTCAAGACATTATAGAATGTGTGTGGAGATATATTTGAAAACTTTAAAAATTCACCCTAGCATGACTATGGGACTAAACTTGTGAATTTTTTCTTCTTTCCTATGATAGCTCAGCAGGCACAAGCTTAACTATGCATGTCACGACTACTTCAGTAGCAATTCAACCTTCCAAGAGTGATCAATCATGAGGAAACTATTGAGGAAACAACTTAACCATGGTATATAAAAAAAATGAGTTATCCTACTCCCTAACTAAGACGTCAATATGCCTGAAGGCAATTTGTTACTATTACTCCTCACGTTGATAGAATATTAATGGTACTCTACTCCTCTGGATTGCTCTATATTTTTGTGGACTGCATGGGAGGAGAAACATTTTTTCTGACTGGCGTTCTTTTTACGCATGCATCTAAGTCCTCACATGTTCTCCATACTACACTTGAAGAAGTGAAGGCTTTCGCTCAAGATCATGTGGTGATGGCATCAGTTGGAGGATTACTCCTTATACTTCAATTCTGCCTCAACTATTTTTGTTTAATCCACTAAATAGAAGAGGCATTCAAATTCTTGAGAGGGAGCACTCTCCTCAAGAGAATTTTTTTTAGTGATATGCAATGACCATTGCGATGTCTTCCTTGGCAATAGATTTGAGATTTTCTATAGTTCTTCGATGCACATCACATTTTTTCTTTCCAAACATCACGGGTTTTGCTCATGAGGCAAAGAAAAAAGTGTAGACTAATGGCTAATGGTGGAAACATATCAAAACTTCTCACATCCCCAATTATTCTTGAAATGTCAAAAATGAGATAGACCTGAGAGCAAAATGTCACATGTGCTTTGTCTAAACACAAAAGTTTTGTTGCATGCAAACATTGAAAAGATATGAACACCTGCTTTACCCAAGCTTTTTTCCCAAAGAGGCCATCAGTGACTCTAACTAGAAAGGTGTTATAAAGATGGAAAATTTCAAAAGGAGGTGTCTCATAGCAGAGATGGTTTCTTTCTTCATATTTGAGTTTATCTACTTATCCCAATTTGTCTCCAACAATGAAAAATCCACATGAAAATGTTATTCCTCTTCAATGTCATTCATGTATCAAACCCATTAGAAGATCCTCATAATAATTCTGTACCAGCTTCACACAACAATGTCAAATACAACAAGCTCCAAGCTTCACAATGATCGCACACATGCTGTATGGTTTTGTGCAAAATCTATTTGGCCTTGCCAGTGATAGGCATTATATGTCTCTAGACTGACCACCACAAAAATCTCTCAAATTCATATAAAGATTCTTCGAGAGGATTTTATTTTAATCATATGTTAATTCTGTAAATTTAGGTACATACTTCCTTACATAAGTTTCTCCTAGTTAATTAGTGGTTTAGTGAAGTTTAGTCGGGCCCCAAAGTGGGTCCGGCTAAAAAAATTTCAAACCAAAACACCTGATCCTTTAAATTGATCCATTCATCGTCAAAAACTTATTCAAAACAAATTTGACCATTGGAAACAATTTTAGAACTCATTTTACATCTTTCTGCAATTCATCAATTTCTTGCCAAGGGGTCATTTGATTGACCTTAAAAACTGACCAAAACACTTGACCGAGCACTTAAATTAGACACATTGACTCTCTATTCCATATTGTTGCACCTTGCCAAATCTTGTATCATGACGATCATTCAGTCAAAAGATATTGACTATCAAATTTGCCTTCTCAAAATTGCCTACAAGTAAACATTTCAGAAAACAATAAAATGCATTTGGATTTGGCTTTGAAAATAGGTCAAACTAACACTTGGGGGCACAAAAACTGAGGGATTGGTTCACTATCATGAGGAGAATGTGAATCTAGGACTTAGGCTCATGAAAAATAATTAGGAAAATTTGGTTAATGGTCAAAGTGGGCTACTCAGATTTGCAGGACTGGAAAGAATGGAAGAAAAGTGATTTTTTGCAAACAGAATGGACTTGGGAAAGTGTGCAAACGGATTCATCATGACATGAAAATTGGCACACTTAAAGAATTTTTAGAGTAGAGTACAATGGTACAATCCATTTGATCTCACCTATCAAGGATTCAAAGTTATGGCATGCCAAACAGGGGTACCAATCAATCTGTATTCAACAATAAATCTTTATAAATTGCATTTGGAATCACATTCAAAAATTGATCAAATGAATTTTTCATAAGCTCAAATTAGAAACACAAAAAGTATTTGACCTATAGAATGCAATTCAAAACAAATTTTCTCATTTTGGTCAATTGGGTCAAAGTTATGACAAGTCAAACAAGGCCTTCCAGAATTCTGAACAATCTACATCAAGATGACCAATAAACCATCGACTTTGAGGGATTCAAAACTTAGTCAAAACATATCAAAATGACTTGAAATATGAAACATAGCTTCTTTGATAGGTATAAAAAATACTTCCAAAGTGGTGAGTCATGAAACATAACTGGGTGCAAGATATTGAATTGCAAACTAGGCCTCCTATCGCTGTTTGACACTTAGCAAAAAATGCAGATTTGGACATTGCTCAAAACAAAACTTCACAAAATGACTCTGAATGGAAATTTATCTTCATGGGATGCATAGACATACTAAATGCAAGGTATTGGAAACATTAGACACCTATTAGGCCTCAAAAGATGACCAAGTACATATGCATTAAATGCACTTAAAAGGGCTCAAGAGCTTGGAATGGTACTCAAATTGGGAAGGCATTTGTGAGTCCCAACAACTTGTATTTCCATTGGAGTTTGGTGTGCATGATCATTTGACAATATAATCTCATGAAGAAAACTTAAATCATTTAAACCATAAATGATTCTACAGAATCACCAATTTTAATATGACGAATAAAATTAAGGGTTTGGAGACATACCTATACTAAATATTGGATTAGAATGAGCACCTAAATCTCCTTGTATTGGGTTCTCTTCTTCAACCTCTTCATCCATCATGGTATCCTCAATGTCCTTCTCTTCTAAAACAATATTTGAAATTGGAGACCCAACATTTATCAATCTCTAATTCTTTTTCCTCTCTCTCATTGACATTGTGCTTTGTTCTCTTTGTTTGTTGCAATCTCCTCATCCGTCAAAACTTTCATTTTCTTATTTATGTTGGCAATTTGACTAAGTATATAAGTTGAAGTTTTCATTTATGGAAACATATATATTGTGTAAAGAGAGAATAATGTGAAGATGAAAGTACAATAATTAGAATTAGAAAACTAGGTGACTATACCAAGATGGTGTACAAAAAGGGGCGTATAAGTGGACACTTTTTTTCTTCTGAAATTAGGTAAACCTAAATTTGGACGAGACATTTGAGGACCATCCACTAAAAATGACAATATGTGTAAAATATATTAATTGGAGTACTCTAAACCTACTTTCCAAACTACTAGAGTTTTTACAAAATTGATAAGATTAGGTGGGTCAAACCCTATGCACATGAAAAAATAGTTCTTGGCTTTCTTAGAAAACATAACATAGTTGTTTTCATGTGAAACACAAAAGAAATAATTATATTTAACATTTTTCATATCCATTTTGGTAGGATGATAATTAAGAGTCATATTTAGAATTTGTGTTTTTTTTTTTGTAATTTTATGATGAGTATTTTTTTTGTTATGAATTATTGAATAGACTACATCTTGAAATTTTGGTACTTGTTCATGTGCTGAGTATAACTTGCATCAAAATAATTGAAAATAGAATTTTTTTTATGAAATGTGTATATAAACAAGTGTAGAATAGTAATATGTAATTTATTTTGAAATTGGTTAAGTATATCAAAAGTTATTAAAAAAATGGTAGATATATCTCTATGAGGAATGTCAAGGCATTGGTAAAAGTAATTAAAGTTTACAATGTTAATGTTGTCCAAAAGAAAAAATTATATGGCTAGAAAGCTAAGAATACATGTAAGATCATAGTGGTGATTTTAGAGATACTCACTTCACCATTAGTGTACCTGATGAAGACAAAGATGATAATTCATCTTAGACGATGAAAAAATGTCTAAAGAAAACAAATGGAAAGAAAATAACCTCCCAAGCCTTTGGGTAGTTTCCCTAGGCTATCACCAAGCCATAACCTGATTGGGTATTTTGGATTACTACTACACAAGGTTAGATATAGGGAGTGAGTGAGGGAGAGAGAGATCGGGTTATGTATTATACTAAAAAAGTGTTTATCATATCCCCCAATTCTTTTTTCCATCCCATTCTTCCTCTCTCTCTCTCTCTACCCATCACTCCCTCTAAGAACCCAATCAAGTTTTGAATTACTACTACACAAGGCTAGATTGAGGGAGGGAGTGAGGGAAAGAGAGAGAGAGATCAAGTTATGTATTATACTAAACAAGTGTCTGTCATATCCCCCAATCCTTGTTTCCATCCCATCCTCCCTCTCTCTCTCTCTCTCTCTCTCCATTACTCCCTCTCTCTCATTTTCTCTCTTTATCCTATCCTTGTCTCTCTTTCTCCTATCCCCTTCTCTCTCTCACTCTTTATATCATATCCCCTAATGTCTATCTTCTTCCTCTCTCTCTCTCTCTCTCTCACACACACACACACACACACACACACACACACACACACACACACACACACCCTCTCTCTCTTTCTCTTATCCCCTTCTCTCTCACTATTTCTATCCTATCCCCTAATCTCCCCTAATCTCTCTCTCTCTCTCTCACACACACACACACACACACACACTCTCTCTCTCTCTCTCTCTCTCTCTCTCTCTCTCTCTCTCTCTTTATCCCTCTCTCTATCATCCCCCTCTCTCTCCTATCCTCCTCTCTATTTCTCCTATCCCCTTTTCTCTCTCACTCTTTCTATCACATCTTATAGTTATTCAATCCATCCCATCCTCTCTCTCTCATTATCTCTTTGTCCTCCACCCTCTCTTTCTCCTATTCCACTCTCTCTCTCTCTCCCCCCCTCTCTCTATCACATCCCTAATCTCTCTCTCTCTCTGTCTCTCCCTCCCTCCCTCCCTCTCTCACTATTTCTATCATATCCCCTAATCTCTCTCTCTCTCTCTCTCTCTCTCATATCCCCCCTCTCTCTTTCTCCTATCCCCTTCTCTCTCATTCTTTCTATCATATTCCCCCTCTCTCTAACTCTCTCTCTCTCTCTCTCTCTCTCTCTCTCTCTCTCTCATATCCTCCCCCTCTCTCTCTCATATCCCCCTCTCTCTTTCTCCTATCCCCTTCTCTCTCACACTCTTTCTATGATATCCTCTAATTCTTCTCTCAATCCCATCCTCTCTCTATCTCTCTCTCTCTCACCATCTCTCTCTCAATCTTCCTATCATATCCACTAATATCTCTCTCTCTCATTCTCTCCATCTCTCTCACTCTTTCTATCATATCCCTAATCTCTCTCTCTCTCTCTCCTATCCCTCTCTCTCTCCTATCCTCTTCTCTGACACTCTTTCTATCATATCCTCCAATTCTTCTCTCTCTCTCTCTCTCTCTCTCTCTCTCTCTCTCTCTCTCTCTCTCTCTCTCTCTCTCTCTCTCTCTCCCTCTCTCGTCCCTCTCTCCTATTCCCTTCTCTCTCTCACTCTTTCTATCATATGCTCCAATTCTTCTTCTTCTCTCTCTCTCTCTCTCTCCATCTCTCTCACTATTTATATCATATCCCCTAATCTTTCTCTTTCTCAGTCTCATATCTCCTGTCTATCTCTCTCCTATTCTCTCTCTCTCTCTCTCTCTCACACACACACACACCCTCATTCCATCTCCCTCTCTTATTCCCTCCCCCTCTTTGTGTCCCCTTCTCTCTCTTTATCCTATCCTCATCCTCTCTCTCTCTCTCTCTCTCTCTCTCTCTCTCTCTCTCATTCTCTCCATCACTCCCTCCCTCCTTCAATCTACCTTTGTGTAGTAGTAATATAGAACCCAACATAGTTATAGAAAACATGATCAAGTTATTTTTTCATATAGACAATGCAGTTAGAACTCAATAACTCAATTGGGTTACTGAAAACTATTAATAAAACAACATGTCAATGGTTATTATCTTGTTTTAGTGTGGTCCACCAGATTCTGCTATTATTTCACATGTATATCTGTACCAGGTATGCAAGTGTAAGGTTTTTTGTGCTTGGAAATGCTAAATTTTATATTTTTCATGTGTCAACATCTTATTTTATGTTAGTATCTTGTGATTGAGCATAAAATTATCATGAATTTTTTTTTAGTTTTGTATTTAATTGTTTGTAGGGTATTTTGCATCTACAATCATGGGAAAGAACAAGAGAGGAATGATTGAAAAATGAAAGGCACCAAAGGCAAAAACTAGGGAGCATATGAGGAGATTATGTGAAGGTACATCATCAAATCCTCCAATGTAAGTGATAAAAATCTACCTATTGATATTGATGTCATAAACACACCTAATTTGACAAACAAAAATGTTCAACCTACCCTAATTGAAATGATTATGAAAAATAAACTTACTTCACTTGATGCCCCTAATGTGACATCTCAATTTGAAATGAAAATATAGAGCATGCATGTACATCAACATCTCCCATAATAATTCATAGAAAATCAAAGTTTTTAATTGACATCAATACAAATATTTTGAAGCCAATTCATGATAAAATGTGAGAAATAAATTGTAGGAGAATAATTCAGAAGATTTGGAATAACTATTTTAAAAATTTAAATCAAAGTGGAAGATACCAAATTTTTATTGAAATGGTCAAAAATCTGAAATTTAGAGAGACAATGATAATTTTGGGGTTAAGAACATTCAAAAATAGGAGTGAAAGAAGCATTGTTAGAAATATTTTTGAAGCATACCAGTCCATTGGTTCAAAAGCACATAATAAAGATGCTAATACAAGTTGACAGGTCCTCGCATCAACCATAATAGGAAAGGAAATGGAAAAAAATCGTATGGTAAGCAAAACAAGTAAATCATTGAGGATTAGTAGAACAACGTTACTCAAAGCCTTAGTGAGGCGACAAAAAATTGAGAATTCTAATGAGACTTCTTTTTGGTCATTCCAAGGTAGACTCCCACATAAGGATAAAGTTATTGTTGATGCACTAAGAACATTAACAGAAAATTTTTGGCATAACAACACAAGGGCTTCATCAAGCCAAAATAATGTAGTCAAAAGACAAATTGGAAAAATAAACTGTGAGACACATGCAAAATATTTTTTGGATACAACCCAAACACAATTTTATGAAATGTTTCTTCAAAGATTTCCTCAAATTAAAATCAGCCAAAGGTTTTTTGAGATGAAAAAACCATTCTATGTTAAGATATATCATACACACACTACATGTTGTTGTAGGGTTAATGTTGAGTTTTCTATGCATTATGATGTTTATCGTTATATATGTTGAAATTTGCATCCTAAAAAAATATTGCAGGAATGTGGTTTAAAATTACCTCCTAAGTCATTGGGAGAATTTACTACAAGTGTACTATGTAAACAAGATGATGGGTGCATTTATTATAAGACCATGTGCTTGAAAGGTTTTTTCCCTCAATGTGGTGGCTTGAAAAAGTTCCATAGATGCCTACATCTAGATGGCACACATGAAATTGATAAGACACTAGTTTCTCTTGGAAAGTACAAGTCAGTTATGAATGGTGTTAAAGATGGAAAAGAATTCAACAAGTGTGAATTAGTGAAAACTCATGTATGTGTAGCTGATTTTATGAAATTGTTTCAAGAGAAAATAATTTATGACTACATAGGTCATACACATAGAGCTAGATGGTTAGATGAGCAATTCAAGTTGTGTAAGGACACTTTTCCCTTGGGTACAATTATGTCAGTTGTTAACTTCACTGAAAACTATACACGAAAACCTTAAAATGAAGTGCAACCAATATTTTACAACTCTATAAGTGTCAATTTTTAGAGACATAGCATTTATTCATGCACATGATAGCACAAAGGATGACATAAAAGTATTAAGAGAGTATTACTTCTATATCAGTGATGATCAAACTCATTCATTAGAGTTTGTGCAATGATGTTTTAGAGTTTTCTATGACAATTTGAGGGAAAGAGATGAAAGATATAACCAAAACATTATATGGTCAGACAATTACACCACACAATTCAAGAATGCAAGGATGTTCTATTGGTTGAGTAGGATGCATGTGACAAGTAGAGTGCAACATTTTTGGAATTTCACTAAGGTGGGACATGGAAAGGGAGAGCATGTGTGAAAAGAGCCCTTTGTAGAGAGGAATTAAAGTATGAAGGTGGAACAATATTAAAAAATGCTAAAACAATTTTCCAATGGTGCAATTATACTATGGGACCATGTAATACATGTAAGTCTATGGTTTCTAGATATTTTTGGTTGATACGTGAACCTAACATTGAAAATTTACAAGATTATTGTACACTTACATGATCAAGTGAGATGCATTCATTTTGAAGTTCAAATGCATCGTCACTAGCTATTCATACTAGAAAGAATGCATGCTTTTTCTCTTAGTATATTCATCATTTATGGGATGAATGCCAATCAAAATAATGGGTTGACCATTGGTCTTGTAGACCTTTGCATCCAATTGATTCATATCAAATTACTACAACACTATAACTCAACTAGGTTGAAGCATCAACAAATTTTGAGAATGTATCTTCATCTACCTAGTTCAACCATGTACTAAGTTATCAATTTAATACTTGGTTAAAATAGATTACTTTGAAATTTTCCATTAACTTATCCTTCTATATAATGTAGGTCATGCATATGCAGTTATTGCATATGAGAATAACAATGAAGGAACATATTACTTTCTATGATAGTGTGTTGAGTCCAAAAAGAACTTGATAGCTACAATAATTGATGGTGAGGATATTGAGCACCTAATAGGATCCATCATTGTGATAGGCACATGGTTTAAAAGGTAGTATATTGTCATGTCCCGTTTTCAAATAATTAAAAAATAATAATCTTTGCTAAGGCAGGCAGGCCCAAGAAAATGAAGTTTCGGAAAAAGGGGGTTAATCTTTGGAAACCGTTGGACTAATAAATGAAAATTATTATTAAAATATGTTTCATTAACCTCTCTTGGACGTGAGTTACAGTTATGCCCTCTTTTAAGGGGTTTGGAGGCATTTTGGGTGGATTCCAGAACTTGATTTTTGCTCATTCTTTGTTATTCTTTAGAGGCTGCCAAACCTATGGAGAAGGAGACCCAAGAACGGGAGTTTGCAGGTTTCCAGGGAGACCCAAGAATGAGAGTTTATAGGTTTCTAGGAAGGCTAAAGATGGGAGTTTGAAGCCATTCCATGTGCATGCTCATATAGAGTTTGCCTTTGTGCTGAATAGTGCAGATTTGTGGTTTTTTGAGTGTGTTTTTTGGTATGAATTTGGTGTTTTCAGTTGAGTATTTCATATCAGTTTGGGTTGCTGCTGTATTTTAGACTTTAATCTGTTAAAATAGAGCTGAATATATGTATTGGGACGTGATTAAACTTCTGAGATAGATTATTAGTGTTTTGTGGTGTTTTCAGGCATTTTTGTGTTAATTTCGGGAGCTCGATGAGCATAGTTTTTGTCCTACATTTGAGAACTGTTGTGTAAAGGCTATACGGATCTGGAAATGTCATTTTGTAGGCTGTTATGCTGCTGAAATTCCTATAAAAATTTCCACTTTCAGATTTATTAATAATAGGTGAAGCTGTGAAGCTTTTGGCACAATTTCTGGCATACCCGATTTGGGGTTTCTTGAGAAATTTGGTGGATCTTTGGGATATTAGTTGTTTGATTTTAAATATCTGATTTGAGGCTTGAAATATCATGTAAAATCAGAAAAGGGACATTTCATATATTTTTTTCCCCTACCATAAAGATCTCTTTAAGTCAATTTATCATGTAATGTATTAATTTTGACTTTATAATTAAATGTAGGTAACCTATCAAGAATTCTACCACATGGTTATTTGAGGATTTTGAGACACAAAGACATATTCTTCATTACTCTAAACTTATCATTGCGACAAGTATTCAATTGATACGATATCATCGTAGGCCTCTTAACAAGAAGTTGTGGTAAGTATGTGAATCTGATTATGAGGCAATACTTGATACAATAAGGGTTAGAGCTGATCCAAAAGGTTTGCTTGATTGATTGTGTGCTAAATAGCTGAATTATTCTACATATGGTAGAATAATTTTGAAAATTATGTATATATGTTATGTGAAATGTTGCAACTTCACAGTGATGTACATATGTAGATGCAAAATTTTGTATATAAATCTGATAAGAGATGTCACATGTGCACATTTAGATGCAAGATTTTGTATATAAAATCAATAAGACATGTAACATGTGCATATTTATATGGCATATTTTGTATAAAAATCCAATAAGAGATGTCACATGTGCATATTTAGATGCTAAATTTAGTATATAAAAAAGAGAAGACATGTAACATGTGCATATTTAGATGCCATATTTTGTATAAATATCTGATAAGAGATGTCAAACATATGCATATTTAGATGCTATATTTTCTATATAGAACTGATAAGAGATGTAAATATTGTACATTATTGTTGTAAATTTGTTATAAATTTGTCTCTTGAACTCTTTTTTGTGGGTTTGATGATATCCTTAAAAAAAATCAATTATCTTCAACATATATGGATTTAGCTGGTTGTCCTCTTGCATTTTCTCCCAAATTTTCATAAACACCAAGAAAATAAATTATAGATTTGGAAACCCATTTGGCTTCTCTACAACATATGAAAATATTGGATAGGGTTATTTTGGATTGTTTCCTTGTTGTCACACTATGTCACCCCTTTTAGGCTTAAAATAGCCCTCTGATTGGCACAAGGCATGATGATGATGAAGTCATTAGGAGGTCAATAGGGTCTAAAAAGAGTTAGGGTTAGGTTTTTATCATAGTTAAGGTTTGTAGTTAAGTTTGAGATGATAGGAAGGTCATTTGTTGGTGAAAAGTTGCAAAAAAATGTAAAAGTTGCATTGTGCAACTTTGCAACTTTTAAAAGTTTCTTGAGAAACTTTTTGCAAGAAAGTTGCAAAGCATTGAAGAGGAATCCTAAAGGGTGACTAACCACCCAACCACGCTATATAAAGAATGAGAAGAGAAAATTTGCATAATAGTAAAAAAAGTTGTTAAAATTTTGCAAAAGTGCAATTTTAAAATTTTTTTTTAGAGGTAACATTTTGATTTTGTGTTAATATTAAAAAAAGGAATTACATAAGATTTCCATATGCATAGTTTGGCCAAAGTCATTACAAACTTATATCTACCCAACCCACTACCATACATTAATGTTTAAACATAGAAACAAGCATAAACACCCTACCAAATAACACCAACAACCCAAACCCACAAAACCATCAAAAAGGAAACATTCAGGTGCCCAAGGAACTGGCACTATCCACCTCCACCAGCCACATGTTATAATCCTTGAACCATTGAGCCACCTCCTCCCTTGTGAAGTTTGGAGTGGTCTGATCATCCTGCACTGACCTTGGCCTTAGCTTCCCAAGTGAAATGTCACCTTGGCAACACTTGCTGCCACTTGCTCCTACCTCTTCTATTAAGAGATGTCCACCCACATGTCTTTCACTATGGATTCTCCCACTTCCTTATGGTTTTTCCTCACAATCTGATGTCACAGGGGTTATCTTGGAGCAATCACACTATTATGCAGTGTTGCCTTCATAAATCCATGCCTATTCTTAGTTGACACCCATATCTTTGTTTGTAGGAAATCCACTACCTTCTTCCATCCTTTCTCTACCTATGGGATGTGCAACCCTTCTAGGCTTGCCGAAGACCAAAAAATTAGGAGTTGTATAGAAGCCTCCCGACCTCCAATTAGTCTCTATGGCTCCTGTCCCATCTCTAACCCCACTCCTAGAATGGCTCATTCCAATATCTCTTCCATCCCCTACATCCATTTTGGGTTGACACAAGTTGCCACAACCCTTTTGACTTCCTCATTTGATTCAATCACAACCATTGCTAGTGCCATGAAGAGTGAAGTCACATCCAAATTGGAGTGTCTCTTCCAGTGAGAGTCCAGGTACTCCACTCTGAACATTTGTTGAATGTCATCCAAATATTCTAGATAATCAAACATGAAAATGTTCTTCAAGCACCAGACTATAATCTTCCCTTCATAAGTTTTCATCTCAAGTGCAAAATTTTCCTCCATTTTCATCTCTCTTGCTTAAAACCCTATGAAGGGCCTTTTATTTCCTCAAATTCACACAGTTTGAAAAATATGGAAGAAAACTCTCACTGGGGTGCCAATAAATTATTATAAACTTTGACACGCATTGGAGATTATAATCTCATGAATACCATAATTTCATGAATGCCATTGGGGGAATAGATTCATGATTATAGTTGTACTGCCTAAATAATCCACAAAAATTCTTTATTTGGCCTCTTAATTTTTTCTTCCTCTTTTAGTTTAATTCAAGAGGTTTAAGGTCTTCATAAATCTCATTTTGAATCCCAAAGCTGCATTCATGCCCATATTGGCTAGCTTTTCTACCACCTTATTTGCTTCTCTATACACATGGGAAACCTTAAAGTCTTCAAACTCCATTAACAATCTTCTAATCTGATGTATGTATTTGTCAAGATTCCACCCACACTTCCAACTTCACCTTCTTTATTCCATTAGAGATTATCTTTGAGTCTCCTTCAAGATGCACTCTTCAGATACCCAATTTAATCCCTAATACTATACATACTTCATAAATCTTTTGGCCCCTATTTTATCAAGATTTTGGGCTAACATGTAATAATTAATTATAAACCTAAAGCGGTAAAAATACTTGTATAAAAGAGCTTAGGGTTAGGGATTGTTTCATTATGTGTGATGCAAAAATTTCTTCTTGCAGTGGTATTGAGCTGTAAGGGATTACAAATTGTAATTAGGTTGTAATCACTAGATCATAATAATATTGGACCTACTATTTGGTGGACGTAGCCTAGGGATTGGGTGAGCAATGTTAAATCTTGGTGTCTTGTGTTCTCTTTTGTGTGATCTATTATTTTATGATATTGTTTATATTTGCATGTAATTGTTATTAATGTCTGTGGTTTATCTTAACATAGCCTGATCAAAGTTTATATTAACCCATCCTTCCTCTGGCAGTATCCAATACACCTCATCCCTTTCTAGTTTAGCAATAGCCCTAACAAGCCCATTAACAGGCCTACAAAAGTGCAATTTCTTGCAAAAGTTGTTAAGAATGCACAACCAAATCCTCTTCCTCATCTCCATATCCATGCATTCAAACATGCCACATGCCTCATAGGCCTAATACCCTACATTTTAAAAGCAATCCTATCATAGGTGTACTCCTAGACCTTGTCACTTTCAACACTATCATGAAATGGATCTAACTAGAGGAATATGCATACCATTTGACTCTATGATACCTCTGGATATGAAAGCCCCCAATTTGGACCCAAAAACCCCAAAAATATAGGTCTTTCTCAATGTCTAACCTCCCAACACCATTCCTAAAAAAGGAAAGTTGTTACACCATCCTTAGACTATTTTAAGATGGAATCCATCATAAAAAGATCCCATCCAATGGCTAAATCTTCTATTGCTACACACATGGCTCCATTTCATGACCCCAAAAGCACTCCAAAACACCGTCAAACTCTTCCAAACACTCTCCACCTAAAAAATCTGATTGTTTCCTGCATTCACATTGTTATAATGTTATAATACAATGTTAGGATTGATGCAAAGGGTCTAGGCCTCTAGCACTTAACCACTCCTAATTAAGGATCCAATCCTTGAACCATTCAATGGTTCTTGTTTTCAAAACTATAACCAGTCCTTCTTGACATTACCTAACACCTCTAGTCATAACTATAACCAATAAAAATTCACTATCTTCAAATAGGACTAATTAGGTCTATTTTCTTTAGGTCTATTAACAGTTGTAATAGGGCATTAAAGCACCACCAAAATAATTAGAAATGTTGCAACAGTCCGTACAATAGGTACACACATGTGGAATATGATTGGAACCTTCTAACCTTCCAAAATATTTTTGCCATGCTTGTTGGGAGATTTTTTGAGGATTGGTTTGATGATGATATGCTACATTCATGACTGAGTTTGTCATTGATGTCAACATAGATGTTTGATGTCTTCTATGGTATTGGCTAGAAGAAGAGTTGAAAGATTAAATTGGTATGGATGATGAGTTGAGCATGATAACTACTTGAGGTTATGGGAGATACTTCTAAGTATCTAGTATATGCAGTTAATGTCGCAAGTAGAAAAACTGAACGTAGAAGAAGTTATGTAAGTTTTGGTGATGTCTATTCTTAGATAGAGTTTACAGAGGCATTTTTTGGTAAACTTGTTATATCTCTTAGAAAAGTTGATAGCTTGATGATCAAGGTTGAGGACATGAAGAAGATGTTGGTGATGATATGGCTAAGCTCGCTCATCATAATATTGTGTGTATGGAAAGTTATTCAAGTTGTAAAGTAGGAGATTTGTGTTATTGCTAAGTGTAACATGTTCTTTATGTTGTCCTATAATAATTAATTGAGAAGGACTAATAGCCAACTCAGGGAAATGTTATATGGACTCAATATAAAGGAAGGACATTTTACTTTATCATGACATGTGTGGATATGATTGAATGATCGATAATAAGTAGCAGAGAGTGTGGAATGTGAAGTTGCACAGAGCAATACAGAAGTGAAGGAAACTTCATTGTCAAGGTTTTGATAAGTGATCTAAGGTTTGGTATTTAGATCTAAGGTTCATGACCTAGTCTATAAGGTCTGATAGTGATTGGTCTAGTTGATAGGATAAAGGAAAGAAGAAGGTACTAGTAAATTACTTGTTTGAGCAATGAGCTCTTCTTGTAGTTGAAGTTGCATGTTTGGGCAGTGGCCTCTTCTTGCATACATTGTACCACAACTTCTGAAAAGGTTGGCACAACTCCTAATAGGATTGGAATCTTCTAACAGGGATTCAAAGTCTCCTAATAAGGACTCATTGTACTAAATGTTTTAATAGACTCCTAACAGGGTCCATCCACTAAAGAAAGAATATTTATATTAGTACATCATCTTGTGGTAATCATTCCCACCAAGGTTTTCCCTCTAATCAAGGGTTTTCCTAGTCAACATATCTAGTGTAATTATCTATATTCATCTTTGTATGGTTGTTATTTACTTTGGTTGAATTGTTAAGTTTTTTTAAAGAAGATAAGTATTTTAATTATTGGATAAATGATTCACCCCCCCTCCATCTTTCACTTATCTTGGTGGACTATTGTTTCTAACAATTGGTATCTGAGCTTTAGGTCCTTGAAGAATAAGTTTAATAGCTTTGGGAGATCCATGGTGAACATGTTTAGGAAAGATAGTCTAAAGTTTGATGGAAAAACTATGACAGCTAGAAGGAAAAGATGAAGACACATTTGTTGTGTATGGGTTTGGGATATTAGATTTTGACAAAATTAGAGAAGACAATCATTGAAGAAAATGATTTGGAGAGTTGCTCCGAGGTAGAAAGAGATCTTTTCATGTGTGACATGAGTGCTAGAGAAGCACTATTGATTGCACTTCCTAAGATTGAGTACAATCAAGTAAAATCACTTCCTACTTCACATTTTATTTGGAAAGTTTTGCAAAATAGTTTTGAAGGTGATGCACATACTAAGAAATTGAGGCTACAAAATTGGATTTGTGTGTTTCAAGATGCTAAGATGATGGAAGATGACTTTGTAAAAACATATATAGGTAGGATATCAAAAATTACTGCAAGTATTAAAGCTCAAGGAGAAAACAAAGAGGATGATGAGGTTAAATGGAATATATTAAAGACTCTAACACCACAATTCAAGTCAGCAGTTTAGATGATACAGTTGTTGATATCTTGAACCAAAGATTTCACTAAGGAGACATTACTTGGAAGACTTGAAGTAGTTGAAAATGAACTTAGACAGTCTAGAGAATTGGCTAGAATAGAGACAGCTTTTAGTGCTTTGAATATTCAACCTAACCTATCAAGAAGCACAAGTGCTAAAGGATATTTTGCTAGCACTAGCAGATTTGAAGAAGATAGGAAGATTGATGAAGCAATAGCCCTTCTGATAAGAAGATAAAAAGGAGGTAAGAAAATATTTAAGTGTTGGACTTGTGATGAATATGGTCATTATGCATCTAAGTGTCCTAAAAGGGAGAAAAACTATAAGGGAAATCATAAGCCTAGAAAAGATAAAGATTGTTTGTATGCAAATGAAGATTATGATTCTAACGAACAAGCATTAAGTGCTAGTGATGATGAAATTTGATTTGGAGCAATCAAAGAAGAAAGTCTAGAGAAAATGGCTTTGGTACCACAGGTTGAGAAGAAATCTAATTAAATAATTGATAGCGGTTGTTCATATCATATGACTGGTGATATGAACAAGTTTTTTGACTTCAAAAGTCAGGATGAAAGAATTGTCAGAGTTGGAAATAATGCAACATGCCAAGTAAAAGGTATTGGATCTATAACTCTTGATGGTAAAACTAATACTGAGGATGTATACTTTGTTGATGGTTTAAAGCTCAATCTTTTGAGTGTTGGACAACTAGTAGATAAAGGTTATCAGTTGTAGTTCATGGAAAAGATATGCATGATCAAAGATAAAGATGGAAAGGTAATTGGAACATGAACTAGATCTAGAGGCAATGTATTTCATTTGAATTCTACTAAAACAACATGTTTAATTGCAAAGGTAGATGATAGTTGGTTATGGAATAAGAGATTATGTTGCATAAACTTTGATAGTATTGTGAGGACTAGTAGAGTGTTTGTTGTTAGAGATTTTCCAAAGATTGTAAAGCCTACTCACATAATTTGCAAGAAGTGTGTTTTGGAAAAGCATAAAAAAACTTCTTTTCCCAGCAAGAAGTTTACTACTATAGCGAAGTTGGAGATTGTACACATAGATCTTAGTAGTCCTAAAAAGACAAGAGGATTCTATGGGGAATGTATTTTATGTTTCTAGTTGATGATTTTTCTAGAATGATGTGGGTTGCATTTCTTAAAGAGAAATCTGAAGCATTTGACAAGTTTAAGATATTCAAGAATATAGTTGAGAATGAATTTGGTGTAAAATTAAATGTTTAAGATCAAATAGAGGAGGAGAATTTACTTTGAATGACTTTAACATGTTTTGTGAGGAAAATGGAATTAAGAGACAACTATCAGCTCCGAGAACCCCTGAACGAAATGGGGTTGCAAAGAGAAGAATCAAGTCTATTACAGAAGTAGCTAGAGCTATGTTCGCAGAGAATGATGTATCCAAGACATGTTGGAGAGAACCTCTGAAAACAATAGCCTACACTATGAACAAAGTGTAAGTCAGGAATGACACAAACAAGACACCTTATGAATTGTGGTTTGGTCACTTACCTACAGTTAAGTACTTTAGAATATTTAGAAGTAAGTGTTATATAAAGAGTGATGATGACATTGGTAAGTTTGCTGCTAGAAGTGATGAAGGTATGTTTCTTGGTTATTAATTGAAAAGCAGGGCTTATAGATGTTATAATAAGAGAACTAAGACTATTATGGAAAGTGCAAATGTAAGAATTGACGAGAAGTCCACAATACAAGAGAGAATACTTGATTAAAATTTAGATGATGATGTTGTTACTAAGACAAGGAATGATGAAATATTTCTTGAGACTAACAATGATTTGTAGAATGAAGGAGAGCCAAGGAAGGAATAAAGCTTGGAACCTTCAGTAGAGCCAAGAGTTGAGATAACAACTCCTACTTAGGAAAGAACATGATAAAGAATCACCCATCTGAAAAGATAATCAGAAGCAAAGACAAAAGTGTGATGACAAGAAGCAGAGTTAATGAAGATATATGCTTGATATCTCAAGTTGAGCCAAAGAATGCAGATGAAGCATGTAAAGATGACTATTGGAAGCAAGCTATGAAAGAGGAATTGGATCAAATAATAAAGAATGGGATATGGTAAGTGGTCCCTAGACCAGTAGATAAGAATGTGATAGGAACCAAATGGTTATTCAGGAACAAAATGAAAGAGCAAGGAGAAGTTGTGAGAAACAAAGAAAGACTAGTATGTAAAGGTTACTCACAATAAGAAGGAATAGACTATGAGGAGACTTTTGCTCTAGTGGCTAGAATACAATCTGTAAGGTTATTCTTAGCCTATGCAACACAAAAGAAATTTAAAGTATATCAGATGGATATCAAGTCAACATTTCTGAATGGAGAACTTGAAGAAGAGGTATACATTGAGTAGCCTAAAGGATGTCCTTTGATAGATGACAAGGCTATAGTATGCAGACTAATGAAAGCATTGTATGGATTGAAGCAAGCACCCAAAACTTGGTATGCAATGTTGGACAAGCATTTGAAAAAGCTTGGATATAGAAAAGGTATGGGAGATGGTAATTTGTATTGGAAATAAACTGATGATGGTTTGATGATTTTGGTAATAGTTGTTGATGATATCATATTTGGAGGAAATGGTGAATAAAATAAGAAGTTTGCAGAAGAAATGAAGAAGGAATTTGAAATGAGTATGATAGGAGAGATGAAATATTTCCTAGGATTGTAGATAGTATAGAATAAAGAAGGAATCTTTATTTCTCAGACTAAGTACTTGAAGGATTTATTGAATAGGTTTAGTTTGGAAACATGTAAACTTGGTTGAACACTTGTGGTAACTGGACACAAGTCATCGAAAAAGGATGAGACACCTACTGTTGAGCAGAAGAAGTACAGATCTATGATTGGAGGTTTGCAATATCCGACTCACACAAGGCCAGATATAGCAAAAGTAGTTGGAATTGTCGCAAGATTCCAGACTGATCCCAAAGAAGTACATTGTGTAGTAGTGAAAAAGATATTTAGATATCTAAAAGGAACTTCATAATTTGGTTAATGTTATGATAGATCTAATGGCTTTACTCTAAGTATTTATACTGATGTAGATTGGGTAGGCAATATGGATGACAGAAGGAGAACTAGTGGAGGAGATTTCTTTCTTGGAGGAATATTGGTTTCTTGGTTAAGCAAGAAGCAATATGTTGTAGGAGAAAATAATTGCAATCAAGTTATTTGGATAAAATAGATGCTGAAGGATATGAGGATAGAGATCATTGAACCTATTGTTATTCATTGTGACAACACAAGCACGATAAACTTGTCTAAGAATCTAGTATTTCATTCAAGGAAAAAACACATTTTTATTAAGTATCATATATTAAGAGGAAAAATTTGTAGAAAAGGAAATCAGATTGGAGTATGTGAGCACAAAAGAGCAGATTGCAGATATATTGACTAAGCCTCTTCCTAAAGAGACTTTTGAGTATTTGGAAGGTATGCTTGGGGTTATGCTCCTTCCTACATCAAAGTAAGAAGATGCAAGAGAGCATCAGTCTAGGGTAACTGTGCACCATTGTTTGTCTAGACTAGATGCTAATGCTTCCTGTATAGGGGAGTATCTATGATGGACAGAGTCATGTAGAACTCTTATTTGTAAGAATTTGGTATAGCTCTGATACCATGTAAGAATTTTCCTTAGGGAAATATTCACCCAAGATCATAGAACTCAAACACAAGCACAACTGTAGACCAAAAAGGAGTATGATCAATATATCAGAGTTTTTCCTCATACATTGCTCTATATTGCATATGATGAATGTACACACTAGGAGACACTATATATAAAAGCCTCTCAGGAAGCATCTAGAATATCTCTAAAAAGAACCAAGAGATAAGATAAGAATGACAACTAAGAAAATGTCTTATCCATCATTCTAGATGAGAGGATAAGAATGAAAATGTGTATCTCAAGTAGAGATGTGTAGACACCATGTGCTTAATTAGTGTGCTTATAACTCCTATGTTGTAGACACCATGTGCATAAAAGAGGTGCAAACTTCTCTGTTGTCAACATGACAACTCACAAGAGTGCACATACTCCTAGGTGACTAAAAAATAAATATTAAAATAATGCATTAACTAAGTAAACTTAAGTAAGTGTAAATAGTGAATACTTATTTACACCAACACCCCCCCTTAAGTGAAACTTAGGGGAATGACCTTAAGCTTAAAAACACTAGGATGAAATGCATAATGGGTCCCGACTATGAGGCCATGTTAGGTACCCATGTACATAATGAAATGCAATCTCTCATAAAGTGGAGAAAGAGGGAAAACATCATGGGAAAAACCCTCCCCCAAAAAGAGAGATGAAAAAACTAGATGCATGGATGGATGGAGTAATCAAGACCCCCTCCATTATGACATACATCAAGTATATAAAAGAGAGAAAGTGGAAGGACAAAACCCCTTAAGAGGAAAAAGTCCCCCCCATAAAAGAGAAGAAGAAGGAGACAAGGTAGTCCCTCCCCCCCCCCCCTAAAAGTAGTGTGCTGACTAGTGAGAAATGCTCCAATGTAGAAACTGATCCATGGCTGTTGAATGATGTTCCTTCCCTTTGGAAGAAATAATGGTAGAAGTACTAGTGAGATGCTTCCCCTGGGTGTGGAAAGAATCTTGATGATGAAGGTGTCCCTAAAACTTGTTCAAGTGTCCTTGTGTTGATACTAATGGTAGCTCCTTCCAAAACTATTGAGAAGAGATGTAGATCAAGCAAGGATGCATATAGAACCTATCTCAAGAAACTAATAGTCTCCTCAAATGACAAAGAGACCTTCAACAATTGTTGTACATAAGGATCCACAATCACATTAGCCTATAAAGACTGATCATGTAGAGAATGGACATGAGGGTCAGAGTGAGCCCTCGCAAAAATTGTAGAAGGATCATCCTCAACAAAAAGAAGCGATAGATCATCAAAGAATTCTCCCAAGTTGGCTATGTATGACTCCATGAATAAACCTAAAATGTCTAGTAAGAAATCATCACCTGAGGCTGGAACTAGAAGACAAAGTGTACCTTACTATGGTGAAGTACATGAATCTATCACTGCAGCAATAGATGAAGAATTTGCCTCAAAGAGATGATGAATATCATCAAGGATGTCTCCCACATCTTTAATGTGAGACTCCATGAACAAGCTTGCAATGGTGGGAAGGAAGTCATTGGATGAAGATAAAGTAGGAAGACATAAATGGTCCTGCTACATTGAATCCAAAGTATCCACGGTTGAAACTAGATTAGTAGAATCAATAGGAGCATCTGGAGGTGTGATCTCATATAGAGAGGATACAGCTACAACTGGAGGTAAAATATCTTTTGGGAAATCAGGAATATGTGGATCTCCATACGTCTCCCAAAGATGAATCTAATATACATATGGATCAGATGACTTAATGTCGTCAAGTGAATCCATAACCTCCATATCCATAAATAGAAAGAGAGTATTCCAAATTAGGGCACTTATGTTTACATTGTAGGTAAGTCCTCTCACATATGGTAGTGCATTATGTTGACTGAGCTATGGGATAACCAATTGACTCCATTCTTGATAGTTGTTTGGTGTCAAGATAATTAAATCTTTCTCTTCCATGATGAACTAATCAATGTAACTCCCAAAGATGCAAAAAAATAATCAAAGAAATCTTGCCCTAAGATATGATTTAGGCACTTTATAGGTAGTGCATGTATAATAGCCAATTTAGGGCCTATTTATGAAAGTAGTATTTCTATCCATAGAACTATAATATGATTATAGCTCTAGAAAGTAGACCAAAAAAATGCACTTTAAAAAAAAAAAGAACTTGATTTGGAGTCCAGATGGGCACGTACTAAGCATTTTGAGTGGCAAAATTTAGGATTTGTGAGTTGAAGAAAAATTCAGGAATAGAGATGTTGAACTTCCTACACCAATGTGTAGATCACAAAATACTACCCCAAAACAAAAAAAGAATTCTCACAAAAAGGAATCCATATGAGGGAGATATCGCTGTTTGAAAATCACATCTACTATTATTTTTCTTGAAATGCCGTCGCACCTCCAAAAAATGAATGGCTCTAGATTTTCCCTTAGATGTCCAATTTGGATAAAACAAAATCTGATTTGGAGGTTTTTTAACCTTCTGAATGTGATGCAAATATCTTATTTACACCAGCAAACACCAATCTTCACCTGCAAAAAATCTCTCCTATGGTCCTATGGCCAATTTTTTTTTGAAAAATAATGCAAATCCAAAAAAATAGTAGAGATGCAGATGAAAAAATGCAGATTTGAAAATTAAATGTACAAATCTGAAATGATCATACTAATTTTGCAAATCAAGCCTTCTGGTTGGCAATTTGTAAAAAAATGTTGCCTCATGATCGACTTTGGCCTAAGGTAGGTAGCTTTATAGCTGATTTTCATCGAATCAACATTCTGAATGCAATGGCGAGGTCAGATCTGGCTCGAGATGCTCCCAATGACTATGATACTCTAGATTTGGGCTGAGGTGTTGAAGCAAGAGGATGGTCTCAAATGACTATGTGAAGAGAAATTCTCCAAGAGCTCTGATACCATGTAAGAATTTTCCTTAGGGAAATATTCACCCAAGATCATAGAACTCGAACACAAGCACAATCATAGACCAAAAAGGTGTATGATCAATATATTAGAGTATTTTCTCATACATTGCTCTGTATTTTATATGATGAATGTACACACTAGGAGAGCCTATATATAAAGGTCTCTCAAGAAGCATCTAGAATGTCTCTAGAAAGAACCAAAAGATAAGACAAGCATGACAACTAAGAAAAAATCTTATCCATCATTCTAGATGAGAGGATAAGAATGACAAGGTGTATCTCAAGTAGAGATGTGTAGACACCATGTGCTTAATTAGTGTGTTAACTCCTATGTTGTAGACACCATGTGCATAAAAGAGGTGCAAACTTCTGAGTTGTCAACATGACAACTCATAAGAGTGCACGTAGTCCTAGGTGACTAAAAAAAAAATATTAAAATAATGCATTAACCTAAGTAAACTTAAATAAGTGTAAATAGTGAATACTTATTTACACCAACATTGCTGATGTTGTTTTGATTAGTGTCTTTTGACACTCGAGCTGAATAAGTATCAATTGTTGTAGAGTTTGATGTAGAGATGTTGGTTGTTGAAACCTTTGACATTGATGTCAATGGGGAAGAGTTTGGCATGAAAAATATAACACTATGGGGGAGAAGTATTGCATTATATATTATGATAAAGAAGAAAAGCTTCACAGTATGTAGAATAACAGTTTGGTATAGAGCATATTGAGCTATATCAATGGGGTAGTATGATTGATGAAGAGGATTTGAAGACTGTTTGTCCTTTGTTGGTACTCTTGGAACTAGACTTTTTTCATCTATGTTGCCATCAATGCCAAAGGGGAGATTGTTAGATGATTTTAAGAAGATTGGTTTGATGATGATATGTTACATTCGTGACTAAGTTTGTCATTGATGTCAACGTAGCATGTTTGATGTCTTCTATGGTATCTGGCAGAAGAACAATGGAAAGATCAAGTTGGTATAGACAACTAGTTGAGCATGATAACCACCCAAGGTTATGGAAGATACTTCTAAGTATCTGATATGCAGTCAACATTAGAAATAGAAAGGATAAGTATAGAAGAAGTTATGTAAGTTTTGGTGATGTTTGTTCTGAGATAGAGTTTATAGAGGCATGTTTTGGTAAACTTGTTATATCTCTTAACATAGTTGATATCTTGATGATCAAGGTTGAGGACATGAAGAAGACATGTTGGTGATGATGTGGCTAAGCTCACTCATCATAATATTGCATGTATGGAAAGTTTTTCGAGTTACAAGGAAGAAGATTTGTCTTATTGCTAAGTGTAATGTGTTCTTTATGTGGTCCTATAATAATTAATTGAGAAGGTCTAACAACTAACTTAGGGAATTTTTTTATGGACTCAGTATAAAGGAAGGACATTTTCCCTTTATCATGACATGTGTGGATATGATTGAATGGTCAGAAATAAGGAACAAAGACTATGGAATGTGAAGTTGAGCAGAGTAGTGTAGAAGTGAAGGAAAATTCATTACCAAGGTTTTTCTAAGTGATCCAAGGTTCACGACCTAGTCTACAAGGTCTGATAGTGATTGGTCTAGTTGAGAGTATATAGGAAAGAAGAAGATACTAGTAAATTACTTGTTTGAGGAGTGAGCTTTTCTTATAGTTGAAATTGCATGTTTGGACAGTGGGCTCTTCTTGCATACATTATACCACAACTCCTAATAGGGTTGGCACAACTCCTAATAGGATTGGAATTTCTGAACAGGGATTCAAAGTCTCCTAACAAAGGCTCATTTTACTAAATGATGTAATAGACTCCTAATAGGGTCCATTCTCTAAACAAGGAATATTGATATTAGTACATCATCTTGTGGGCATCATTTCCACTGGGGTTTTCCCTCTAATCAAGGGTTTCCCTAGTCAACATTTCTAGTGTAATTGTCTATGTACATCTTTGTATGGTTTTTTTTTACTTTGGTTGAGTGGTTAAGTTTTTTTAAAGAAGACAAGTGTTTTAATTATTGGATAACCGATTCACCTTCCCCCACATATCCTTTCAGTTATCTTGGTGGACTATTTTTTTCTAACAATGCTCATATAGCTAAGCATGGGTTGTTACAACTTCCCAAACATCCATTTGTAACTTTTTACAAAAAATGCTTTTGAGCAATTTTTGCTCTTGACATCTTTTGGTCAAATGGGTCCATCTAGGGCTATTCTAGGACCCTAGTTAAGATTCCTAGGACCTATTAAGTAACCTAATACCTTAGTTGCCAATCCCTAATTTTTTAAAGAAATTGAGCAACTTTTGGCTCATTGAGAAACTTTTTACTAACTTAGGACCTAATGAGTGATTTTGGTTTTTCTTAGCAATCCACGATTTCTTCATTAGCTTAGGTTAGTCAGGTTTAGGCTAGGACCTATTCCAAATATAAGAGGAGTAATTAAGAGGAGAGGGGTGAATTAGTTACAACAAAAATAAATCCTAGATCTCTTTGATGCTAATACAAATCAAAACACAAATACTACTCAAATTGAATTATTGTTGAAACTCGATTAACACAGAGGCACTTGGTTAACACTAACAAGTTACTAACACTTGGAAAGTACATAAATAGCAACTATAACTTGGTAAATATTGAACATGTAGATCTTAAGATGTTAAGTGTGATTAACCTCAATTAACTTAGTTTCATATACATAAAATAAATGAACACAAGTGACACCAAGATTTAATGTGGAAATCCAATTTGGGAAAACCACCAATTCCAACTAGTTACTATTTTTCACTCTTCTGAAGTGAGCCCTATAAGGAGTCAACCTTCTTAAAGGTTACAAAATACATAGTTAGGTGTGACCCTATTAGAGGATTTAATCACCTTGTTAGGAGTGGCCTTGTTAGAGGTCTTTAGACACTTCAATTTAGAAATTCCACCTTGCTAGAGAATTTACAAAATAGTTGTTAATTCAACTCTATTAGGAGATTTGATTCACTTCTACAATGGTTAGAGAGTAAAAATGATATGACCTGATTG
Source organism: Cupressus sempervirens (assembly GCA_028749045.1). Taxonomy (NCBI): domain Eukaryota; kingdom Viridiplantae; phylum Streptophyta; class Pinopsida; order Cupressales; family Cupressaceae; genus Cupressus; species Cupressus sempervirens. The sequence goes on from CM053793.1 coordinate 640,460,227, forward strand.
CTAATGTAACTATATTGCTGATTTCAAATCTTAATTTTAGCTCAATTAATTGATCCTTCCTGATCAAATTAATCTTTGCCACCTAGCAAGGATATTCTTCTTATCCTTCCAACTCACTTCCTCTAAGAATCTTCTTATCTTCCACACATTCTTACACATTCAACCCTCAATTTGACCTTATAATTATATCATATGCATTGTCAATTTGGCTTGAATACAACTTTAAACAATCACTTAAGTCGGCTAGAACCAATAAACAAATCCATTAAACTCAATATGCTAAAACAAGAAAATCCTTTGTTAGCTTACCTTTCTCAATAGACACTAACTTAGAAATGATTTTCCCCTGTTAACCAAGTGAGCTTGATTAACACTACAACTTCACAAAAATCCTTTGGTAACCAAGTGAGCTCGAATAACACTGGTTTCATCCAATTTTCCTTTAACCAAATGAGATTGGTTAACATTGAAATTCTATGACCTTCTCTTTGGAACTTGAGTGAACTTGGTAAACTTTAGAATGCTTGGTAGACATTGGAAATCATCTTCATCACCCAAGTGAGCTTGACATAACTAACTAGTAAAGATATGATAATTTATGTAACATCAAAGACAATATACAATTGATCAATTGTTTTCAACAATCTCTTTCTTTTGCATTAACAACAACACAACATGTCATAATATAGTGAAACTTTTAGAGAAAAATAAAAGTAAGGCTAATATCAACATTTTTGGAAAGCTTATGTCTAGTAGACATGAGTGTTCCGATTGGTCTTGAATCCTCCATTCCAAACTTCTTCAGTATCTCTTTGATATACTTAGACTGAGTAATGTAGATACCATATTTCTTCTGTTGAATCTATAAGCCAAAAAAGAATTTGATTTCTCCAAACATTGGCATCTCAATTTTCTTACTCATTTCCTTTGAAAAGATTTTCACAAATCATCCTTTCCAGTAAATAATTGATACCAAACTCTAGGATCTTTTTTAAGACCATATAATTCTTTGTGCAGTTTACAAACTATATCTTTTTTTCTAGGATCTACAAAACCTTTAGGTTCCTCTATGTAGACTTCTTCTAGAATTCCATTCAAGAATACAGATTTCACATCCATATGATACACTTTAAATCCTTTATGTGCAACATAAGAAAGTAGAGTCCTAACACCTTCTAATCTTGCAACAGGATCAAAATTTTCACCATAGTCAATGCCTTTCTCTTGAGAATAACCTTTTCATACTAACCTTGCTTTGTTTCTCGAAACTTCTCCATCTTCATTCAACTTATTTCTGAATATGCACTTTGTGCCAACTACATTCTTATCCTTGGGTCTAGGAACAAGAGTCCAAGTCTTATTCCTTTCTATTTTTTCTATTTCTTCATTCATTTCTTCAATCCAACTTTCATTATCCAAAGAAGCTTTAACAATTCCAGGTTCAAATTCAGTAAGAAAACATGTAACTTTCAATTTTTTCATTGTCATTGTACCTTCTGACTTGTCTCTAATGATTTTCTCAGGTGCATGGTGCCTTCTAACATATCTTTCAAGTACATGTACTTTGGATTTAGAGCTTTTTTCACTTGCCTCACCATGATCTTCTACATCATGCTCAGGCCCATTGTCTATGACTTGGGTCCTTCAGACTTGGGTTGCACTAGTTACAACTTGGTAGCTTCTGACTGCACCTCGGGTCCTTCAGACTATGACTCAAGTTGCACTAGTTGCAACTCAGGTTCTTCTGGAGATTTTGGGGACTCAGGAGGTGAAGTCTATTGAATTCCAATTAGATTAGGCAATATATTAGGTTCTCACATGTGCACTTTCTATGATCTTATGAGTAGTTAAATTCAAACATTTGTATGCTTGAGTTTTGCTAGAGTATCCTAGGAATATGCCTTAATCACTTTTGACATCAAATTTACCTTTCTTAGTCTCCTTTAAGATATAACATTTCCTACCAAATACTTTAAAATAACTTACATTGGGTTTATAGCCATACTGTAGTTAATAAAGAGTCTTATTTGAGTCTTTCTTCAATTGTACTCTATTTAAGGTATGAATTATTATACTGATTGCTTCCTTCTAGCATTTGATTGCAACATTCTTCTCTATCATCAAGGATCTTGGATAATCCATGATTGATCTGTTCCTTCTTTCTTCTATATCATTCTATTGAGGTGTACTAGGGATAATACTTGTCTTTTGATTCATCTTTCAATGCAGAATTCATTGAATTCATTAGAAATGAATTCACCACCTCTATCTAACCTTAAGCATTTCAATTTCTTTCTTATGGATTTCTCAACTTTGGCTAGATAACACTTAAATATTTGAAAATATTCAAACTTATCTTTTAGATACATTACTATCATCATCCTAGAATAAGAGGAGAACTGAGGTGCCTAGCTATAAGGCCTTCCAAGTTAGGGCCAAATACAACAACAATTACAATAATAATTTTGCAAGATCCAACAAGATCCAACTTGCAAACCCAATCCCAACTAGTCGAGATCTACAACTAGATAAGAACACCAAGAAGAGTCCACACTTGTACCCTCAAGTCCACCAAGCTATCCTTTGGTTCTCAAGCTATAACTACTAGCTCTTCAAAGTTCACATCTACCCTTCATCCTCTTCCCAGACTGGATGATCATACCTAAGACTCCATAAAACCCCCTACTTATAACCAACTAAGCCACAAGTTAGCCTAGTTCATTGTGAATTAAATTAAATCCCTTACATTAAATACATTTTGAGCCATAAGTTGGCTACACCAAAAATTAAATACCAAGAATCAGCTCATAGACAACTTGACACCTACAAGAACCAAGCCGAGCTTTAGAAAGGCCAAGTCAAGCATTAGTAAATTCCCAAGCATTGTCGAGTTCCTAGAAGACACTAAGCTCCAACAATGACTAAGCACCAAGCTTATCCACCAAGCCCATTTAGTCAAGCCTTCAACTGAGAAACACTATAGAGATGATTGACCAACCTCATTTCAACCATAGTGTCCCTCTGACGGTATCACCTACATTGAATGGAAGTGTCCCTAAGGGTCTCTAAGCTCCATCGGGTTGTGATTTTTGATTAGGCATTTCTCTGAGCTCGTGTGAGGTATTGAAAAACTATTAGATGCTACAAGATTCTACTATTTAGGTCTACAAACACCTATCTCAATTTTTAGAGATTCAATGTTTTTTTGGATTTGGCATCTGTATCTCACCTATTGCCAATAGTTGCAATGTTCCTCACTTAAAATGAGCAAGGTTGTGTATATTTCAAACTATTGGTCCTAAGATCAAATTGTCTACTTTGTTAGCCTAGGTTGGAAAGGTTTAGAATAGGACCTACCTCATTTCAGCCACAACATACCTCTAACTGTATCAACTACACTAAATGAAAGCATCACTAAGGGTCTCTAAGCATCATTGGGTTGTGATATTTGATCAGACATTTCTCTGAGCTCATTTGAGGTATTGAAAAACTACCAGGTAGTATAGGATCACATTATCTAGGGCTACAACAAACTATCTCAATTTTTAGAGATTCAACTTTTTTTGGATTTGGCATCCGTATCTCTCTTATTGCCAAAAGTTGCAATGTTGCTCAATTAAAATGAGAAAGGTTGTGTATATTTCAAGATGGTGGTGGCTGGGTTGGCTTGCGACATGGAGATTTCAACTTGGGTGGATGATGGTATGTTTGGGTCTGTTGGATGATATGGATTGGCTGGAGGCTCTTCTTTTGGCATATATTGAGGATAATTTGGATCATAAGAGCCTATGGGTGGTGGCAGCTGCCCAAACAATGGGTGAGATGGATCTGATAATGGAGGGGGTCTTCCAAAGTCAAAGGTTCCTACATTGTCCCTTCGAAAATTAGCCATGATTATCTCTTTGTTCTTGTCTATAATGGCGTTTACCAATACTGCATTTCCTAGTTGGTTCATGAAAGCTTCAATGTCAGTAGATGATGGCATAGCTTTCTCTGGGATGAAGGATGGCTGAGTGCTCAAGGGGGGTGAGGCTGTTCAATCCAAATGATAGGGCTCCATTGTTTCTTTCTTCTTGGCTAAGCAAGTGACGGGTGGCATGAAAAATGCTCCTAGGGATGAGATGCAACAAATGCTGGTGGATGCAAAAGGGAGGAAGGCTTTTCTATGCAAATGATTTCCTAGGTTGGGGCAAAGCTATATGAAAAATCCTAAGGAGGATTGGTTTGAGGATTCTAACTTTAAAGATATGTTGCCAAAGCACAAAAGGTCTGCTTTCCTATGTGAAAGCTTGGTGGTGATTGTGTCAACTTAAGGATAGACTGATGATCCTTTAGGAAGAACATGAGATTGACCACTTGTGGATCCCAACCTTTAGCTCAAGGTGATGAGGGATAACAAGTGGCAAAGCTAGATTACCCTAGACAAAGATTTGTCAAAGGGATAACCTTGGTGAGATTGGTGCTTTTGAAAGATTTTAGGAATGGCAAACTTTTAGCAAGGTGACAACAATTTTTGAAGGCTTGGATGTGAAGATTTTGGATTATTGGCTAGATGGTTTGGTCCTAAATGAGATGGATGAGCTAATAATACTTAAGGGGATAACCTAAGATGGCTGACTTTTCTACAAATATGACTCTAAAGTGAAAATTATCCAAGAAGGTGTGGAGAAACAAGGGTGTCTAATCATAGAAATCATGCCTAGTTGGTAAGGCATAAGCAGGATTAACTCCTAGATGTTGGCTAAATTTGACGATGCACTCGAACTAGGCCTCTTGAAGTGCTTCGTTGATAGCTTTATCCTCTGCTTTGTGGAGTTTGGCAATTCGAGGACTTGGTGTTAGTTCTTTTCTCTGGTTGAAAGTTCTTGGTATGCCTGAGATGGTTTGAGTTTAACTTTGTGGAACTTCTGTTTGGGTTTGGGTTGCTTTGACATCAATTCTTGAATCTGCTTGGCTTTGAGAGACCTCAGTTATTTTTCTTCAACTTGTTCAACTTTTGGAATAGGTAGTGACTATGCTAAGTATACCCTAAGCTAGGATTGACCAAGTTTGGCAAACATTCATTCAAAAAATAAAAAATAAAGCAATAGATAGGAACAACCAGATAGAAGTTTTTGATTCTTAGAATGTGATACTTGCGCTGAGGAGTGTGTATGTTTTACAAATGTTTTGATTAGTCACTTCAAACACATTAACACTCTAGATGGTTGTCTACAAGGCTGAAAGTTGGTTTAGCTAGGGAGTCCTCAATATACCCAAAGGTATGTGAGGCCAAAATCTATAGATGAAACCAACAAGATGTCACACAGCCGAGAGGAGCGATAACCCACTTCTCCTCTTTCACTTCTCAAGGGTATAAAGTTCCTTGAGGCTTAGCCCGAGTGACAAAAATCTTGATTCCAAGAGAGGTGTCTTTGGATTCACCTCCCGATTTTTATACTCCACTGGAACGCTGGAGTTGAGGTCGTCCAAGGGGTGATGAAATCCCCAAGCAGGCCTCCCAAATAGAAACAAGGTTTTGGATCCTAATCTTATGCACCCAAGATGGCCTCAAAAGACGACAAGGGGAGAGAAGACTTGGATGACCTTGGGCTAAAAAAAAAAACACGCTTGTTCTTTTACCAACTGACTCTTATGTGTGCTAATCTAGACTTTGCAAGCACTCATGTTTAAGAGACAATGTTCAATTCCAACTTGAAGCACCAACGAAAGTAAATCGATTGAAGAATGCAAACAAGAAGAAGAGTTAGGGTCAACAAAAGCAAACTCACGTGCCCGGAGGCCCTCCACGTCAAGTATCGATTAATTTCCTTTAAAGCATTCAAAAGTTGGTGTGATTTTGTTTTAAGCCCAAAGCAAAGATGTGTGAGACTCGATTTGTCAAGCGCGCGCCCAGAGGCCCTCCACATCAATAGTTGTTCAATTTTAGTGCCCAAACTTGAAGTGTGATCGATTTAATCTAGAGTTTTGGTCATTTAAATTTTTTGATAAAGTTAAAGAAAACGTTCAAAGATCAAGTGAGTGAGTTAGATTGTGGAACATTTAACACCTTTTTCAAGTAGACCCATCCCCATAAATGGCGCTGAGATTGCAACCAATGGTTGAATTGATGGGTGATTAGAAAAGAGGTGAGTCCAAGGAACTACTAAAATTGATTTTTTCAAATTTGTATTTAACTTAACAAAGTTTCTTAAATGTCCAAAAATCAAACTTTACCTAAATTGCATGTGGAAAAGAGATTTGTTTTGTTCAATTTTAGAAGCTCCAAATGAAGTGTTTGATATTGCAATGGTTAATTGATCCTTGGCATTCAAGATTGGATTTGTTATTTTAATCATGCATTCAAGGAAAATTTTATTTTAATCCATGGCATTCAAGAGTGTGTTTAGCAACATGCATTCAAAGACAAGTGATTAAACATTCAAGATTTTTACCTTTGAGCATTCAAGATTGAGATTTTGTGTGTTGTTTTAAGAACTTTGAAGTGCTTTGTTTTAACCTTAGATCATTCAAGATTGTTTTGGACTCAAAAGTGAAAATGACTCTTTGGACTTTGGTTTTCATTCAAGATTTTGTGTTCTAGTTTGCATATTTTAAGCCCAAAAATGATATTCCTAGATTGTTTTGATGCATGAAAAACCTAAGAAACATTCAAGATTTTGCAACAAGACATTTGTTTGGAACAAATAACAAAGATTTTAGGAAAATTTTTGGCAACCATTTAGGATTCTTAGTTTTCATGAGATTTTTAAAAGAACTTCAAAATATTTGCAAATGAGGTTCATTTTATCCTTGATTGATGCTTTGAGTTTGACTTAGATTTTAGTGTGCACTTAGTCTTGATTTTGAACCTTTTGAAATGGAAACTTGAAGTTCTTTTTAAATTCCCAAAAATGAAGTGTTCCTAACTTTGCATCAATGCATCTAAAACCTTGATGTTGTAAGGATGCAAATGATTGGATTGGTTTAGTTTCACTTGTTAAAATATTTTTTTTTTTTTTTTTTTTTTTGCAAATTTTTAGTTTTTGATGGATTTAAGTATGATTTAGGGGTTCATTTTAAGCACTAAAAAGAAGTGTGTATGATTTTGCTTCCTTAAAAAAAAATTGCCAAGATCTCCCAAAAGAAGAAGAAGAAGAAGTAGATGGAATAAGAAGAATATAGACAAGAGGAGGAAGAAGAATTCCAAGTGCTTTGTCCACCTATAAGCTTGAAAAATCTGCAAACACTATGAGATTGACTATGAGTTCCTTTGTCTTCTTCATGCTCATGTGGACCTACAAAACCAATTTATACAATCCTACCAATCACAAAAACAAGCAAAATTAGCCAAAATTAGAAAATGACATACAAAACTTGACTAAAAAAGCTAATGAAGATGACCCATGCGGGGTCCCACCGGGCATGCCAAAATGTATATGAGCAATGTTAGTATGCTAATAGAAACCAAATTTAAATAAAGCTTCTACAAACTAAACAAAATTCATAAACTTCAAGATAGACTAAGATGAACTCTCAATTGAGAATATGAGCCATTAATGGACTCTCTCAATGAGAAGCTCTCTTGTTGAGTGACTTTGTCTAAATAGATAAGATGTATGCTCAAGCTTATGCTTCAAAAAGGGCTTCAAATGGAGTTGGAATTTGGGTGTGAGTGTATGGTTTTGATGTAAAATGGCTTCTTAAAATGGAATTATGACTTTACTTCATGGATTGTGTTATTTTACAAAGGGGAAGGATCCAATTTATAGGCAAGAGGCTTGAGGGATTGAGGGCTAAGATGAAAGGATGGGAAAAAGCTCATGGAGGGCTTAGAATGCATGAGAGGAGAGCACATGGATTGTGCTTCCTTACAGCCAATCAAGGAGTGACACATGTCACATGGTGAGAGGATGGAGGAAAGGGGAAGGATGAGTCAACAAAGGAGGCTCAAGGGATAAAATCTTCATAAAGACCCTCATAATGACTTGTAAGAGAAATAAAAGGGCTTGGAAGAGTCATTTATGGCCTAGTGGGCTTCATAAAGTTTTATGGTTGAGATATTTTGAGGGAGATGAGAGTAATTTCGACTTGGGCTTGATTAGGAGGGTTTTAAGCTTGCTTAGGCTTGTGGAAATGATTAGAGGATGGATTAGGATGGTTTAGGATTAGCTTAGGGATAGGCAAGTGGATGACATTTAATGAGGGTGGGTGAAGGAGGAGATATTTGTTAACTTTGGCTTGGGTTAGTAAGTTTTAACCCATGTTCAGGGAATGCGACAAGGTTAGGAGGGGATTAGGATTAGGTTTAAAGACATCTTCTAGAAGAGTCTAGACTTTGGATGAGGATAAAGACTTTCTAGAATAGTCTAGAATTTCCTAGGATGAGGATGAAGACTTTCTAGAAGAGTCTAGAACTTCTTAGGATGAGGATAAATTAGATTTTTAGGAAATAAATAAATTTTTATTTATTTCAAGGGTTTGGGTTGAGGAGATATTTATTAAAACTTTTTTAATAAACATGAGGATTAATATTTAATTTTAATTAAATATTTTGAGTTGGGATTAGAGGTAGGAAATGATGGGATTAGCCTTTAATTAAAATTAAAGAAGGATTAGAAGATTTTGGAAGAGGTTAGTGGTCTTAAGGAAATTGGCCAAGTTTTGGGCAAAAAATAATTTTTTTATTTATTTTGGGTTTTTTGGTCAATTTATTAATTAAATAATTAATAAATAAGGAAATAATGTTTAAATAAGATTTAAACATTTTTGGGAGGGATTCTTTAATTAAATATTTTTAATTAAGATAAAGGGATTTAATGGCATAAAAATAAATAAATAAAATAAAAAAATAAATAATTAATAAATGATGATGTCATAAATTTTTTTTCAAAAACTAAAAATACTTTATTTTCTAAAGGTTTTTAGGTGTCTACAGTATAGGATCACATTATCTAGGGCTACAACAAACTATCTCAATTTTTAGAGATTCAACTTTTTTTGGATTTGGCATCCGTATCTCTCTTATTGCCAAAAGTTGTAATGTTGCTCAATTAAAATGAGCAAGGTTGTGTATATTTCAAGATGTTGGTCCTAGGATCAAATCATCTACTTCGTTAACTCTTGTTGGTTTGGTTTAGGCTAGGGCAAACCTCATTTCAGCCACAATGTCCATCCGACAGTGTTAACCACACTGAATGGAAGTGTCCCTAAGGGTCTTTGAGCACTATCGGGTTGCGATCATTGACACAAATACAAAAATCATGACATACTTTTAATTTTCATGTCTTATTATATCAAAATAAGTGACATATGATTACATGTTATAATGAATTTGATAAACATGTTACATTTTCTATATAAAATAATGAACGTTCTTGTGTTTGATTAATTGCAAGAAAGTAAGCTGAAATACAAGTTTGTGTGCACACAATTAACAAGTTGGATGGAAATCCAAGTTTAATGTATATCAAAATGAATAATATATTATGTCATATCAAGAATATAGTTACAAAAAGATTTTATGTCTCATTGGTACAATACAAAAGTTGAATACCCAACAAATGTCAAATGCACAACACAATACAAATATTGAATATATATAATACAAAACTCAAATATATGTCAATGTCATGTGATGACTGCAACTGCATATGTATATCACTATCAATATCTATGACTATGCAGGATCATCAAAATTAAGCCTCTTTGATGCAGTTTGTGGATCACCAAGTGTCTGCAAAAATATCTTAAATCTATAAGTAATATGAAAATAACTAGAAATTTGGTTCTAAATTATGGATAGTTAAGTTGTTCATTACCTCATCCCTTTATTCTATTGTTGGATTGAATGATAATAGTAATGGGCTCCTTCATCAATGGGTGGGACTCCTAACAAAATGATGAGGTAGAGTGATGATGTGAGATACAACTACTGATGAATCACTACTCACAGGAGGCACAACCATTGATGAACTAGTGTTGGTATGAGACACAACCTATATGGTAAGCGATAAAATGTTAGCATTATAGAGTGGCATTAGGGATTCTAAATAGAGTTAAAAAAAAAAAATGTACTGTAGCCTGAGCTAGATGTCCCATGCTAGTAGGAGGTACAACCACTGATGAATCAATACTAGTATGAGGCACAACCTATATGGTAAGTGATTAAATTTTAGCATTATAGAGTGGCATTAGGGATTCCAAATAGAGTAAGAAAATTAAAAACATATTGTATCTAGAGATATATCTCCCATGCTAGCAAGAGGTAAAACCATTGATGAATCAACATTGGTATGAGGCATAACCTATATGGTAAGCGATAAAATATTAGAATTGTAGAGTAGGAATTAGGGATTCCAAATATAGTAAAAAAAATGTACTACAACTTGAGCTAGATCTCCCATCCTAGTAGGAGGTACAACCACTAATGAATTAGTGCTAGTATGAGGCACAACATGTATGATAAGTGATAAAATGTTAGCATTATAGAGTGAAATTAGGGATTCCAAATTGAGTAAACAAACAAAAAACATATTTTAGCCTAAGCTAGATCTCCCATGCTAGCAGCAGGCACAACCACTGATGAATCAATGTTGGTATGAGGCACAACATGTATGGTAAGCTATACAATGTTAGAATTGTAGAGTAGGCATTAGGGATTTCTATCACACACACAAGAAATCCAAATTGAGATCACAAGAGGGCTTCAACTAAGACTACACACACATACCTATAGCCTCTATTGTGTTTGAACCTATCTTTGATGCTCAAGACTCCTAAAAAAATGAAATGGGAAAGGATTTGCACGAAGTCCCAAAGAGTGTTGTAATAGATAAAAGATAAATAACACATGTTAATAAGACAAATTGTTGATAATAACTATAAAACTAAAAAAAAGAAATATGTACTTGAGTTTGTAAATGTAATTGTTTAATATGTATATAAAAAAAATGCATACTATAACCTAAAATTTATAAGAAGGAAAATATGAAAATTTACCTCTTCCATTGCCTCAACATTGACAGTCTCAGGTGCATTCATCAACTCTACATAACTAAATTGTTTCTACATATATACAACAAACAAGTCAACATGTATTCAGGAATATTGAGTACATGTATATACATTCATTCATAATAAATTTCAAAATATAAACCTGACTTGTATTCAATACCTTTCTTTTTTTGTCTTGGTGTTCTTGTTGATCTCCTTCCCTTTCCTCAAGCCCTTGAGCTATGTGGAGTACCCTAAAGAAGAAACACATATAACATAAGAGAGATCAATAAGACATATCATGAGTTCAACTCAAATTGTAAACTTGATATGTCTACAAGATATAACACCACATAGCTCTCAAAGCCAAAGTTAATGGTAGAAAGCGTAGTATCATCAGTTTGAAATTTTTTAGCCTCGACAGGCCCTATCAAATAGTAAAGAGTATTGTTATAAATATGAGATAATGTTGTAAATTGAAAGAAGGCACAATAAAAATAAGAAGATCATAGGAGGGAAAGAAGAAATAGAAGGACTTGAAGGATGATCTTGGAAGGATAGTTGAAAGATAGGAAAAATTGGGGCTTAAAAAGACTACAAGGCCTAAACTGAAAAAAAAGAGACTGAGAAGGAAAAGAGAGATGCGAATGAACTTTTGGAACCTTGTCAAGAAATAAAAGTGGAGATTCATGATATCCACACTCCTACAAGACACTCTATGTGATATGTAGGTTCTTTGATGCAAATAGGTATATGGAGGATGAACTCATGAGGTTCATTAGATGGAGTTTGGGTTTTCTAGGAGCAAGATATGTAGATGAGAATTGGATGGATTTGATAAATCTAGGAGAGTTTCAATGATGGTAGGAGATGGAAAGGTATTATTGTACTTTTGAGAAAACCAATTAAGAAACAATATTTCAAAGCTAATGTATTATTGTACTTTTAAGAATATTTAAAAAACTTTACCTTTGGTGTCCTTGCTCCTAGCCTCACACCTCTAGCATAATGAGTACTATGTGGTGTTCTCGTACTACTTGTTGCCCCCTTCATTGCATATTTTTTGAACATATCAATCTAAAAATGCTCTATAAAATAAATTTTTTAATTTACTTTTACGATATTTAGGTGATTAAATAATATCATGTCAAAAATCATGAAGTTTATTAGATGGGGTTTGGGTAAAGCTAGGAGCAAGAGATGTGGATGGAAATTGGATGGATTTGATGAATGAGAGGGTTTTAATGATGGTAGGAGATGGAAGAGGACCTATAAGAAGGTTTTTAGTGTCATACCAATTAAGAAACAATATTTCAAAGCTAGTGTATTATTTTACTTTTAAAAATATTTGAAAAACTTTACCTTGGGTGTTATTTCTCCTAGCCTCACGCCTCTAACAAAATGAGTACTTTGTATTGTTCTCATACTTCTTGTTGCACCCTACATTTTCACATATAAATCTAGAGTGATCTATGATTTTTTTCTTTACTTTTGCAATATTTAGGTGATTAAATAATATCTTGTCAAAACTCAAACAAACAAACCTGTGTATCTTGTCCACCGAAGACCATTGCCATCAAATCATCTGTGAGTATGAAATCCCAAAATCCATATGAATAAAAAGTATAACTAAAATGTACACATGGATGATATGAAAATCCATCTTGAGACACCTCCATATCTATCCCATCACACATGTGCTAACAGCTAAAAGAAAAATGTTGATTGGGCCTCGAAGATTGTAATGATGTATGTGATGACAATGTAGGTGGAACAAGTGAGGATGACACTGGTGGTGTAGGTGACATAAGTAGAGATGACACTAGTGGTGTAGGTGACACAAGTGGAGATGACATTGGTGGTGTGAGTGATGCAGATGGAGCTGTCATAGGTTGTGATGACCGAGGTACCATAGGTGATGATGATGGAGCTATCACATGTTGTGATGACCCTAGTGCCATATGTGATGATGATGGAGTTGTCACATGTTGTGATGACCCTAAAAGTGCATCTAATGATGCTCAAGGTACCATAGGTGAAGGAAAACCACCTAACTATGAGCCATGCTCAATGATAACATCTGTCAATGATGTAGCCACATGAAGAGTTTATAAATCAATAGAATCCTTTAAAATTGATGGGAGCAGAACATGAGGCATGGTTTTTAATGATGTACATATCCTCTTATGTTGTGGTACCACCCTATGAGCCCCATGTCTATCTTGTGAAAAGCCTCTTCCTCTACCCTAGAACTGATGGATGTCAAAGTAATTTGTCTTCTTGCCAAGGATGAACTCACAATATAGCTTTCTCAAAAATTATAGAGGCGCCTCATAATAATGAGGTAGTAGGGAGTTTCCATATATAGGATCAGTGAAAAGAGAACATATAGTACCTTTCTTTATGTCTTTATCTTTCACTTGCTAATATGATAACCCAACAACATAAAATGCATGACACCTATCCCTCTGTGTACCCCATTTCATAATCTCCCTAGACACCTCATTTGCATTTTGGGCCATTTGTTCAAGTGTATTCACTAGAGCTGAGTGGTGAGAAAGTGTAGATGACAACAACCTATTGACCATTTGGGTAATGTTAGCGTAAGAATTTGGCTTAGGCCAGAATTCACCCAAGAAATAAAGAACTCAACACAAGCACACAGTAGACCAAAATAGACAGAGTATGATTAGAATGATGATGTTCATTCAATATGCTAGCTTACTATTCAGAAGCATATTCATACATACTAGGAGTGCCTGCATATATAGGCCTCTTAGAAAGCACCTAGAATGAATCTAGAAACAACCAGGAGATAAGACAACTAAGCACCTTATCCAACATTCTAGATGAATGGATAAGAATGACAAAGTGTCATATGTGTGTAGAAGATTCCTGTGTTGAAGACAACATGTGCTTAAAAGAGGTGTGGACCCTTGTGATGTCATCATGACAACTCACAAGAGTGCACATACTCCTAGGTGACTAATAAATAAATATTAATATAATGCATTAACCTAAGTAAAATTAATTAAGTGTAATAAGTAAATACTTATTTACATGAAAACCCCTGCTTAAGTGCAACTTAGGGGAATGCACTTAAGCTTATGAAATCTAGAATGCAATGAAGAATGGGTCCTAGCTACTAGGCCATGTTAGGTACCCATGTACATAATGAAAATGTAATCTCTCATAAAGTGGGAAAAGAGGGAAAACCTCATGGGAAAAACCCTCCCCCAAAAAGAGAGATAAATAGGGATGCATGGATGGATGGAGTAATCAAGGGCCCCCCATTATGACATGCATCCAGTATATACATAAGAGAATGATGAGAAGAGGAAGAGAGATAGGATAGCCCCCCCCCCCCTAAAAAAAGAAAGAAGAAGAAGAATGCCGAACAGTGGCTGCTCCAATGAAGAAGCTAATCCAAGATTGAAAAATGGTTTTACTCCCATTAGGAAGAAATAATGCCAAGGGTACAAGTGAGATGCTTCCGCTGTGTGTGGAAAGAATCCCATGGATAAGTGATGTCTCTGAAACTTGCTCAATTGGCTAAAGAACTTGTCCCAAAGAACTGTCTATCTCTACAACTAATGAAGAACCTTGCTACAACTACTGATCATAAGTATCCATAATCACTTCAACCTGTGAGGATTGATCATGTAGAGAATGAACAAGAGAGTTGAATGGAACACTTGTGACAACTAAAGAAGGTAATTTTGCATCAAGAAGAAGAGTTAGATCATCAATAATCTCCCCTAAATCTATCACTGAAACTATATGTAGAAGATTGGATGTACCCTGCTATTATGGACCTATCATCGTGGCTATGTATGCATGTAGACTGAATTGATGTAGTGACATCTCACTGTAACTATTGATAGAAATCCATGTGTCTGAAGCTATTGAAGCAATATCACTGGTGTCACTATCAGTTTCTACATTGTATGATGTGCGAAGAGGAGTAGAGGACAAGCTTGGTGAACTTTCCTCAAAATATACATCCTTCTCCACAAAAATTTGATGTGTCTTAGGATCTAAAAGTCTATATGCCTTCATACTATCTTCATAACCAATGAAAGTACAAGGTCGAGATGACTATGCCTTGCATCCCCTGGAAGATACCTTTGCCCATGTAGGACAATCGAAGACTCTTAAGTGTGTCACAATAGGTTTTCTGCCACACCATGCATCAAAAGGAGTTTTTCCATCTAAGGCTAGATGAGGAGAATGATTAAGAATGTGAGTGGCACTTGAGATTGCTTCAATTTCTAATGATGGATCAAGAGACTTGGCATGGGTCATGCAACTCACCATAGACTTAAGAGTTTGGATCCTCAGAGCTGCAACAAATGTCTTATGTGGACTGAATGCTGGTAGAGTCTGAAGATCAATGCCCTCATGTCTACAAAAGTCCTTAAGTCTTTTGTTCACATACATGCTTCCATTGTCCATTCAGAGTACTTTAATGGATTTCCTTGATTTTTCTTCAACATGAGCCTTGAAGGCTAGAAATGTGTCCAACACTTCATTCTTGTTATGAAGAAAATAGACCCAAGTGAACCTTGAAATGTCATCAACGAAGGTAAGTATGTAGCAACCTTGGTTGAATGCAAAAGGACCTGCTAATACCATGTGAACCATCTATAGAACACCTATTTCTCTAGAAGACTTCCCTCTTTGTAACTTTCCTTTTGGATGCATATCCACTGAATCTATTGAACATTCACCCTTATAAAAGTTGATTTGAGGTAGACCTTTGACCATGTGGTATGTGCAAAGTTGCTAAAGTAGTGGTAGTCAAGATGACCATACCGCTCATGCCATTATTGCATGTTTGAATTGTATTGTGATAATAAGGCCTTTGAAGGAGACTTGGGCACAAAATGAGAGAAAGAGTACAACCTCTTGTTATGATTCACTTTCCCCATTGCAACAAAGGAATCATCTTTAAGACTATACACCTTTACTAAGTTTGGAAGGAACTCAACTCTATGTCCATCTCCAAGGTGAGTGATTTGGTAGATTGAGAGGAGATTTGAACTTAGGTTTGGAACATAGAGAACATCTTGAAACTCTCCATTTTCAATTTCCACATTTCCTTTTCCTTCAACTTCCATTTTTCTATCATTCCCCATGAAGATGTGTGGTACCTTTGATTGATTCATTGAAGAAAAATCCTCCTTTGAAGAACCCATATGATATGAGGCACCTGAGTCAAATATCCATTCCTTTGAAGAGTTTGAATTAGCCATGAGTGCTTGCCCTTTGCCCTTAGAATCTGAAGAAGACCTTTTATCCTTATAAGAATTAGGCAATGGAACATTACGTTTCTTCATGATGTTGGTCAACTCATCAATCTTTTTAAGATAGCACTCATGCTCTTCATGACCCAATTTCTTGCAATAAGCACACTTCTTCTTCTCCTTATTGTTGTCCACCTTCTTGTTGGAATTTGAGGAAGACTTGCCTTGTTGATTAGATTGTGGTGTTGTCTTTTCTGCATCCTCTAATTTGTTCTTCCATTTCTTCTTACCCTTTCCTTTATTTGAAGACTACCCAACTAAAAGCTGAGAACCCTCATTGTTGGCCACCCATGCTTTAGACTGAGGTGTTTTGAGAATCCCCATTGATTTCTACTTCTTTTCTTCATCATCCAACAATTTAGCATATTCATCAAAAGTGACTTTCTTGTAGGTAGACCCTAAGGTAGTCTTTGAGGTGTTAAAGAAGATACAAATGTTGAACACTCTGATGGAAGCTTGTTATGGATGAGATAGATCAGTCCGCCATCTTTGATAGAACTCCCAAAATTAGTTAGCTTTGTCCTTAATTAATTCACCTTGATGGTGAAATCTTGTATTAAGTCATATGACTTAGGATATAAGGAGACAAGCTCATCTTAAATTTTGAACACATCCTCTTCAGACACTTTACCATAAAGGTTTTCGAGGGTATCCCAAGCTTCCTTGGATGTAGTACATTTCTTGATTTGATACATGATCTTATCATCTACCCCCAAACATATATCACCTAGGGCTTTCCTATCCATGGCTACCCAAGCTAAAATATCACTTGTTGAAACATTATCACCTACTGGTTTAGAAAGAGTACCATCTACATATTGTGAAACTCCATTATGCATTAAGTGATACCACATTTTGATTGACCATGTAGCATAGTTATGAGGAGTTAATTTAGGAAACTTAAAGTTGCCCATAATGTAGAAAATGAAAGAAAAGTGTAGAAAAGAGAGAACACAACACCAATAACACCCCCCCTTTTCACTAAATCAAGAAACCCACCCAAAATAGATGCTTTGGGAACTTTATTAGTAGTGCAATTAAAATGGGCCACTTGCCAATTTTGCCCTTTTTGAACTTTTGATTTTGCTTGTTACAGCCTCTTAATGGAGTACAAATTTGAAACTTTAGAATGTGCTACAATTCTAAAACGTTATAAAGAAAAGAAAAGCCCTATTGTTGAAAGTGACACTTTTGTCCACACAACTCTACAATCTGATAGCAGATCTAGAAAGTAGATGAAAAATAATGTACTTTTAAAAAAAATAGAACCTATTTTTGATTCCAGATGTGCCTATATGGAGTGATTAAAGTTGTAAAATGTAGGATTATCTAGGTACATTCACCAAAAAATGCATTTGTTTAACAATCCATGCACCAAAACTAGAAAAGAGCTGCAACACTAAAAAGTTTAGAAAATTCTAACCAATTTCAAAAAAATTGCACTTTTATTAGAGTCTGGATGTTCGAGTTATGGCCTCTCGAAGTCGGACTGCAAAAACCAAAATCAATCTAGAGAGGGGTTGCATCAGCAAATGAAAGAATTAAATTTGATGGTCATATGGCCATCAAAGTAGTTGTAATTTGGCCTGTAATGATGTCTAGACAGGCATCAAATTTAAGCTCACAAAATTGATGACATCAGCAAAAACTAACCCAGTTATGATGTTAGCAGAGGACATGGTGGAGCCATATCGTATGGATTGTATAGACTATACAAAAAAAGTTGGCATGGGTGGCTAATGTGGATGCTGAGTCATTATTTGTGGGGTAGGTACAACATAGGCATTTGACATGGATTTTTCCATGTGGCAACACAGGATTGGTTCGTGTGGACTATGTGTGGCCGAATCAAATGGCATCATGAGGTGCTTGACAACTACAAAAATGGAAAACCAAAAAATGCCACTTGGTAGATACATGGATGGAAAATTTGTAGGGTTGTCTCCATGTGGAGGCTATGAAAGTGACACGTATCTCTGACTATCGAGCTGTGCGTCGCTAAAGAAATAACTTTTCGTTGTCAATTTTTAGGTTATGTGACACCTCTGTGCCAGATTTTTTAAAAATTGTTTGTCCCACATGGGTGGGAATGGGAATTATGAGTTCTTTAAAAGCAAAGCTCACAAAGCATTTAAACAATGACTGGTCGTGGGTTTTGAAATGTAGACGCCTGCCAGTGGAAGCTTCCTGATGTTCCTTGCCATTGGTGGCTTATATGACTATCGAAAATTTGACTGTGCTCGGATGTAATGCACAGTATGGCCCATGGGGATGTTATAGCTCGTATTTAATTGCAAAGGTGCCCGTAGATTATAATTATAACCCTACGATAATAAATATAAACTCCACCAAAATTATAGAGCCGAACTAGGGTGTCACTGCTTGGTTCGGCCAATTTTTTTTTCTTTTTAGGGCTGTTATTCTAAAAATGAAAAAATCTTAAAAAACCCAAAAATTGCAAAGATATATAATGTCCAAATCTAAAAAAAAATTCAATTAGATTCAAAAATGATCATACCCGAATTGCAAATCGAGGCCTTCGGGTTTCGATTTGCAAATTTTTTTGCCTCACGATCAACTTTCACCCAACATAGGAAAATTTATAGTCGATCTTTACCGAATCGACGCTCCAGACACAATGGTGAGGTTAGATCTGGCTCTAGATGCTCCCAATTTCTATGGATCCTCTAGATTCAGGTCAAGGTACTGAAGCATGAATGGTCTAAAATGGCTATGTGTAGAGAATCTCCCTCAACTCTGATACCATGTAAGAATTTGGCTTAGGCCAGAATTCACCCAAGAATTAAAGAACTCAACACAAGCACACAATAGACTAAAATAGATAGAGTATGATCAGAATGATGATATTCATTCCATATGCCAGCTTACTATTCAGAAGCATGTTCATACATACTAGGAGGGCCTGCATATATAGGCCTCTTCGAAAGCACCTAGAATGACTCTAGAAACAACCAAGAGATAAGACAACTAAGCACCTTATACAACATTCTAGATGAATGGATAAGAATGACAAAGTGTCATATGTGTGTAGAAGATTCCTGTGTTGTAGACAACATGTGCTTAAAAGAGGTGCAGACCCCTGTGATATCATCATGACAACTCACAAGAGTGCACATACTCCTAGGTGACTAATAAATAAATATTAATATAATGCATTGACTTAAGTAAACTTTAGTATGTGTAATAAGTAAATACTTATTTACACCAACAATTAGCACTATTTTGTGTAAGGCGATTTATGAGGTCCTCTTGTGTAGTAGTTAAATGATGTAATTATATGTGTGGAGAGTTTATAGTAGGCAATGGTTGTTGAATGAGAATATTGAGTGGAGGGTTTTGTGGTTGTGTCACTATGAGTAGAGGGTTTTGTGGTTGTGTCACAATGGGTGGAGTGTTTTATGGTTATGTCATGATGGGTGGAGGGTTTGATTGTGTGGGAGGTTGTCTTTCATTTCTCCCCATTTTCTTGGATTCCTTGATGCATCTATATTAAATAATTTAAAAAATAATTATAGAACTTATAAATTACAAAACCACATAACAAAATTTGATAAAAAGTTACAAAAATGATGAATAGGATGAAGACCTACCCCATTTTAGGGGTGTCATAGATGGAAATGCAATAGAAAATTAATATTTATGCTAAACTCAATCGAGTTTTGATGTTCTCCTCCACACTCCATGTTGTTGTTTCCATTTGAGGGTATGAAAATGCCCTCAAATATAGACAAAAAAACAAAATATATAGTTTACAAAACCCAATCCAATTTTTTAAAGTATAATGGCCATGCTTGGATATCAAGCTTGGTCGGTATTTCAGTTTTAAATAACTTGACTGGGTTATTGAAAATGTGATTGGGTTATTGGAATTTTAAATTTTTCTTTTTGGGTGTCTACATTTTTGTACACCAACTTGGTGCACTCATCTAATTGTCTAAGTATCAGCTAAGTTATCTAGCAGAGCAGATACAGTTTTGATATGCATAAATTATTGAGGCATTATAGGCATGCACATAGTAAGGTAAAGATAGGAAAAGATGTCAAGATAACATTTCTAAGTGCGCAAGTTTGTACAATAAGTACAAAAGAAGATGACACTTTTACCAATTATGACAGTATATAGACATGAACATAACATAACAAAAAATAGACGATTATAAGTTAAGGAATTGTTTTTATAAAATAATTATTTGATTAATTAGGGATGATATCCTAGATGTTAACCCTAGGAGAGAAAGATTTAACTTTTTATTTAGCCAAGTGTGTGAAAGCTTGAAGGTTGACTGGACATGTTTTGTTAATTACAAAGGTATAAAAGGAATATTTATAATGCAAAGTTAAGTGTGATTCCTAGGAAGACTATGCGAACTTAATATGATGTGAATTCTGATGTATGATCAAAGGATTGGAATTTATGTGATGAGAAGCAGAGGCATAGATCATATATTGAAGATATCAACATTGTAAATAGGTTTTGCAATTATCTCTTGTATTGAAGAACTCCATTTGTAAGTTACATGTTTGGGTAGTGGGCTCAACTTGTAAAATATTTTGTATATGTTGGAAATATAAGAGGAGTAACTGAGAGGGGTGGGGTGAATCAGTTACCACAAAAAAAATCCAAGATCCCTTAAGATGTCAATACAATTCAAAACCAAAACTTTCCTCAAATTGAAATGTTGTTGTAACTCAGTTAACACAGGAACACTCGATTTATACTAAGAATTATTGCCACTTGGTAAACACTAAAATAATCACTTTTTAAGCTCTTCAATTTGTTTAACCTTAATTAACATAGTTTCTAAATCATAAAGCAAATAACATGAACACAATAGACACTAAGATTTAATGTGGAAACCCAATTTGGGAAAATCACCAATTGCAACTAGTTACTATTTTTCACTCTTTTGAATAGAGCCCTGTTAGGAGCCAACCCTACAAAAGTATTTAGTTCACCCTATTAGGAGTGGTCTTGTTAGAGGTTTTTAGACACTTCAATCTAGAAATTCCACCATGTTGGAGGATTTGGCAAATAGTTGTTAAGCTAACTCTGTTAGGAGATTTTGATTCATTGCTACAATTATTAAAGGGTAACAATGACTTGACCTGATTTCTAATGCAACTATCTTTGCTTATTTGAGATCTCTATTCTAGCTTAAATACTTGATCCTCCTTGATTAGAATGTTCTTTTCAACTCGGTCAACTCAAATACTTTGATATCCTTCCAATTCACTTCCTTGATTTATCTTTTCAATCCCATGCTTTTTCACAATTCAATCCTCATCTTTACCTTATATTTATATGATTTACACTATTAAGTTGTCTTGAATACACTTTCAAACAAATAAAATTCATCCCTTAAGTCAGTTAGAACTAACCAACAAAACTATCAGATCCAATATACTGATATAGAAAATCCTTTCTTAGCTGATCCAACTCGGTCAACACTAACTCAAAAACAACTTTCCTTAAGACTTCTTTTTGTAACTGAGTGAGCTTGTCTAAACTGGTTCCATGCCAACTTCCTTTGATATCCAAGTGAACTCAGTTAACACTAGTTTTGTGTTTTCTTCCCTAGAATACTCAGCATACATAGGAAACATCCTTCAATGCCCAAGTGAGCTTGACTGATACTGATTGCTCAGTAAAAGAATTGACATTTGTGTAAAATCAAAGAAAACATACAATTAAATGATTGAATCCAAAAATCTCCCTCTTTGGCATTGATGAAAACACAACATTTCATGATACACAGAAATTTTTAGAGAAAAATAGAAGGATAAAATCCTTAGTTTCATTATGATTCTCATCAATGAGAACTCCTTCTATTAGTGTGAACTCCCTCAAACATCAATCTTTCTTATTTCTCTTATTGCTCTAATTGCAATTTCTCCCTCTAACAACAAACCCTCCTCTTTGACATATGACTCAAATTTTCTAATTTTTGATATGGAAAACTCTTCCTCTTTATATATGACATTGAAAAACTCTCACAAACCATAATTTTCAGTACCTTTCAAATATCCCATGATTCTTATTATTTCCAGCATATGATTTTCTTTAGGATTAATAGAGAATCTAGCCACCATACCAACTACTAATGTAATATTAGGTCTTGTGTGTACTACATATAGAAGTTTTCTAATCATTGATCTATATGTAGTTTGCTCTACCTCCTTTTAATCATCATTTTTGGAAAACTTATGTCCAATAGACATAGGTGTTCCAACTAGTCTAGAATCCTCCATTCCTAATTTTTTCAATATCTCCTTGATGTATTTTGATTGAGTAATATAGATACCATCCTTCCTCTATTGATCTTTCAAGCCAACAAAGAATTTAATCTCTCCAAACATTGACATTTCAAATTCTTTACTCATCTCCATAGAAAAAGATTTGCACAAGTCATCATTTCCAGTAAATAATCTATCATCCACAAAGATTTCTAAAAAATAATCTTCTTATCTGGTCCTTCTTTGATGTATAGGCTACTCCTATTATTGGTTCTTTAAAAACCAATATTTATGAGACGATTATGTACTCTTTCTTACCAGGTTCTAAGGGCTCGTTTGAGACCATACAAGGCTTTGTGTAATCTGTAAACCATGTTCCTTTTTCTAGGATCAATGAAACCTTCTAGTTGCTCAATATAGATTCCCTCTTCTAAGATTCCATTCAAGAATGTTGATTTCACATCCATCTGATATACTTTGAATCCTTTATGTGTTGTATATGCAAGTAGTGTTCTAACACCTAGTCTAGCAATAGAGAAAAAGTATCTTTATAATCAATACCTTCTTCTTGAGGATAACCCTTGTACACTAACCATGTTTTATTCCTTGAAACTTCTCCCTTCTCATTCAACTTATTTCTAAATACCCATTTTGTGTCAATTACATTCTTGTCCTTGGGTCTAGGAACAAGAATCCAAGTTTTGTTCCTTTCAATCTAATCAATCTATTCATTCGTTGCCACAATCCAACTTTCATTTTCTAATGCATCTTTAACAGATCTAGGTTCAAACTTAGTAAGAAAACATGTAACTTTTAATTTTTTCCTTTTCATTGTGCCTTTTGATTAATCTCTTATGATTTTCCTAGGTGCGTGATGCCTTCTAACATATCTAGCAAGTTTAGGCTCCTTTTTGAATTCACTTGGTTCACTAGGATCTTCTGAATCATGCTGGGGTCCCACTATCTATGACTCAGGTCCATTAGATGACTTGGTTTGCATTGGCTAAAACTTAGGTCCTTTTGATTGTGGCTCGAGTCCTTCAGACTATGACTCTGGTGGTGAAGATTGTTGATTTCCTTGAATTTCAAGTAAAGTATCAGGTTCATATAAAATAAAGTTTTTCTAGTTTTTAGGTACTTTTTTGTTTTGTTCTTCACATTCTTCTGCAAATTCATTAATCTTTACATGTACACTTTCTATAACTTTGTTAGCAGATAAATTCAGACATTTGTATGGTTTGATCTTATTGGAGTATCCCAAGAATATGCCTTCATCACTTTTCACATCAAATTTTCCTTTTCTTGACTCCTTAAAACTATAAAATTTTCTTCCAAATACTTTGAAATAACAAGAAATAGGTTTATAGCCATACCATAATTCGTAAGGAGTTTGATCTGAGTCCTTCTTCAACTGAACTTGATTCAAGGTATGAACTACTATGTTGATTTCTTCCTTCCAGTATTTGATAGCAATATTCTTCTCTATCATCAGTGTCCTTTCACAAATAATGATTGATTTATTCCTTCTCTTTGCTATACCATTCTGCTAAGGTGTACCAAGTGTAGATACCTATCTTTTGATTCCTCTGTCATTGCACAATTTTTTGAATTCATTTAAGATTAACTTACCTTCTCTACTTAATGCAAGAGCATCTTGGGTTTCCTTGTAGTCCTAAATTTTTTCTCTTTCTTCCAGTGACTACTGAGTTCTTAGTTGCTATTGAGTTCCTTTAGTTTCTGAGTGAACTCTTTGGATACCAATTCATTTTTAGTTGCTTTCGAGTTCCTTTGGTTTTTGAATGAATTCTTTGGTTGTTGAGCATTGGAGGATACTGAGTTCATAATTGTTGCTGAGTGATTCCTTTGGATGCCAAGTGCTAGTTTTCATTTGCTGAGTTATTTGTGTCTAGTTCTAGTTTGGGCCGACTCTGCTTGCATTTATTTCTATTAGGTAGCTAATATTTGTAAAGAGCTAACTTGTGGCCTTTATTTGTTCTAGAATCTTCTGTAAGCCATTTTGGCAAGTATTAAAGGAAGTCTAAGGTTAGTTTTTAGGCAAGGAGAGAGGGATAAGTAGACAGAAGTTAGAGGGGATATTATGAATAGAAGATATGCATTTGGAAGTGAAAATTTGAAGATTGTAATTTGTTTTGGCCATAACCTAGAAGGCCTTACAACTAGGCATGTATGAAGATATTTTGATGAATCAATAAAAGTATTTCACTCTTCTTCCTCATTTGGTTGTTGTTCTTTGCATTTGCTTCCATTATGTTAACTCTTGTAGGGTGGTTTAGATAGCTAGGTGAGACTTTGGCCATAGTTATTCATCCTTTTCCTATGTTAGTTAGTATTAGAGCTTGAGATTCATCCTTGTGGAGATTGGATCATGTAGAACCCTAATTTGGATTTGGTTGTAGGGTGGCAGATCTGCAGATTTGACCTATAACTTTTAGAGGGTTATGATCTTGTAGGAACTTGATTTATAAAAATGGTTTGTGGTAGAAGAAATGTTGATGATGCTATATTGGATCAATTGAGACAAATTGCAGCTAGATTAGATGTTGTGGAGATAGCATAGAGGAGAGGAGCACATCTTGATGATGTAAGTAATGATGAAGCAGCAGCACCAAACCATAATCCAGAACCTAAAGAAGATCAAGATGAGGAAAGATTATTATGAGTGTTGTCTAGGGAAAATTCAAAACCTGTTGTAGAAGTTGTTTCGTATGCTAGAAAATTGAATACCAATGTTGTGTTGGATTGGATCTTTGATATGGAGAAGTTCTTTGAGTATGAAAACACTCCTGACAATAGGAAGGTGAAGATTGCATTTACTAGGCTGAAAGATCATGCTTCTCTATGGTGGGAGAATTCACAAACTGATAGACAAAGGAGAGGAAAGGAGAAGATCATAACTTGGACAAAGATGGTGAACAAGGTGAAGAAAAAATTCCTTCTTGCTGATTACCAAGTTAGCTTGTTGAGAAAGATGCAAAATTTGAAACAAAAGGACATGACTATGAAAGAGTATATGGAGGAATTCGATAGATTGGATATCAGATCTGGACATATGAATGATGATGTTGAGAAAATTGCAAGGTACATAAATGGATTGAGATATAGAATTCAAGATGAAATAAGTTTTGTGAAGTTGGAAAGTGTTGAAGAAGCATATCAACATGCCTTGAAAGATGAGGAGATCTTAGCAAAAAAGCAAGAACAAAGACAAAGAGGTAGAGGTGGTAGATTCTAGAGAGGCAAAGTTAAATCTTATGGTGAAGGTGGCAGATCTAAAATTTTTGTGCAGGATAAGGGAAAATATGAATGGAAGAATGATGAAAAAGACAAGAACTAGTGGAAAGATGGTAGCTCATACTGAAGAGGTACTAATTCTTACCAAGGAAGAGGTAATTCTTATTCTAGAGGTGGATTTCATGGTAATTATTTTTGATGTGGTAAAGAGGGACATCGATCTTTTGAATGTAGATCTTCTGAAAGTGGGCAAGGTAAATTTTTTTTTGTGATTCAAGGAGATAATGAGGGTTCACCAAGTGGACTTGAGGCTAGAGAAAATTTAATGGTGAGAAGAACCTTATGTAATAAGGGAAGTGATGAGGAACCTATTTTAAGGAGAAGTCTTTTCAAGAAAAGATGTAAGATGGTTGGAAAATACTGCAAAGTGATCATTGATAGTGGAAGTTATACAAATTTGGCATCAGACAAGCTGGTTACAAAGTTGCAATTCTAGACGTTTAAGCATCCTAAACTTTATCATGTTTCATGGATCAAAGATGAGCATAAGATATTGGTAAGTGAGGAATGCCTTGTGAAGTTCAAAATTGGACATTACTTTGATGAAGTTTTGTGTGATGTTATGCCCATGGGTTGTTGTCATATTTTGTTGGGTAGACCTTGGCAATATGATAGATATGTTGTGCATGATGGAAGGTTGAATTGATATACTCTTTGGGTAAATGGGAAAAAAAAAATATTGATGTCTTTGATTGAAAGTCCAGATAAGGTTAGTTGTATTGCAATAAAAGTTTGCATGCTTAATGGAAAAAAATTTGAAAAGGAAGTGAAGAAGAATCAATTCTATTTTGCTATATTTCCTAGAGGACCGAGTGTTGGTAGTAATGACCAAGCAGTAGAAGCTGGTAATGACCGAGTGACAATAGATAGCGATAGCCAAGTACTAGTAGAAATTACAAAATTTCTGAATTAGTATAAAGATATTGTTGCTGATGATATTCTTGATGGTTTACCTCCAGTAAGAAGCATAAGTCATTGTATGGATTTGTTTCTTGGAGCTAGCTTTCCAAATAAAACACCATATCGATTGACACCTACAAAGAATGAAGAACTTAACAGGCAAGTGCATGAGTTGTTGTGGAAAGGTTTGATCAAAGAAAGTTTGAGTCCATGTGCTATACTTGTTGTATTAGCACCTAAAAAGAATGGAGAATGGAGAATGTGTATCAATTCTAGAGCTATTAACAAAATCATAGTGAAATATAGGTTTCTTATGCCAAGAATGGATGACATAATGGATTATTTGAGTGGAGCAAAGTATTTTACAAAGATTGATTTGAAGAGTGGCTATCATTAGATTAGAATTAGAGAAGGTGATGAATTGAAGACTGCTTTCAAGACAAAAGATGGTTTGTATGAATGGTTGGTTATGCCTTTTGGTTTGACTAATGTACCTAGTACTTTCATGAGGTTGATGAAAGAAGTTCGAAAAAGATTCTTGGGTAAGTTTGTGATTGTTTATTTGGATGATATTTTGATATTTAGTAAGACTAAGGAAGAACATCTTGAATATATTAGACAAGTATTGCAGAGGTTGAAAGAGGAAAAGTTGTTGATTAATCTGAAAAAAGTATTCTTTTATGCAAGAGGAGATTGTGTGCTTGGGATTTGTGATTTCAGTTGATGGACTGACGATGGACCTAGAGAAGGTTAAATAAAATTTGGAATGGCCTACACCTAAGAATGTGGGTGAGGTAAGATCATTTCATGGCTTGGCTGGTTTTTACAAGAAGTTTATAAGAAATTTAAGCTCTATTTGTAATGCTATGACTAAGACAATGAGAGGAGATAAAAAGGAACTCAAGTGGACACATGGAGCTGATAAGAGTTTTGAGACTTTGAAAGAAAAGGTTGCTAAATTACCTATATTGGCTTTGCCTAATTTCAAAAAGGTATTTCAAGTTTAATGTGATGCAAGTGGTAATGCAAGAGGAGCTGTATTAATCAAGAAGGTAAACCTATTGCTTTCTTTAGTGAGAAGTTGAATGATGCCAAAAGGAAGTATTCTATGTATGATCAAGATTTTTATGCTATTGTTCAAGCCTTGAAGAAGTGGAGACATTATTTGATTCCTAAGGAGTTTGTGTTGTATACTGATCTTAAAGCTTTACAATACTTGGGAAGTCAACATAAATTGAATCAAAGACATATGAATTGGGTTGAGTATTTGCAAAATTTTACATTTGTCATCAATCACAAGAGTGGGGTTACTAATAGAGTTGCTGATGCATTGAGTAGAAGACGTTCTTTATTGACAGAAATGAAGGTTGAAGTTCCTGGTTTTCATGAAATGAAAGAGTTGTATGATGCTGATCCTAATTTTTATGAGGCATGAAGAGAGTGCAGAGCACCAAATTTGGCCAATCACATAAGTAAGTATGATGATTATTTCATTCAAGAAGGTATGTTGTTCAAAGGTATTCAGTTGTATACTCTTAGAAGTTCTATGAGGTTGAATCTGATTAAGGAAAAGCATAGTGGTGGATTGGTTGGAAATTTTGGGATTGATAAGACATTGAGTTTGCTAAAAGAAAAGTATTATTGGCCACAAATGTATAAGGATGTTGAGAAATTTGTGAAGAGTTTTGGAGTTTGTCAAGTTGCAAAAGGAGTAAGTCAAAATACTGGTTTGTATACACCTATTACTATTCCCAAGAAACCTTGGAGTGACATTAGTATGGATTTTATTTTTGGATTACCTAAGACAACAAAGGGGTATGATTCCATATTTGTTGTAGTGGATAGATTTTCTAAGATGGCTCATTTCATACCATGTAAGAAGACATCAGATGCAGAGCATGTTGCTAAACTTTTCTATAAAGAGATTGTGAGATTGCATGGATTACCAAGAAGTATTATTTCTAACAGAGATAGTAAGTTTGTTGGTTATTTTTGGAAAACTTTGTGGAAGAAGATGGGTACTGAGTTGAAGTTTAGTTCTACATTCCATCCATAGACTGATGGATAGATAGAGGTTGTGAATATAAGCTTGGGTAATTTGCTGAGATGTTTAGTTGGAGACAATCCAAGTAATTGGCAGATGGTATTGGAAGAAGCTGAGTTTGCATATAATAATTCTATGAATAGGAGTACATGGAAGACACCTTTTGAGATTATTACCAGAATGTAGGCTAGAGGAGTATCAGATTTGAGGGATTTTGTTGGTAAAGACAAAAGAAGTGCTGCAGGGGAAGCATTTGTTGATTTCATGGAGTCTTTGCATAAGGAAGTGAATTTGAGGTTGGAACAAAGTAATCAGAAATATAAAGAGGATGCTAATAATTCTAGAACACATCATGATTTTGAAGTTGGTTATGAGGTGATGGTTCATTTGAAGAAAGGAAGATTCCTAGTTGTAATGTATAGTAAGCTGAGGATGAAGAAGTTTGGATGTTGTAAGATCTTGAAGAAGTTTGATAGTGGTAATGCTTATGAAGTTGAGTTACTTGATGACATGGATATATCTCCTATATTCAATATTACTGATTTATACAAGTATTATGAGTCAGATGATGATGATTTTGTACCTGATGATTACCCTAAGAAATAGATTGAAGAAGTTGAACAGATATAGAGTCAAAGAATTTCTAAGAGCACAAGAGGAAAATATTACTATGAGTATTTGGTGAAGTGGAGGAATAGACCTATTGAATATGCTACATGGATTTCTCAATCTGAGTTGGATTTAGCTCAAGTTGCAAAACTTGTATGATTTAGGACAATCATTTCTTCCAACCCTAGTTGTCTGATGCAAGAGCATCTTGGGTTTCCTTGCAATCGTGCACTTTTTTCCTTTTTGCTAGTGACTATTGAGTTCTTAGTTGCTGATGAGTTCCTTTGGTTGCTGAGTGAACTCTTTGGATATTGAGTCATTCTTAATTGCTGCCGAGTTCCTTTGGTTGTCGAGTGTTGGAGGATGTTGAGTTCATAGTTTCTGATGAGTGATTCCTTTGGATGTCAAGCTCATGTGGATGCCAAGTGCTAGTTTTCATTTTTCAAGTTGTCTGTGTCTAGTTCCAATTTGGCCCAACTCTTCTTGCATTTAATTTCTGTTAGGTAGCTAATATTTGTAAAGAGCTGACTTGTGGCCTTTCTATGTTTTAGAATCTTCTATAAACCATTTTGGCAAGTATTTAAGGAAGTCTAGGGTTAGGTTTTAGGAAGGGAGAGAGGGATAGGTAGACAGAAGCTAGAGGGGAGATTGCGAACATAAGATATGTGCTTGGAAGTGAAAATTTAAAGATTGTAATTTGTTTTAGCTGTAACCCAAAAGGCCTTACAACTAGGCATGTATGAAGATATTTTGATGAATCAATAAAAGTATTTCACTCTTCTTCCTCCTTTGCTTGTTATTCTTTGTGTTTTCTTCTATTGTGTTAACTCTTGCAAGGTGGTTTGGATAGCTAGGTGAGCCATTCGCCCTAGTTATTCATCCTTTTCCTGCATCACTATCTAAACTTAGAAAATTTAGTTTCTTTCTCATTTCTTTCTTAACTCTAGCTAGATACCATTTGAACTTTTCAAAAGCTCCTAATTTATCCTTTAAATACATAACTGTCATCACCCTAGAATAATCATCAACAAACAAAATAAAGTTCTTATCTTCAAAGTAGTTTTATGTGCTAATAGGTCCACAAAGATCTATATGAACCAACTCTAGGACTTCTTCAAAAATGATAATTCTTGCTTTTGGAACTTGTCTTTCCCATATTTCCAATTTGACAATTCTTGCACATGCCCACATTAGGTTTCTTTAGGCTTGGAATGTCTCTAACCCATTTATTCTTTCTTATGTTGACCATGTTATCAAAATTCACATGACACAACCTTTTATGCCATAACCATCTTTCTTCTACTTGAGCTATGAAACATGAATTTTTAGGTAGATCTAGGTAGAATAGATTACCTATTGTTTGATTGCTAGTCCCAACAAGATTTCCTTTTCCATCGAGTAGCTTGGATTTCCTATTCATGAATTCTACCTTGAATCCAATGTTATTCAATTGTACCATGCTGAGCAAATTATGTTTCAGTCCTTTAACCCAATAAGCATTGTCACATCTGAGATCATTGGTTAATGCAATACAACCTTTTCCCTTTACATAATAAGGTTCATCATTTCCAAATCTGACACTCCCACCATCATAGTGTTCTAAGTGCTCAAATTTAGATTTATCACCAACCATGTTGTGAGAACAACCACTATCTATGATCCATGTATCATTCTTGCTAACATGAGAAATGAGGGCCAACTTATCATTCTCATCATTTGATTCATCTTTAACAACAATGTAAACCATTTCATCTTCTTCACTAGTATCAGAATCTTTAGCTATGTTACAATATTTCTTACCTTTGTCCTTGTAGTCTTTGTAGCTTTTGAAATCTTTCTTGCACCTTGTCCTTTTTATGCTTCTTTTCTTCTTTTCCTTCTTCGTCTGGACACCTTGCATCAATGTGACCAACTTCTTCATAAGAAAAGAAGATAAAAGGAATTTTGCCTTTGTACTTTCCTTTTCCTTTGGAAAATATTCTTGTAAGAAACACTTAAATGACTTCAAGATCATCATCAAAACCATCTTCATCTTCATCATTAGACTTCTTTCTTTTAGATTTTTTTATCTTTCTTCTTGAGTGATAACTTGGATTGAAATGCAGACTCAAGGTTACTAGAGTTAGGAATATAATTATCAAAGTTATCTAACTCAAATGTTGTCAATCTTCCTACTAGTGCATTCAAAGTTATATCATTCTTAGGATCACATCTCATTCCTTGAATAGTTGACACTCTAATTGCATAAACAAAAAGAAGAGTCCCGAGTACCTTGCTAACTACTGTTACATGATCAATTTTCCTAGCTAAGGCTCTGATTACACTTATACTGGCTTTGATTCTTTCATTGTAGTGTGCAATGCCCTCATATTCTTTCATCTTCATTTGATTAAACTGACCTCTAAGACTTTCTTCCTTAGCTCTCCTCACATTTTCATCATCTCCATAGATATCCTTCAACTTGTACCACATTTCATGAGTAGTAGCATAGTCTTTGACTTTATCAAATTCAACATAATTGAGAGTGGAATAAATGTCAATTGTCATTATGTTATGGTTCTTATTTTCCACAATTTGACCCACAGTCAAAGTTCTAGTAGGTGCCACATGTTTTTTCTCTAGATATTTTAGACTTGTGTCACCAATGGTTTCCAAAAGGAGCTTCATAAGTTCCTTCCATGCTTGGAAGTTATCTATGTTTAGCTTAGGAATCTCCCTTCTATAAGACATCTTGATCTTTAGGTTAGGTCCTTGAAACCTTATCTACAAGCACCAAAAGCTTTGATACCAATTGTTCAAAATATAAGAGAAGTAACTAAGATAGGCGGGGTGAATCGATTAGATGTCAATACAATTCAAAACCAAAACTCTACTAAAATTGAAACTCTGCTATAACTTGGTTAACACAAGAACACCCAATTTACACTAAGCATTACTATCACTTGGTAAACACTAAAATAATCACTTCTTAAGATGTTTAGTGTGTTTAACCTTAATTAACTTAGTTACTGAATCATAAAGAAAATAACATGAACACAAGAGACACCAATATTTAACATGGAAATCCAATTTGAGAAAACCACCAATTGCAACTAGTTACTATTTTTCACTCTTTTGAAGTGAGCCTTGTTAGGATCCAACCCTGTTAAAGGTTACAAAAAACATTGTTAGGTGTGACCCTATTAAAGGATTTAGTTCACCCTATTAGGAGTGGACTTGTTAGAGGTCTTTAGACACTTCAATCTAAAAATTCAATTTGGAAAATAACTATTAGGCTAACTCTGTTAGGAGATTTTTATTCACTGTTACAATTATTAGAGAGTAACAATGACTTGACCTAATTGTTGATGCAACTATCCTTGCTAATTTCATATCTCTATTCTATTTTGAATACTTGATCCTCCTTGATCATAATGTTCTTTGCACCTCAGTCAATTTGGATACTTTGATATCCTTCCGATTCGCTTCCTTGATTTATCTTTTCAATCCCATGCTTTTTCACAATTCAATCCTCAACTTGACCTTATATTTATATGATTTAAATTGTCAAGTCAGCTTGAATATACTTTCAAGCAAATGAAATTCATCCCATGAGTTGACTATAACTAATCAAAAAAACTATCAGATCAAATATACTGATACAAAAAAATCCTTCATTAGTTGACCCAACAAGGTCAACACTAATTCATAAAAGACTTTCATTTAGACTTCCCTTGGTAACTAAGTGAGCTTGATTAACACTAGTTCCATGCCAAATTCATTTTGGTAACTGAATGAACTTGGTTAACATTGGTTCTATATTTTCTTCCCTATAATGCTCGGCAAACACATGAAACATCCTTCAGCACCCAAATGAGATCGACTAGCACTAATTTCTCAGTAAAATACTTGATATTTGTGTAACACCAGAGAAAACACAAAATAAGATGATTGTATCTGATAGTATAAGTATATGTACCAACTCCTAACATGGTTCTAGCAACTTCCAAAAAGGCTGAGGCTTCTAACAAGGCTTAAGTCCTCTAATAAGGCCTGAGAAACTATATGCATGTAATAGACTCCTAACAGGGTCAATATCTTTAACCAACTACTTTTGAATAGTGAATCATTTTGTGGGTACCATCCCCACCAGGGTTTTCTCTTGGCTTGGATTTCCCTAGTTAAAAAAATATGGTGTTATGAGTTCTCTTATTGTATTGTTTGTTAATCTTAGATTTGTTTTGACAAGGCAGTGACAAAACACTTAGTCACAATCTAGCAGAATTATAGTGGAAGCCAAGTACATAGTGTATGTTGAGTGATCAGAGGGAGCCAAGAAATTAGTATAAGCTAAGTGATCAAAGCATGCCGAATGTTGGCTTCTAATTTAATATAAATTAAACTACCTTTTATAATGCCAAAACCTAGGGATCAACTACATACCATTATTGGTATTCTACAAATGAAAATAAAAGGACCAACTAAGAAGATATCAAATTCTTCTCCACTTCAAACTCTACAAAATTTAGGCAAGTTTACCTCAGGAATTCAAATCTATACACTTCTAGTCAAGATTTATAACATGAATTCAAGTGACAACATATTTATGAGCCTTTTTTCTTCTAATTCAATGATCTTAAGATATGGTAACCAACTATTTTACCAAAACCCTAAGGCTTATTGAATCAAGTGTATGCCAAAATTTTCATGCTTAGTTAACACAAATATAAAGATTGATTGAAAATTGTATTTTGCATCATACAAAACATTCCACTTAGATTAACTCACAAGGATGGCCAATGCCTTATCCATTGGGCTATAACTAATAGAGAACACACACCTATTTCTAACCCTATTTAAACACTTTGTGTAAAGATTCATCTATATTCACATCCAGATCTCATACTTATAACATCTTCACTTAAAACCATGGTGTTCTTTCACTTTGTATTAAGAATTTATATATTCCATTAGATAACTAGCCAAAGAAAACTAAAATATAATTCCAAGAGAATTACAACTGAAACTTAAATAGCTTGGCTATAAAAATTTCATAGAACAAAATAGAGATAAGAGAAGAGACAAGATCTGGGATGAAATAGAATTTCAATATTTGTATTCATTTTCTTTGAAGTGTATACAATTCAATGATTATCTCTATTAGAATAACACAAAAGATCAGTGACTATATCTTAGTATTCAATTTTGAAACTAATTTATAGTCTTCATGGACTGACTCATAACTTACATATGCTCATGCAACAATAGAAATTTGACCCTCTCCTCTAACATTGGGAAATCACTTATATAGTTTGAGTCACAACAAGCTACATGCATAGAGGGAAAAAGGATAGCTATCTCAGAATAAATAATACATAAGACAAAAATTTCACTATCACAAAAATGAATGAGAAAAAAAATAATTTTTTTTTTCTTATCTTGAAACAAAAAAGATTCCTCATTGATTTTCCTGTGGTGGAGCTAGTTCTATTGTAGAAAATTCTTGTAGATCCACTACATCTGATGATTGGTCCTACTCCATCTATTGCTCTCTGGGCTATGGGATCACTTGGCTTGCATGTGTTGTATCATGCTCAAATATCTAGATGTTTATAGCAATTGGTTTCTCTCCTACTAGATCATCAATTTGAGTAGCTATATCCATTGTTGTAGTTTTTTGCTTCTTTTCAATCTCTTCTATTTGAACTACCTTATCAATTATTTGTACCCTTTTTGTGGTAGCGTCTTTGTCCACATTCTCCCCTTTAACTTCTATTTGTAACAACTATGTTGTTGGGGAATATTCTGCCATCCACTTGTCAAAGAGTGTGTCATCTGGCCAGTTAAAGCATAAAATTTCCTTCTCTCTCCTCAAGATATCTTTACCAATCTTCTTTATTTCAATAAAATCATGCTTGAAAGAATCAAAAAATATTTCTACTTGTACAAGTTCTTCAGTGGTTCTAGCAAAGTAGATATAATTCTCTTTGTTTATTACTTTATTTAATCTAATGCTCATTAATTCTTTCAATTCATTACCCCACTTTTCCTTGTCCTTTATCATACCTATGCCTTTTAGTGCATGAGGAAATAAGTCAAAAATTGTGCCAAGGTATTTCAAAAAGTAGTTATTTATTCTCCTATGCAATAGGTTCCTCTTATGATCAAAATCAACAAGATCATTAGTTTGATCAAATATTTTCTCTATTTGATCATCAGAATGATCAATAATAGAGCAACATAAGGTTGTTATAGAATTATCCTTGTTGTTCCATTTATTCAAAATTGGTCTTAAAGTGACTTCATTGTTTTCCAATTCATTCCAAATTTGAACTAGTCTTGACAAATCTAAATAGAAAAGGATCTAACCTACCTTGTCCACTGGATATATAATAGTATCCATGAATCTATCTTCATATTTGATTCCCAGTTCAACATGTAATGACCATATCTTTGTCATTTCTCCCACAAGACCTTTAGCTGTGTAAAAATATGGTTGTTTAGGTGTGCTAGGAGTTTAAATAATTGGCATTATATTGAAAGGTGGCACAGAGGGAGGAGAAGATGCAATTTTAATTTGGCTTGACTATTTTCTTGCTTTTCTCTTTATGAATTTCTTTTCATATTGTACAACTTTATTCTACAACTGGTAGATCTATCTACCCCTTTCATCATAGGTCTCAAGTACCTTCTTAATGTTCTCATTTAATTCCAATTATTTTTTTAATCTTTAGTTTCTACCACCACACCAAAGCTAGCCATTTCTTTGTTTATTAAGGCCACATTTTCATTGTCTACCTCCTAAAATTTGTAGACCATGAGACTACTTGTATGCTTAGAATATGAGATTTTCTAAATTTTGGCTTTCTCTCTTTTTTGGATGGACCACATGACTAGATCTTTGTGATCATTAATATATTTAACCCTTTATGGGGTTGCAAGACCTCATCCTCAGTTTTGAACTAGGTCTCTTTTTCCTTTCTGGCTACATAAAAAATCATTGAATTAGCAATGTCCCATTTGGGCAGTATCATGATTCCTAAATCCTTTAACAATTGCATTCCCCCCTCAGGGGTTATCTATCTAAAATCTTCCATGAAGTTGGCCTTGACCTCCTCTTCAATGTTAGAGTCCTATCTATCAGGTTGCTCTGTCTTGATCTTCTTAAACCTTGCCTCAATATTGTCTATATTGTTCCTCCAAAAATATTGAATGAATGCTCTTGACTTAAGAAAAATTTCTTTGATTCCTGCTCCACCATAGGATCAATTTATTTTCCTTTAAAATCCTCTACAATGAGATCTATTGATGGCATGGGGGCCTCTACATGCACTTCATCTTCTACCTTAGCTACGGTGATGAAAATATTCCCTTGGCCACCCATCTGTTTCAGTTTCTCTCTTAAGGAGTCTTCATACTCTATACATATGGGGGTTTGTAAAGGGGAATATTCCTCAACCAAGCCCTTTTTTGTAGTGTCTATTGCACTAGGTTTATGATTTCTCTCCTATCCAGTCTTTTATCTATCTTAATATATTGGTCTAGATAGGCTTGAGAAAAAAATTCTTTCTTCTCATTTAGGGTTTGCATGAACCTAAAAAAATTAATCATAAGGATGCTGATCTTATTTCCCTAATATTTTGCATCAACTAGGGGATCATATTTAGGCTCTAAAGCATTATTAAATTCAAGAATTATGCTATACACTTTCCAATTTTCTTTCCTAGTCTCCTACTCTTGTAATGAGAATTCCTTCCTAATTATGTCCTCAGGAAAATAAATTTTTTTTTTCATAGGATTTAACCTTTGTC
Source organism: Cupressus sempervirens (assembly GCA_028749045.1). Classification (NCBI taxonomy): domain Eukaryota; kingdom Viridiplantae; phylum Streptophyta; class Pinopsida; order Cupressales; family Cupressaceae; genus Cupressus; species Cupressus sempervirens. Next base: position 640,497,417 of record CM053793.1, read on the forward strand.
CTCTCCTTAAAAATGTCATAAAATCCCTCAAGGTCACTAAAACATGCATGGGATTGAGCAATTTTATACCTATCCAAAAATTTTCCCAAATGCTTCCATCTCCCTTTGGTAATAACAAAATTGTGAACAACAACGATAAAGGGAAAAAATGTACCTCTAGACCTACTGAGGAGTTCCTTCTCTTCCAATCCTCCTACCTACCATAGGAATTCTACAATCCCCACCTTTAGTGACACTTGATAGGAAAAGACATTGTTGATCTTAGATTGGTTTTACTTAGTTCATGCCAAAAAAGTAGTATATGCCAAACACATGTATAAGTTAGAGCATGCCGAGTCAAAAGTGAGTGCTTAGTCACTCATGTGCTGAGTCACTCAAGTGTCAAGCAGATAGTGTATGTCAAGTGATTCAGGAGCCAAGCATGTATTGCATGTTGAGTCACATTATTGAAATCAATATATGCCAAGCATTAGGGACTACAAATGTCGAGTAGCACAATTTTGTTATAATTGTTTGTATTGGCACAAACTACTATATAAATCATTTTTGAGCTGACTTACATATTGAATTATAATATTTTGGTGATAAGGATGAATCTCAAGTTGGAATCCCTATGAATTTGATGCATCCAATTAGGTAAAGGGAAGGTTTAAGTGAAAAAATAGATGAATCATAGTCATTGATTCATACCTAACCCTAACTCACCTAGGTCTTCTTAAAGAGAATAAACCCTAAACTTTCTATGAGAATAAAAAGGAATGTATGAATGATCAAGGAGAATTTTAACTACACAAACCAAGAAATTCATGGTGACCAAGGTATTGCGATCTGAAATTGTAGTACAAAATAAATTAAAGGAGAATAGAGGAAGGAAATAGTGAACAACAGAGATCAAGTACATAGCAGGATAGAGGTGATTTGCCATCAAGTAGTAGAGTGCTAATTGTAGGATCAATGATGAGACATTCTAATAGGCGAGTCAGTTAAATCTCTTAATAGAGTAGTCCTAATAGGATGCATTGAAATCCTCTAACAAGGTGCTTACTCAATTGTGAGTTGAAATCCTTTAACAAGACACACTTCTAATAGGGTTTTGAAATTCTTTAATCCTAATAGTCTTGCCTTTAATAGGGTATACCTTTCATAGAGTAGATCATGGTTCATGATCAAACATTGTAATGTTCATTGGATATACTTTATTATTGTATTAGTGAAGATTTTTGGGTGTCATCCCCACCCCAATTTTGCCTTCTCATTGGAGGGTTACTAGGTAATCATATCTTGTGTCATATGTGTGAATACTTACTTATTTACATGCTTTACATGGTATTTCAATTTACTTATTGAATATGTGAGACAAATGTATGGTGAATATTTTATTGGTTAAGTTTGAGGCACCGATTCACACCCCCCACCCCCTCAAAAGTTTACCTTTCCTATTGTAATTCCAACAATTGGTATCAAAGCCTAGTTCTCTGAAAGAGAAGCTTTGTAGATTTGAGGAAAGATCTCAGAAAAGGAAGTCTACAAGTTGGAAAAGATTATTGAGAACTAGGAGATTGAAATACATCTTATTCTCTATCAATTGAATTAAGTAAGAGAAAATTTAAAGAAATATTTAAAGAGAAGGAAGGAAATTGCTATTCAAGAGAATACCACACAATACAAAGAGATAGACATTGCTAAGGTATTTGCAAATGGAAACTCTAATGAATTTGACACAACAATTGTAGATCTAATGGAAACAAGTAGAATCCAAGCTGAAGAAATTAAAAATCTCAAATTAGAGATAGAATCACAAGCCATATTACTATGTGAGGCAACTAAATAGAAAAAGAAAGCAATGGAAGACAAAGCCATGATTGAAGATGACAAAAGATTTTTGACCAGCAGACTAGAAGAAAAATCATCAGAGGTAACCAGGATTGCTAACATGCAATTGTAAACTTTGGGTCAAAGGATTAATGAAAACCATGAACTAAATGCCAAGGAAATTGAGATAACAACACTAAAGATACAAAATGAACAATTGAGCAATGATGTAAAAAGAGAAAAGGAATTTGCTAAAAGTTTCAATAAGCCAAATGAAGCTATCAAGTACTTTAAACAATTGATGAAATCCCCTAAATCTAATAATGATATATCTAGACTAGGATACACAAGTACTGAAGATGGAGAATCATTTAAAAGTGCTAAAGAAAGGAGAAAAAAAGGTAAGAATTCCAAACCTACTTGTCACAATTGTGGTAAGAAAGGACATATTGCTAATGTGTGTAGGAGCAAGACTGTAAATTAGAATGCTAAGAAGAAAAGCATTGGTCACTCTCATAAGTGCAACTAACAAGTTTATCAAGCACATGAATGTAGAACCAAGATCATGCACACTCAAAGATTCGAAACATATTGTTATAACTATCAAAAGTATGGGCATAGATATTTTAAGTATAGATCCAAACCAAAGTGGTCATCAAACAAACAAACAAAGGTAAGGAACAATGACAAATTTTATAATTGGGATTATAATACAAGGTAAAGTAATCACTACTATCAAGAGTATGAACATATTCCTGAGAACTATATTAGAACACACTTTAGAAGTGACTAAAGAGGTGGTTGAGTCAAACCACATGTTTTAGCTATTTAAAGATTGCTCACATCAGCTGATATTGCCCAGCAAGGTTAAAGGCACCAAGTTGTGCATTCAATAAGGGCAAAGGCAAGGAAAATATTGAAAACATCAAAAATGAAATGAACAAGACATGGAAGAGAAAGGAGGATTGCATGCACATCAAGTGGAGAAGGGATCACTTCCCCCAATGAGTAAGGTGATCACACTTCATCAAACCAAGCAATCAAGAGGTCTATGGAACTAATATTCAAAAGTTATATCACACATCAATTCCAAAGGATTTAGTTTTGGAAAGATTACATAATCATGAATAAAGATGCAAGATTAGAAATCAAAGAAAAATCTTTAAGTTTTGTCAATTTTCATGTTACTACCATGCATGAAAAGTTTTCCATGGTTACTGAGTGAATTTCTAGTTGATGTTGAGCTAACATTCTAGCTAGTTGATGTCAAGTTCATAATAGTTGTCGAACAAATGAAAAGAAGAGTGGATATCAAGTGAGCCAAAAATTAGTTGATGTCGAGCTCACAGTTGTGTAAGCACTTAGCATTAATTGCAACATTTTAAAGGGGTATTTGATCATTTTTTTTTCTCATTTAACATCATTCAAATTTGAGAGAGAGCAAGAAGAGCTAGAGGTGATCTAGAAATTTCATCTAAAGTTTTTGTAGGAGATTTGAACAACTACTCAACATCATTTCATCAGATTCTACAAGGTATTTATCGTGTGTCGAGCTATGCTGTTTCAAATTTTGTGAACCCTACATTTGTAAAATGGCATCTAGTTCAAAATGTGTAGAGGATAAAGAAGTTTTAAATGTTTAGTTGGTTAGCAATGAGGTAAAAAAACCTATTTTCAAGGCCATTCTAGACATAACATACAAACAAGATCCCTCCAGTGTGCTATCTATGATACCACTAAAAGTTCTAATGATTCAAGATGTCAGAAAGTGTTATAACTATAAGATTGGTAGTATTGGTGACATGAAAATAAGAGAAGCATATGGAAAACTATGTGAAAATAATGTGTTAAGGGAAGAATTCAATATTTTAGAAAAGAAAGGGTTAACTCATGCCCTAGATTTCCTTAACATTTTCAAAATTAAATGGATCAGCATTAGTTTGAATTCATGATAGTTTAGTGTGGCTAGATAATGGGCCAATCAAAATCACATAAATAATAACCCATAGGGTAATAGGGTATCTAATCCTAGATTAGCCAAAGACTATGATGAGTGAGTCCAAAGAAGTCATTGAAAAGAACACGAGAGTTGTGTGGAACAAGAGAGGAATGACCATAGACACCATCACAAATTGTCTAATAGATTTTGTAGTAAGGGTGATTGCTCATAAATTTTATCAATCAAGTAGATTGAATAGTGTACCCTACATTGCAGTAGATATGGGCTACAAGAAGGATCATACATATGATCTTGTCGAGCTGTAGCTACAATAATTAATTGAAAACCTAGGAGCAATAAGGAGAACAAAGAGTGCTCAGTGTAAATTTGGATCTATTCTGATATGTATCTTCTTTTATGTTCAAAACAAAATTCCTACATTTGGTGCTATTGCATGGAAGACAAAAAAGTTTGTTGTAGTTCGAATAGGAGAGTTCATTGAACAATTAGGTGAAAATTTTGAGTCAGTAATGACTAGTTACTTTGAGGATTTCAAACAATCCATGAAGAAGAGATTAAGGATTCCAGTATCATTAGTTAAATTTATTATGATGATGTTTATTTCCTAGTTGATGTTGATCACATATTTGTTTAGGAAACAATTCCTAGAGTAAGATGGCTAAGGCCGTTGGGTTATGAAATTAATGCTGATGAGGCCTTTGGAGCAATAACAACATTACTTGTAGAAGAAGTAGACAAATATATCAAATCTTTTGGTAACTATGAGATGGCCAAATCAAAGATTACTATGGAGTCAAAGAATGCCTCTGTCATAAAAAAGAAGGAGAAACTAGTAAAGAAATTATAAGAAAAATTTGGTAAAGGTGTCGAGGAGGAAGAAGACACTTAGATTCAAGTACCACTTGCATTGACACAAGGTCAGGGTGAGGATCATTAGGAGGAAGAAATAGAGATTGTAGAAGGTGTCAAGGAAGAAGAAGCCAAGGAAGCATCTATTCCTCCTAATTTGATGAAAAGGAAGGCTAAGGCACAAGTAGTGACAAGACCCAAGAAGATTGCTAAACCAAGCCAGCCCAAAAAAACAACACCTACCATAAGGGCCAGTACAAGTGTCCTTGCACAAAAGACTAAAGAGAAAGCCAAGCACACAGAGTAGGAAGGTGGAGCATAGAAAAGACCAAGGAGAAAATATATTGCTCAGGCTGAAACTGATGAGGAAAGAACTGAATCTAATGACAACAACCAATTCCAAGTGGTAAGTCATAATCCATCATTAGATCTATTGAGAATAGATTGAAGAAGCTAACCAAAGAGGGAGATTGTTAAGGGAGATTGTTGAGAACATACAAGTATTACTAATGTGCTTTAATCATTGTTTTGTCACTAATGTCAAACCTGCTATTTTCTGGTAAGACGACTGCTTATAAGATTTAAGTACTATCACTTATTTGATTGATGAACAAGATTTAATCAAAAGATATAACAATAGTACCTAGAGGAAAGGTTGAGTTATGATTATGTAAAGTAGTACAAGAATTAGTTAAGACAGTGATAACATGATGTATTGATAATCTACTAAAGGTTACAAAGGCTGGTTACACTAAGAAGGTTTAGAAGAACAAGTTACACAAAGTTTGTCTGCCAATCTTAACCAAGTGGATAGTAGGTGCTGAGAAAAGTCAGTGCAAGCTTAGCATAAAATTATTTGGAGCTAAGTAAAAGTTCATTCTAGTGTACTCTGAGAAGAATAGTGGATGTTGAGTAAAGTTTAGTTGATGCTGAGCATCAGTAAACTTTAGTTTGTGCTGTGTGATTTTACAGAGGATGTCGAGAAATGCAGTATGTGTTGAGCATCAAAAGCTAGATAATGTTTAGCTACTACATTATCTAAAAGATCATGAATTTGATGGATCTAAGCTCACAAGTTTGTTTTCTTGGATTATGTGAACTAGGTGAAAGGTAAGATTGATGAACTCAAGGCACACAATTCAAGGTAAACCATTTTTAGGAAAATTCAAAGAGGATTGAAGGAGAAGTTTCTAGAAGAGATATAGAATGTGGGATAGATTCATTGCATCCTACCTAATCCATCCAAACCCTAAATTGGATGATGGAGAATGAGTGGCAAAAGATCTTAATTTCCTATTTATAGGAATGGCTAGTCATGAAGCAAGGTTGTCATGTACGAGAACCTAAGGAAGAGAAGGAGTCAAGGGTTTTGCTTCATCAAGTGACCTAAAAGAAGAGTCTAAAATGGCATTTTAAGCAAGAAGGCTTAAGGATATGAATGCTTGAAGGGTGAACAAGCTATCAAGATGTAATGTATGAAGGACAAGTAGAATGGAAGACTGAAAAATAATCTATAATCTACAAATGAAGTTGTAAGTTGTTAAAAGATCAAGCCTTACTGTTACTCTCTAACAATTGTATCAGTCTAAGGTATATCCTTTGGGTTAAGGTTGACCTAAAAATAATTTCTAAATCTTTCAATCGGGTGACATTCCAAGTGAATGGTATAAAGTTCTCTAACAAGGCTCGCTCCTAATAGGGTTATTAAAATCCTTTAATAGGGTCACATTTAACAGTGTGTATGCAACCTTAAAAAGGGTTGGCCTTTCATAGAACATCACTTCAGAAGAGTGAAAATAGTAGCATGTTACTGGTGGTTTTTACCAAATTGGGTTTCCATGTAAATCATTATGTCAAGTGCGTTGATGAATCTGTTATGTTTCATGTTTACATTTTTGCAAGTTGATTTGATAGTAACCTACAAGTTTTAAGTGATTGCATAGTCTTATTGATGCTTGCATGAAGTTAAATGTTTTATGGGTTCACTAAGCTATGAAATTTTTTATTTATACATATGGACCTTCGATAATTGATTCATCCCCACCCCCTCTTAGTTATTCTGAAGTATTCCAAATATTGGTATCAGAGCCATCTACTTAAGAGGACTAGTTTGAAGGTACTAGAAGCATAAAGATCAAGATGTCGAAAAGAGAAGTACCCAAGCTCAATAGAGATAACTTTCTTGCATGAAAAAGTTTGATGAAGCTACACCTTGGAGGACTTGGAGATCATGCACAATCTACCCTTACCACTGAGCATGTTAATCCTACTTGTGCCCCAACTACTGAGGATATGAGAAAGAAGAAGTAACATAACAAGGAGATTGTCTCTACCCTAAGCTATATTGAATTTGATGATATTAAATGTATTAATAGTGCAAAGAAAATGTGGGATACCCTAACCACTATCCATGGAGGAGATACAAATGTTGTAAGAGCCAAAGCTGAGAGTCTTAGAGGTAAGTTTGATGATATGAGAATAGAAGAAGGTGAAAATATTGCTCAATATGTTGCAAGGATAAAAGAAGTTGTTAATGCAAGAAGAGGAGCTACTGGAAAATTAGATGATGATACTATACTAAGAAATGTCTTGAGAGCACTACTTATGTATGCTATTAGAGTTTTTACAATTCAAGAATTGAGATGTATACCATGGAATGATCTATCACTTGAAGGTCTAGTAGGTAGACTCACCACTTTTGAGCTATCTAACTTTGATAATTTCAAACTTGAAAGTATTGAATCTTCTTTCAAAGCCAAGGTATCATTAAAAGAACCTAAAGAGAAGAAAAAGAAGAAGTATGAGTCTAGTGATAGTGATACAGATGAGGAGGATGTAGAACAACTTGAAGCACTACTGGCAAGAAAATTCTACAAAGGTAAAGACAAGTTCAAAGGTAAATTACCTATCATTTCTTTCAATTGCAATAAGGTTGGTTATATTGCTTCTAGATGTCCAGAGAAGTAGAATTATAGAGGAAGTGACAAATACAAGAGCACAAGAGATGGGGATAGCAAGGACTATAGAGACAAAGGCAAAAATTCATGCTACATTGCTAAAGAGGAAACATAGGATAATTTTGATGAGCATGATGATGAAGTGGTGTATGTTATAATGAAGATGAATTTGATGAAGATGAGGCAACTGAACTTGTGACTTGCATGAATAAGAATGTTAGATGGATAATTGAAAATGGGTGTTCACATCACATGACTAGAGATAAAAGTAATTTCATTACCCTAAATTTTATTATAGAAATAGTGTAAGGTTTGGTAATGATGCACCATGTTTGATAAAAGGAAAAGGTTCCATAAAACTCATAGATAAGATTTTATGTGACAATCCTTACTATGTTGAGGGACTTAACTATAATCTTTTAAGTGTGTCAAAACTAAAAGATTTAGGATGTAAGATTGAATTTGAAAACAAGATTGCTAAGATATATGACACTGAAGATAAATTGATTGGAAAGGGTGATCAAACTAGGAGTAATCTATTCTATCTTGACATAGAGGATGCTAATTGTCTTCCTGTAAAATTTGATGATGCATGTCTATGGCACAAAAGATTATGTCATGTCAATTTTGATAACCTGGTTAGTATCAATAACATGAGAAAAGTTAAAGGTTTTCCTAAGTTGAAGAAGCCTGATAATATAATGTGCAAACAATGTTAGTTAGGCAAAATGACTAAGTCAAGTTTTAAAAGTAAAGCATACTAACTTGTGTGGTCCAATTGAAATGCAAAGCTACAAAGGAGATAAGTACATTATGCTGCTTGTTGATTATTATTCTAGAATGTTGAAAATTACATTTTTGAAACAAAAATCTGGTGCTTTCCAAATGTTTAAGTGGTACTTAGCAAGAGTTGAGAAAAAAAAAGGTAAAAGTCTGAAGTATTTGAGATCTGACAAAGGAGGAGAATTCACATCAAATGAGTTTGAGATGTTCTATAATGACAGAGGAAGCAAAATATAAACATTTGCACCTAGAGCACCTCCACAAAATGGAATATCTAAAAGAAGGAACATATCTCTAATGGATTGTACTAGAACACTCATTATGAAGAAGAATGTTGCTTTGAAATACTAGAGAGAAGCTATAAGTACAATTGTCTATACCTTGAACCATGTACAAGTCAAGAAAGGTACGCATTCAACACCTTTTGAACTATGGTATGGATACTCACCCAATGTGAAATATTTTAAGGTATTTGGAAGCAAGTGTTACATTCTTAAAGACTTCAGGAATGGTAAACTTGATGCAAAAAGTGATGAAGGTATATTCCTCTAATACTCTACAAGAAGTAAAGCTTATAAGTGTTTAAATACTAACACTAACAAAGTTGTGAAAAGTGCAAATGTAAATTTTGATGAATATATAGAAGTACATGAGGCTGAACCTATGAAAGAACTAGAATAATACACATTATTTGTATATTTTTATGAAGGTATACCTGATTTAGTAGATGCTGCAAATCAAGATACAAACCAACAACAAGTTTTAGTGTCTTCCAAGTCACATCCCATGAATGACTAGTTGCATTCAAGAACCAAGCTACATTTAGATGCTAAGTTATAGAATGAAGTTGATGCACATTCTAATTCTGAGATTAGTATACATGAAAGAGATGCTGAACTACCTAATAGAGATGTGCACAGTGATTCTAAAGTTGAGACACAATTTGAAGAAACTAGAGCTGAACCAAAATTGTCCAAATATGTGAAGAGACATCATCCTGTTGAACAAATCATTGGAGATAAAGATGCTAGACCAATGAAAAGAAATAGATTAAGAAACGATACATGTTTGCTAAGAATGAAGGAAACAAAATCAATAAGAGATGTATTAGAAGATGTAGATTGGAGTGAATCCATTGAAGAAGAGATTGAACAAATTGAGAAAAACAAAACATGGACTCTAGTTCCTAGACCAGAAGACAAAAATGTGATTCACACTAAGTGGGTATTCAGGAAAAAGCTAGATAAAAATGGTGAATTCATAAGAAACAAAGAAATATTAGCTTGCAAGGAATATGCACAAGAAGAAGGAATTGACTATGGAGAGACATTTTCTCCAATTGCTAGGTTGGAAGGAGTAAGAACTTTACTTTCTTATTTTGCATATAAAGGTTTTAAAGTTTATCAGATGGATGTCAAATCTACATTTTTGAATGACATATTAGAGGAAGAAATTTATATAGAATAGATGGAAGGTTTTTTTGATGTTAACAACAAGAACATGGTATGTAGACTACACAAAGCTTTGTATGGTTTGAAACAAGAACCAAGAGCATGTATGAGAGACTTCATAACTATCTTGTGAAGATTGGATTTGAAAGGACCAATGATAACAACAATCTATACATGAAGATAGAGAAAGAAAAAGGAATTTTGTTATCTAAAATTTTTCTTGATGATATCATATTTGTAGGTTAAGAAACTTTATGTAAGGATTTTGCAAATCAAATGAAGCAAGAATTTGAAATGTCTATGTTTGGAGATATCATTTTTTTTGTGGGTTTGCAAGTGTATTAGATGAAATATGGTATATACATCACTCAGTAAAAATATGTCAAGGAAATATTAAAAACTTTTGGATTGGAGGGTTCCAAACTAGTAAGTACACCTATGGTGATAGGACACAAGTTGTCAAAGAATGATGATTCAGTTGAGGTAAGTCAAACATTGTACAGGTCTATGATTGGACAATTGTAATATGTAGTACATAGCATATCTAATATTACATTATCTGTAGAGATAGTTGTAAACTTCTCTTCTAATCCTAGGGAGAATCACTTAATGACTATAAAGAGAATAATGAGATATTTGAAAGGAACAAAAGAGTTTGGTCTATACTATAAGAAGAATGAGAAATTTGAACTAAGAGCCTACACTAATGCTGATTAGGTTGGACAGATTGATAATAGAAAGAGTATAAGTGGAGGAGCATTTTTCTTAGGCAAGAGGCTGATTACATTGACTAGCAAGAAATAAAACTGCACTTCACAATCTACTACTAAAAATAAATATATTGTTGTTGCTATAAATTGTACAAACATTGTATGGATCAAAAAGCTACTCAAAGGAATGAAACAAGAGATCATAGAACTAGTGATACTCTATTGTGATAATACAAGTGGTATCAATATATCAAAGAATACAGTGATGCACACAAAGACTTAGCACATTGCGATCAAGTATCATTACTTGAGAGAATTAGTTAAGGATAAAGAGATGAAGATGGAATATGTCAACACAAAAGAGAAAATTGCTGATATCTTCACAAAAGTATTACCTAAGGATTCTCATGAGTATCTAAGAGGTAAACTAGGGGTGATACCCCTATCAAAGACTATCTAAGTAACAAGAGGAGTACCCTGCATCAAACAAGTTGATGTTCTTATGTTACAAATTGATGTCGAGCATCTTGCTTTAGGATTTACCTAAAGTAATAAAATAATTGAAACTTCAAATCAGTCACAAGCAAGGTGATAAAGGGAGAAAAATGAAGAAATTGAAAAAGTTATATTTGCATGTTAAGATGACAAGTTTTTGGCATAAGTCTTTGGCATTATTGTCAAAGAGGGAAATAATTATTGATCAAGCGAGTATAATTACTGAGAAAGTTATTGATCTTAGAGGGTGAAACTTGTTGAAGGAGATAGTTGTTGATGAGGAAAACAAAGAGGGAGAAATCCTAAACATATTTCTAGTAAGAGAGAGATACAAGAAGAAACTCAGAGGGAGTTATAAGAAAGAGTTTTCTAACATATTTAGAAGATGGAAGTTGCTGAGAGAGGGACAGATTTCAATACCAGGAATTTTATTTTATTTTTTGGTATTTTGTTGGTCTTACTATTTTAACCTAGTTAGTTTGGTTGAACAAGGAGTTTGTGATTTGGTTGATCAGTTTGGTTTGCCATCAATGCCAAAGAGGGAGATTGTTGAGAATAGATTGAAGAAGGTAATCAAAGAGGGAGATTGTAAAGGGAGATTGTTGGGAACATACAATTATGACTAATATGCTTCAATCTTTGTTTTGTCACTAACGTCAAACCTACTATTTGCTGGTAAGACAACAACTTATAAGATTTAAGTACTATTACTTATTTGATTGAGGAAGAGGATTTGATCAAAAGATGTAACAATAGCACCTAGAGGAAAGGTTGAGTTATGATTATGTAAAGCAATACAAGAATTGGTTAAGACAGTGATAGCATGATGTATTGATAATCTACTTAAGGTTACAAAGGTTTGTTATACTAAGAAGATTTAGAAGAAATTTTTTCACAAAGTTTGTTTACCAAGCCTGATCGAGTGGATAGTAGGTTCTTAGAAAAGTTAGTGCAAGCTGACTAGAAAATTAGCTGGAGCTGAGTAAAATTTCATTCTAGTGTATGCTGAGCAGAACAATGGATGTCAAGTAAAATTTAGTTGATGCCAAGCACCAGTAAACTTTAGTTCATGCCAAGTAATGTTACAGAGGATGCTGAGCAATGAAGTATGTGTCAAGCATCAAAAGCTAGATAATGCTCTGCTACATTATTTAAAAGATCATGAATTTGATGGATTTGAGCTGACAAGTTTGTTTTCTTAGATTATCTAAACCTAGTGGAAGATAAGATTGATGAGCTGGAGGTATAGAATTCAAGGTAAACCATTTTTAGGTGAATTCAAAGAGGATTGAAGGAGAAGTTTCAAGAAGAGATATGGAATTTGGGATAGATTCATTGTATCCTACCTAATCCATCCAAATCCTAAATTGGACAATGGAGAATGAGCGGCAAAAGATCTTAATTTCCTATTTATAGGAATGGCTAGTCATGAAGCAAGGTTGTCATGTGTGAGAACCTTAGGAATAGAAGGAGTCAAGGGTTTTTCTTCATCAAGCGACCTAAGAGAAGAGTTTGCAATGGCATGTTAAGAAAAAGGCTTAAGAACATGAATGCTTGAAGGGTAAAAAAACTATCAAAGATGTAATGTATGAAGGCCAAGCAGAATGGAGGATTGAATAGAGATCTATAATTTGCAAATGAAGTTGTAAGTTGTTATCAGATCAAACCTTATTGTTAATTGCATCAGTCTAGGGTAAATCCTTTGGATTAAGGTTGACTTAATAGTCATTTGTAAATCCTTTAATTCGGTGACATTCTAAGTGAATGGTCTAAAGTCCTCTAACAAGGCTCACTCCTAATAGGGGGATTGAAATCCTTTAACACAATCACATTTAACATTGTGTATTGTAACATTTAATAGGCTTGGCCTTTCATAGGGCATCACTTTAGAAGAGTGAAAAGAGTAGCATGTTACTAGAGGTTTTTCCCAAATTGAGTTTCCACATAAATCATTGTGTCAAGTGTGTTGATGAGTATGTTATGTTTCATGTTTACATTTCTATAAGTTAATTTGATAGTAAACTACAAGTTTTAAGTGATTGGATAATCTTATTGATGCATGCATGAAGTTAAATGTTTTATGGGTTCACTAAGTTGTGAAAAGTTTTATGTATACATTTGGACCTTTGATAACTGATTCACCCCCCGAGTTATTGTAAAGTATTCCAACAAGATCTAGACAACATATGTGAGAATGGTAGAAATAATGCAAATTTATGAAGTTTTTCTCACATTAATTTTTAAAATCTTGGAAAAGTTGAAAAGAATCAACTGGAGGAGGCAATATATGCCATTATGGCCAATTTTAAGAAAGCCCCTCTAGAGATTGCCAATTCTATGCCTAAAAGTTTATACGAAAGAGTTGAGCAAAAATGGCATTATTGTTTTCCCTTAGAAATAAAAATTAGGGAGATGTCCCTTTGCTCAAGTTATGCCTAAACTTAGTAGGCCACAAATAGCTAAAGCCATAAAGAAATATATTGTTAGATTTATTCCTAAACATAGGGCATTTAGCATACTATAGAACAACATTGAGGATGTTGTACAAAAGTCCAAATAGATGTGGAAGATAACATATGGACTAGCCACATTGAAATAAGGTGAAGAAGAACCCATTGAAGTTAAAGATTATGGAGACAATGAAAATGAAGAAGGCACAGTTGAGGGAGGCACTGCTATTCACATAGATGATCAGACAACAACTGAGGTAGACTAGCAACAAGAATAGAGTGTACAAGATACAAAAATGTCAAATGTTAGTCCTCCATAGATAATACATGTAAGTACTAAAAATTTCATAGTAAAGGATGTCTCTAATCTCTCTATTCAAAACATCAATCCCTTAACAGAAGAAGACTTGAAAAAGATACTCAACCAATCTACACTACAAGCCAAACTATGTGACAACCCTATATTGGTGAGTGTAGATGAACTTTAGAAATCAATGACTAAAACTACAAGAGAGGAGTTGAAAACACAAGAACCACCGACAATTACCCCTCAAGTCATTTGTGTATAGCCTTCAAAAAATGTACTAGAAGTTGCACAAGAAAAGGTTGAGACAATTGGATAAGGTGGAGACACAGAGTCAAATTGGTTGGATAGATTCATCTACACCTCCAACACAAGTTTAAGGTAAAATTCAAAGCAATTAGGTAGAAATGGACAAGCCTAAAGAGACTGAGTTGACAACCAAGTCGAAGGAGGAAGTAGTAATTCAAGCATTGGTAACAATACCAGTATCTAGAACTCCTTCTAGTCACACTCTTCAAAGGTTGAGCATAGATGCAACACCTTTACAATTCTCAGTGCCGAGTCCAAGTTCATCAAAGGAAAAAGAGGAGATAACATATGGAGATGTAAGCCTAGATGAAGAAATTATTTGTCCAAAATATAATTATGCCACAATAAAAATTGAGCAGATGAGTATACTTCAAGAAGCCTTAGATAGAAAGAAACATCAAGATCTTCTCAAAAGGGAGCATAGGTAGAAGCAAGCTTTTCTTGATACAAAAGACATCTTTTTAGATGTATTTAGTTTTCCTACTCTAGATTAAATCAAGCCAATTCTAGAACAATTGACCAGCATAGTGGAAAAGGTAAGTGATGTAGACCTTAACACTAGTGCATTTCTAGCAAGGTAGCAAACATTGCGAAACTAAAGAATGGCACTGTAAAATGGAAATGCAGTAGTTAGAAAATATGCTGCAGCCAAAATTTCAGTAACATGTGTTTTGTTAGAGCTATTAGAGTAAGAAAAGAAACCCAATAAAAGGAGGGCACAAGATATCACTGGAATATTTATTTTTCCAATGATTTGCCACTTTGCTAATAAAAAAAACTAAGCATCTTGCTAGTAGTGATATAGTAAGTGGTCGAAGAATGTATTATATGACGATCATCAAACTTCCTAGTGGTTGTTAAGAGTCCCAAGTGGCATAATAAATGATAATATCATTGCTGTATCAAAACCACTAAGTGGGTGACTATGATGCGACATGTTTTTGTTTTCTAACGCTAAGTTTGGTTAAGTCACCAAAGCTTGCTACCTAGCTAATTAGAAAATCTAGACCTCTCGCCATTAGTGATATAGTGAGTTGCTAAATGAAATGAGCATATAATGGAACCCAAGCAATGTGGAAAGATGAATGGAATTAAAATATGGTTTTTATTTCACCATCTGTGCAAAATTTATCACATCATCAGTCTTTTGGACCCACACCCCATTCATAAAACACGGGAGGGATTCTGATCATTAGATCAAGCTAAGATCAATGATTCCTGCTATCTTGCCATAGAAAAGATATGCGTGGTTTACTCTATGTGAGATAGTGAATATGGGACCCACCTCATCTTAAGAAAATCATGTAGTTTCTTTACCTTTGGATTGACCTCAGATCAATGGCCGTCACTATCTCACTATGAAGAGTTACTTGGAGGATATGTACAACGAGATAGTGAATATGAGGCCAACCATTGTTATTCTAAGCAATGCAGTAGCATGTCATCCACAAGATCAAGATCGAATCAATGGTTGTCGCTACTTCACTATGACAAGGTGCTCCTTCTTTATGTATAGCAAGGTAGCGACCTGTGACATGTGTCCTTAGTTGCCAGTGGGTCCAAAAAAAGATCCCATTAGGGAAGGAGCTCTATATGTGGTTATTTCTCATTGGATTGACTGGCCAACTTGTCAAGTGGAATGCCAATCATCTTTTTCTGCATCCCTTGATCATAGGATTTTTAAAAGATTAACAGCATAGATTTAAACAAAGAAGTTGGTGTGACTCTGTGTATTAATTAGACATGAAAGCTCCGTGTGTGAGAAAAACAAAGTATAACATAGAAGATTTCCTTAGTTTCACCTTATGTGAACAAAGATTTTGAGCCTTTTTTGAGCAGAAGCAATTACTAAGAAGATCATGCTGAATTTGGTGAGATTGTGAAGTAGCGTGTTTGTGAAGAAATTGCAGAAGTAAAAAGAGGAATGAGAACAAAATTCAAGTAATTACACTATAATCTCTGTAAGTGTTTTAGTTCTGCAAAGCATAAAAAAAGATGTCTCCAAAGAAGGAATTTTCAGGTTAGGAAAATTATTTGGATAGAAATGTACATGATGATTTGCTTGAGTTGCTTCCTGAGTCTATTGTTGAGACAACACAAGTTAAGAAATTGTCCTCATTAAACCCTAGGTTGAGGATAGCACACAGATTGTTTGATAAAGGAAACTGGGTCTGGGATGCTCATACCTTGTAAATTGGTTTAATTTTGTTCAAGAAATGGTTTGTAGAAAGGAAATTGTTTGCCCCACATACCAATATATGGAATTTTGATCTAGGAAAGCTAGTGGTACCCAATGTTTTTATGGATTATGATCTCCTTGAGGCCATGGAAAAAAACTATGATTAAGCCACTACGGTAGTAAGGAGAACAAATGGTGAGATTATAGTCATTATCAGCCTAGAAGAGATTAGAGAAGTTTTTCATTTGGGACCTCTCACTAGGTATCATGTGCCTATTAATTTGAATGACTTTAAAAAGAAATATATTTCTCAGAAGGACGTAGTTAGACAAGGTACACTGAAGGCCCATATTGGAAAAATTGGAACCCTACCAATAATAACATTATCCTCTAAAGAACCTTTTAAGAAAGCATACTTTAATGCCAGGGTAGTCGAGATATATAGGACCCTATGTAGAGTATTCAGAGAGGACGAAGAAGATTTTATGCCTATGAGTTTCATGTATATGATTACTCAAATCTTTGCCTTTAGTGTAGAAATAATTTTTGATTTTGCTTCTTACTTAGCTATTGAGATTCATAGTGGATTGGTTGGGATTGCTACGAGAAAGGTGGAGAAGGTTTGGGGCCAATACTCTGTGTTGATGCACATGTTTCTGTTTAAAGGGGTGACATACTTTGGTAAAGAAATGGTTTTGAATAGAGAACAAGAAGGGCAAGCATTGTCAGTTCAGTTGTGGAGTGCAGACATGACTGGAGAAGCAGAAAATGCCAGTTTTGTTAGATTTGACAGGCATTTTGCCTCCAAGATTGGATGCCTTATATTGAATGATAATCCTAGGATCTCTAAGGCTCTAATGCACCTTGTTAGGCCTATGGATAAGCCCCATAATTTCAAAGTTTCACATAACTGGGGAGACATCATCCCATATTCAATTTCAACTATTATCAGAATTTATGGGTTCAAAGGAACACCCCATGTACTACCTTACCAGGTGCCTTTAAAAGTAGGAGTAGTTGAATTCTTGTGGCAGTTAGGAGAAGTAGAAGAAACTTTTTTGCACAAGAGGGGGACTGGATCAAATTTTCCCACTTGCACAATAGCCCACCAGTTTGTAATAACCAAGGAAGGGTGGGTTTTCCTTTACAAGTTTTTGGATCAATATAAGATGGTTATCTCTCACTCTCATTTCTCTAATATAGAGGGTTTCTATCATTTGGATCTTAGGTAGAGGATCAAACTTGGTCCAGTTGAACATGAATCTTATTTTCCTGAACATATAATAAGGAATGAGTACTTTTTGCAGGAGCAAGAGACAAAGAAAGAAAAATGGAGAGTCAACTCAAAAGTTTTGAATTTTATTAATTGTTTTGATAAATATTACAGACCCCTAGGTAACACTGTAACTACTACAGATAAAATTAATAAGCTTATGAATACAATCTTTGAAATAATGGAGGCAATGATTGAGAAAAATAAATATTTCATTAATTCTACTCTAGATAAGGCCAGGGAAATAATGAGGAGATTGGTTTTAACTCCCAATATAGGGGCAGGTTCATTGGTTGTTCAAAGGAGGCTAGGATGTAATGTCATTAAAAATCAAAGGCCCATTATAGATAAAGTAAAACAGGTAGTTGAATCTACTAGTGCTATTCTTGGAGAAAGGCCTCCTGAACCTTCTCCTAAAAGGAGAAACATAATCAGGGAAGAAGAACATCATGTTGAGGAGTACTCACCTTCCCAAACTCCCATGAGAATTGAGGAGGAGCAGCTCACCGATGAGCAAGTTAAGAAAATTGAATCACAAGGGGGAGTTTGTGTTACCTAAGCAGAGATTGTTGAAGGGAACTTCCAAGAGCCTCTTGTGCCAAGTTTTGAATCGACTGTTGTAGATTATAGAGGAAGGGAATTGGACCCTATTTTGGAACAAGCCAATCAGCAATTTTTGTCTAATGATAGTTCTGTAAAGTCTATGGCTTTAAACAAATTTTCTTGGAGGGCAAACATGAATAGTTTTGATGAGAGATGTAAGAATTTGTAAATAGAACATCTATAAAGGGATGAAGCCTCCATTCAAAATCAAATAAAGGAAAAAATGATTCAAGAGCTCCAAAGTATAACCCCTAAAGAGGGGAGACAGATGGTAAAAGTCGCAAATATTTTATTATTGCCCAACTCGAACATTGCTGATGCATTAATTTTCAATTCTATGTCAAATAATTTGGGATTGCAAGATCAAAATTAAAAAGAGTTCTTGGAAATTGCATTTATTAATGACCAAGTTGCTCTTGTCATGTGGTCACTAAGAAGAGGATCCAGGGTTGTTCCATCACAACTTGATGATTTAGGACTGCCAGGGAATATCATTGTAAGGAGAGTTGCTAACACCTCACATGTACATCCAACCCATATGAATGTAGATTATTTTCAATTTGCCTTGGCTACTATAGAAAGGGAGGAAAAAGAAATGATTGAGTTGCAGAGCAAGTATGAGGCAGTTGTGGATGCCTACAATAAAGAGGTAAAGAGGAGAATTGAACTTGAGAATAAGTTTTTGGGGAAGTCCACAAGGCCAAGAATAACATACCCTCACCCCACAATTGAACCTTTCAAATCCACCCCCCTCATAGAAGTACTAGATACACCCCAAAGGCTAGAGTACTACATAGTAGAGGATTTTGAGGAAGAAAAAAGTAAGCTATGGTAATTACACTTGGAGTTGGAGTCAAAATATGAAGATAAATTGAGAAAAGCTCTTGCATACTTAGCTAATAAAATTGAATGGCCATTAGTTTATGACCAATTGGCTAGGGTGGTAAATATCTAGAACGAATTAAAGGAAAATGATGAGGCTTTAAAGCCTATTGTAAACAAATGGGGAAAGAAATAGAGGAAGAGATAGGTGGCCTTTTTGTGTTACTCTATTATAAGGTCATCACATTATATGATTGAGAGAACCTTTGACATGGTTCTTGATCTCCTAGAGTTTGATGAAAAGAGAATTCATTTACAAAAAATAATTATTGGCTATTTAGATAAATATAAAAGCCAAAAGTTTAGCTTATTCCCTCATGCCCTAGATAGAAAAAATAAATTTAAAAGTAAAGATGAATGGACCAAGCAGTTAGATGATTTATTTTGTCTTAGAATGAATAAAGTTATCAATGAAAAAGGGCATGCATGGTGGGCTACAACTACTGAAGAAATGGTAAAGGTTCAACTATTTTTTGATTCTTTGAAAAAAGAATTCGTTAATATTGACAATAAGGAAAAGTTTTTTATCCAAAAGTAACAAGATATTCTATAGTTTGATTGGCCAGATGACACACTGTTTGACAAGTGGATGATAGAAATAGCTCTTGATGAATAGTTCGAGGAAGTTGAAACTGACAGTGATATGGTGTAGGGTGATGAGATCCAAATCATTGACACTACCACTACACAAGGCCCACAGGAGGAAGAAGACAAGAATGATCAGTCAATTTCAATTGTAGGCCGAGACGCAAAGGATGCTGACACAACCAAAGAAGAGGAAAAGGTAGAAGTTACTCCCATAGTACAAGATAAAGATGGTGAAATCCCACGAGTGTAGGTTAACCTACAATCATCAGAAAAAACTTCATCATTAGTTGGCTTAGCAGTTGCATACACAAAGGAATCATAATAGCAGCCAGATCAATGACATCAAAGGATGTAACAAAAAGGAACCCACCAAAAGGAATGTTTTATTTAGAAGTCTTTTTGTTACTCACTTTTTTGTCCTTTTTTGATAGGTGAATGTAAATACCTCTTGTCAAGGACACCTATCAATTCTGTTAGCCCGAAGCTTGTTGCATGTCACATTATATAAGTGAGATTCTAGGGCTAGACAAGGGTCCAATTTATAATACTTTTAGTCATAGACTTAGTTTATTTTTGGTCCAGTAATTTGAGCAAGTTTTCTGAGAATACATTAATATAGAATGATCTCTGTGTTTCTTTCTAAGGTCATTCTTAGTTTATTGCAAGTGTATACAATTTTCAAAGAAAATGAATACAAATTATGAACTGTCCCCATATCAGTTCTTTTCTAAATTTTGTCTCCTCTTGATTACTTTTTAATCTTGATGTTGTGTGAGTAAACGCTTGTGCAATTGAATGCAATCCACTTAGGTTGTATATCTTCTCATCACTGCTATTAGGTCAATGAATTAAGTAAAAGCTTTGATGAATTTGATAAGATTGTTGTAGTAATGGGGAGGATGTTTTGAATGATAAAGTCCAGTAAGAATTGTTGATGATATTTTTTGTAAGGCAACAAATAAGATGTATGAAATTGCAGTAGATTTTTAACCCCAATGGATTAGGCACTAGTCAAGTTAAATTAGTTGGAAGAGAAATAGATCATAGATGGGTATCAAATGAAAAATTATAATCAATTTTACCTTTCTTTCCTAAAGATCTTCAAAGTTATTCAATACTTTTTGCATGAAATATTCTACCCTTAGTTAGCCACTATTGCAAAGAATACTTGCAGATCTATAGAAGAATTTATGACCAAATATGTTATATGGGATGCATTTTTTTCAAATGTTACAATTAGTTGTGTTTAAGGATTGAGGATGAGAATTAGAATCAAACTAAGATAGTTCTCATGCAACAATAGTTAAATTGAGTCATCCCCTAGGTATACCCACCTTGGTTTTGCAGAGCCTAAAGAGAAGGAAACCACTCTTGGTTTTGTTAAAGTTTGATCCAAATTGTTTTCTTATGTAATTGATTATGGGAAGTGGTTTGTCCTTAGGTTGCATAAGTGTTATCATTTTGGTATCGAAGTAGTTTGTTGTTCAGTAGTTTTAAAACTCCAACAAAATGGTGACTCTGCTGGGGAGTTGTCCAACAGAGCTGTAAAAAGTACTGTAGTTTCTTTGGTCTTGTTGTGTATGTGGGTGTTAGATTGTTTAGTTTTGCCTATGATTATAAGGGGATGTTTTAGTGACAAACCTTGAGAATTTAAAAAGAAAGAAAGAAAAACCCATATGGCACAGAGATACACTAATGTATCCAGCCTATCCAAGTTTCTTGTCTAATGAGCAAGAGTTGCAGTCATATAATTTTAGTGATTGGTCCATCTGTGTCAGATATTTCTATTTCTATATGTGCTTTTCCTTGAAGTTAGGAATAATTGTGTATTTTCCCAAGAAAAGGGTGGTGACACAATCAAGGTTTTGAAGCTAGTTCTTATTTAGCGAAATGGCCAACAAAAGGAAAATCACAAGAGCTTACATAAGAGCCCATCCTGATGAACCACTGCATACTGATTTGCCTAAAGGTGGTAGGAAGAACCTAAATAAGAAAAGGAAAGATCCAAATCCCACATGGAAACCCAGAGGTAGTGTATCTATCAATTCCCAATATCAACCAGTGATAGGGAGAGAGTCATCTTCACTTAGCTCTGAATTAGAAACCACAAGACTCTTAGGAGGGATATTTAATACCCCAGTACTAGATGAAAGAACATATCAAGATAAGGATATGTCACTAGTAGGGGATATATCCCCTAGACTAGATCTCATAACTAAAATGCATCTTAGGTTAGGACTTAGGAGTTATTTTGGAGATCCTTCTAATCCTAAAACTATCTCATATGTAGAACCAAATCTTATAGATCTAGATGACCTTGTTGATTCGAAAGCTACTTCCATGGATCCTGCAAAAGTACAATTAGAAATAGGATTTTTGAAGAAATGGGTTGTTGAGGAAGAAGCTAAGCAAATTCATCTTGAAAAAGAGAAGGAGCAAGCCACCTTGGATGCTATAATAGAAAGAGATGCTCTGTTAAGAAGGATGGTTGCCTTGAAAGAACATAATAAAAAATTGGAAGAAAAAACTACAACTCTCCATACTGATGTCTTTGGAGATGTAGACAGTTTGAGAGCTAAAGTTCAAGAACAAGAACAATGCTTGAATCAAAAGCAAGAACCAGTTATTGCTCAAGTCCAAAACTATAAACTTGTACAAGTAAATCCTATAGAACCCATTGTGAAAGTTGTAGACAAAGGAAAGGGTAAAGCTATAGGAGTCAAAATAAATCAACCTCAAGCTCAACCAAGAAAACCTATAAAACCTTCCATATCAAAATTGGATCTAGATCTAGAGAAGGCTAGAAAGGAGAAGGAAGATCTTATAAAAGAGCTTGAGAAGGTAGAGAATGAAGCTTAGGCTATAGAAACTAGGAGAAAGATTTAGTTCATTAAGTCTAATTTTACATTAGCTTCATGACAAAATTTATCCATCCTTGCTTTAGTTTTTGTACCTCTTGTGGACCAGTAGTTTTAGTTCAAGGAATATTTTAGTCTGCTCCTACCTCATCATCCACCACTTAGACTCAAGCACTTGTTATCCAACCACAACAATCCCAAAGTGTTCCTCTAAGCCAAGCTAACATAGAAAGTACTTCAAATGTTCCTAGTTTTTAGAAGAAATTTGTATACATGAAAAAATATAGACAAATATCATTTGTAGGTATTCCTAGTGCTCCACATCCCATATATTTTGATTTAAGAGATAAAGTAGTTAAGTTTTTTGGAAATAATGCTGTTATCGGTGAAGAACATTTGAGAATTTTTATAGATATGTTAAATGATTATGAAGTCAAACATGAGGATGTGGTCATAAAGTTGTTTGTCCATTCACTAACTAAGGATGCAAGGGATTGGTTCAGAAGGCTACTTGATGATAGTATTAGTTCGTGGAGTGATTTAGAGAAGTTATTAAAAGAACAATATGGAGACATCACTAATGCTGGATTCATGTTAAATGAATTCAATAATGTCAAGAAGAATCCTAATGAGTCTGCATTTGATTTCAATGTATGATTCCAAAAAGGCATGTACAAATTGTTTCAAGTTATGAGGTTGAATGAGGATGTTTGTCTCACAACATATTTTAATGCTTTTGATAGAAAAATGCCTACCAATTGAGGGATAAGGATCCTAAAACTTTAAGGGATGCCTATAAAGTTGTAGTAAATATTGAGAATAATAGGAAGGCATTTGGAAAATTAAATAGGAGGGATGATCCAAAGCTTTTTAATCCCAATAGTAATAACAAGAAGGAGGGTGATAAAACTCCTATAGGAAAGAAGCCAAAAGAACCTACAATAGGCTAGGTGTTGATATTTCTTAAAAAGATGAATCCCACTAGTTTTAATAAGCAAAATGTTGCTGAGAAAGCCCTTGTGAACAATAGCAACTTCAATATATAGCCTAGAATGCAGAATTACCCTTATATTACCCAATGGAAGGATGGCAAGCCAATCCCCAACCAGACTCAAAATGTAAAAGATAAGGGTACACTAGATCCTCTGCAAAGGAGTTCAATAAATATGAATGATAATGTGCCATGGTGTATTATTTTCCAATCACCTCACTCTATAGAAAATTGTATAGTTTCTCAGTCATTTGTTTCTAATCACAGTTTACAAACTGAGGAGGAGGAAGAAGAAAAGAGTCATGATGATGTAAGTTGTAATATGGTAAGCATGTGTAATGACTATGTTGATTCTAATTTAGAAGAAATAGAAAGTGATCTGGATAATAAGAAAATTTCTTATCAATTACATCACCAATAAGTTTTTTCAGATAATGAGGGCTATGATGAAGATCAAGTATGTGTTACATCTTCTGAAGTGGGTCATGTAAGTTTAAGAATGCCTTCCAAAGAAGAAATTGATAGGATCATTGCAGAAATGATTTCCCAAGTACATAGCAATTATAATTTGATAAATAGAGTAGTTAACAATGAGATTGAGAAGCCTTTTGGTATATTCATAGAAGATATCACACATAAGATGAAAGATGAAGACAAGAAGGCTAGTCTAGGGGTAGTCAAGGTTAAAGATGTTAAAACTAAGAAGTGGGAACCTAAGAAGAAAGTAAAATTCCAAGCTAATGAGACAACTAAAGAAATTTTGCAAGAGAAGGGATCAAGATCTGATAATTCCAAGAAAATGATAATCCCTGTTGCTCAGAAGGCTCCTACTCTAGGTATGATTGTTAAACCCACTATGTCTGAGCCAATTGATATGATATCCATGTTGTCCCAAATCACTATTAAGGTACCTTTGTTTGAGATTTTTAGAATTGAAGAGCATAAGAGTAAATCCTTGTCATAGTTGGGAGGGATAGGAAAAGGTAATAACAATGTAGAACAAAATGTTACCCAATAGACTCCCTTAGTAATAGAAGATACTGGTATCATGTCCCAAATTCCCCAATTGTTCTTGGATGACTCATCAGTAGCATACATAGAAGATATTGACCCATTCTTTCTCAGTCTAATTATAAAAAGGAAGACCCTAAAATTTTTTATGATAGACTCAGAAGCCTCTGACACCATAATGCCTTTCAAAGTAATGGAAGCCTTAGGGTTGAAAGTAGACATTACACAAGGTAGATGTAGAGGTATGGATGCTAGGGGAGTCCCAGTTATAGGTACTATAAATGCTTTTCCATTCAAGCTAGTTGCATATCTTGAGGTACAATTGACCATGTCAGTCCTTGTGGTTGACATTGTAGGATTTGAGCAAATAAGCCAATCAAATCCATGAAGCTCAAGAAAACCTACATGCAAAAAACCTATCACGGAGAAGAAAAAGACAAGAAGAGGCAAGGGTTTGATCTGAAAGCAGAAAAATTATATTCAGACAAAGAAAAGTATTATTCAATGGATTCAATAATTTATAAAGAGATAAATCCTTATAAAGGAGATTGAAACTTGAAAAGGGTAACCTAAAGCCTAAAAAAAATTAGGGTTGCACATTATAATTAATATAAACTATTAATTATATGCACCTACGAGATAGCTTAAGCAAACAAGAGTAATAGGAAACTTAATTAATCAAAAAAAAGTGATTTAATTAATAAGTGAAAATAGCTAATTACTCTAACACCCCCCCTTAAGCAAAGCTTAGGAGGTAAGCTAACCTAGCACAACTATGAAAGTAGAAAAATGGGTCTCAGCAACAAGGCCTGATCAGGTACCCAATACAAGGAAATCTTTGTAAACCGAAGAAATAGAGAAAACCACATGGGAAAAACCATACTCCAAAGAGAGATAGCAAAGAATGTTCCAAAAGAAGGAACAAAGAGAGATCATCAAGAGAACCACTGAAGCATTAAAGCCACAAAACTCTGTCGAAAGGTGCTGATCTGTAGAACCTCCATGGAAATAGAAGGCACAAACTGAGCATGTCTATATGGTAGATGATTGATCTCACCAAAATGTGTAGGTAGCTAGCCACTGTAATCGCCTAGTATGTAGGATCAAGTACTAAATACATAGCTCACACTAACAAACTATCAAACTATCAAACTAAGGAAGCATTAGAACCAACAATATAAACCCCCCTTAATGTAGACAGGGTGAGGTGATAGGCAATTGAAAAAGTGGGCCAAAAATCTCATACAACATAGGAACCAAACACATCAAGAGTGAGGTATAGACACCTATAAAGGCATGTGTCATTGACACTGCATGAGGCAAAAGAGAAAGAGCGCACAAAATGGCAAACAACTACCCACCCCCCCATGGCACTTTATAAAATAGTGTGAGTATGACAAATCATAATGATGAAGAGGATCTTGAAAAAAAAGAGTGACACTTTATCTCAGTGCGTTTTCATAAAGATGCTTACAATGAAAATCAATAATGATAAGAAAGGACATAAGATTGGTACAATAGAAAGTACAAGCCAAAAAAAAGCATCTGAAGCAACAAAATCGATCCCTAGACTGAAACAACCATGATATCCATCAGAATGCAAAAATGCATAAGACTGAATAAAAGGTTCCTACAATAGAATCTAGAAAAACAACCAACATCACTAGAAAGAGTGCAGAAATAGCTTTCCAACGATATAAAGAAGTCCAAAATCAGAGATCTGATGCTCAAGATATGCCTCCTGGAGTGAAAAATAGAACATCTAGCTTTGACTACCAAAATAGGCAAAAAAACTACATCAAAATCCAAAAAAACCTATACCATCATTTCCGTCTCAAAACTAGCTTTTTGGTGCATTTTTCTAATCGAAAAAATACTTCCGTATGCTCAAGTTACAGAAACAAAACCAACCAAAAATACATCTGTATGCTCAAGTTACAGAAACAAAACCAACAGGGCCCTGGTATGCATGAATTTTTTTTTTTTTTAAAAATATATATATAAAAAGTAAAAATAAAAAAAACACACCCAATGCCGGCAGAGCAGTGGTCGTGCGGTGGGAGGGAGGAGGGCCACCATGGGGTGGAGTTGTGGCAGGGATCACCAAAAAAGCCATTGCGGGCCGCTGGCAGATTGCCAGTGGTAACTGCTAGTGGTGGCCACCAGTGGTGACCACAGTGGTAACTGCTAGCGGTTTCGCCACTGTTTACTAACCCCTGCAGGCCAAATAACTGTCTGCACTATTTTTTTTGTGATTTTTGATATTTATCACCTTGAACTATGTGCCAAGGGCCGTATGGGTTTGTCAAGAAATTTTGTTTTGCCTCCCAGATCAATGTTGTCCAAATCAAACAAATTTTATATCAAAATGGGAGTTTTGACACATTATGAATCCATTTGTGATGTCCATTTGGCCTCAAGCTACTCCAAAAATTAGTGAGCCCCCTATTTTCTTAGAAAAAATTGAAAAAACACTAGATCTAATTCACCAAACCCTTGTTCTCCCTTTTTCTTGAAACACCGAATAAGCTACAGTAGATCTGGCTCTAATACCATGTTGGATTTGAGCAAATAAGCCAATCAAATCCAAGAAGCCCAAGAAAACATACATGTAGAAAACTTATCATGGAGAATAAAAAGACAAGAAGAGGCAAGGGTTTGATCTAAAAACAAAAAAATTGTATTTAGACGAAGAAAAATATTATTCAACAGATTCAATAAGTTACGAAGAGATCAATCCTTATAAAGGAGATTGAAACCTAAAAAGGGTAACCTAAAGCCTACAAAAATAAGGGTTGCACATTATAATTAATATAAAATATTAATTATATGCACCTATGAGATAGCTTAAGAAAACAAGAGTAATAGGCAACTTAATTAATTTAAAAAAAGTGATTTAATTAATAAGTCAAAACAACTAATTACTCTAACAAACATACCTCCACACTACGGAATGTTTCTTTCTAGAAAATGGAGTGCCACTATGGGAGGTAGCCTATAGTGTGACTTAACTTATGCAACTTTTCACATAGGTGATAAGGCTATTAAGGTAAATAGAGAGCCAAGGGTCAGTCACATTTTGGTAGAAGAAATTGACAAAGATGCCACTTGCTTTTTAGATACTGGTGTGAATGCATTCGGAGCTGAATTGATTATGCAAGAAGTTGAGAATCTGCCTGCTGTTATTGAACATGAAGTTGAATGTTGTATGAATTCACCAATGTTATGGACAATGTTCTTTGATGGAGCTAGTTCTAAAGAAGGTGCAGGAGCAGGGTAGTTTTTGTTTCTCCAAAGAAAAACACTTTCAAATATTCTTTTACCTTGAATTTTGCATGCACTAATAATATAGCTAAATATGAGGCTCTACTATTAGGATTAAAGGTTGCCTCTCACCATGGAATTAAGAAATTACATGTCATAGGGGATTCTGAATTGATTATCTCTCAGATAAAGGAAACCTATGCATCCAAAAATAGAAGATTAAAATAGTACAAAAATGTTGTTTGGGATTAGATAGAATTCTTTGATGCATTTGATATATCATGGAGAGATAGGACTCAGAATAAGATGGCTGACTTGTTAGCAAATGTAGCAATTAAGCCCCAAGAGATATCATTTGTAGGGATATCACAAATTAAAATTTAGAACTAACCTTCAGTACCTGATAATATTGAACATTGGCAGGCATTTGAAGATGATAAAGATATTGTCAATTTCTTGTTAAATGAAGATAAGTATCATGGTCAGGAGATGGATTGCAGTGATTTGGTTGAGACCATAGATGGGAGGGAAACAATTTTTGGTCAAGAAGTTATATAGTTGAAGACTAACAAAGTACTTAAAGGTCTGATCATCTTGGAGAATATGTTTGATAACTAGGATAGGGTAAGACATCAAACTAAGGACTATAAACCTCAGGAGTTAGAAGAGATAAATCGAGGTACTAGTGAGGCCCCAAAGAAGGTCTATATTGGTCAGAATTTATCAACTAAAATTATGAAGCCTTTGATTTACCTATTAAGAAAATATAGACATGTTTTGTCCTGGTCATATGATGACTTGAAAGCCTATTGAGAAGATCTCTTTCAACATGTTATACCATTGAAAGACAATGTAAAACCTTTTAGGAAAAAGAAAAGGCCAATCAACCCAACCCTATCCACCAAAATGCAAGAGGAACTAATGAAGTTAAGGGATGGAGGAATAATTAAACCTATTAGACATTCCACCTGGGTTCAAACTTAGTTCCAGTTAGAAAAAAGAATGGAGATATCAAACTATGTGTTGATTTCATAAATTTGAATATTGCTTCCTTAAAAGATAATTATGGATTGCCAAACATGGAAACCATGCTACAACAAGTAACTAGATATGAACTCATGTCTATGATGGATGTATTCTCAAGATATAACTAGGTCCTAGTAAAATAAGAAGAACAATTCAAGATCACATTTACAACTCCTTGGTGGATTTATGTATATGTAAGGATGCCTTTTGGATTGATTAATGCTGGTGCTACATTCCAAAGAGCCATGGATGTGGCTTTTCATGAATATATAAATAATTTTATGGTGGTATATCAAGATGACCTCACAGCTTATTCCAAGAAGGCTGAAGACCATTATGGACATCTGGAAAAGATTTTTATTAAAGCATTGGAATATGGAGTGTCAGTAAACTCTAAGAAATGTGCTTTTGGGGTAATTAGAGGTAAGTTATTGGGACATATAATATCAAAGGATGGGGTAAAGATAGATCCTGAGAGAGTAGCAGCTATTGATAGGGTCCCCAAGCCAAAGAATGTAAAAGGAATTCAATCCTTCTTTGGGAAACTTAATTTTTTGAGAAGGTTTTTAACTAACTTTGCTGAAATCAGTAGACCTATTTCAAAGATGCTCAAGAAGGGAGCTATTATAGATTGGAATGGTGAGCCTTCACAAGCATTCTAGAATATTAAAAATGCAATAAAAAATGCTCTAATACTGAGAACTCCTGACTACACTAAGCCCATGCACATATTTTATTTTGCTTCTTTTCATACTGTAGCTACAATTTTGTAACAAAAGAATGAGGAGGGATATGAACAACCAATTTCATTTTTTAGTAAGTCACTATAGCTAGTTGAGTTGAAATATGAAATAAATGAAAAGCAAGCATATGCTCTAGTAAAAGCTATAAAGGATTTTTGATGCTACTTGGTAGGTGCTATTGTCATTGCATTTGTGCCTAGTGTTGCTGTGAAAGGTATATTTTCTCAACAAGAAGTGCCAGGAAGAAGATGTAAGTGGATCAATAGGATCCAAGAATTTAACATTGAGATACAAATAACAAAGTTGGTAAGAGGTCAAGGTTTAGCTAAACTCATGGCTCAATCTAATTTGGATGTTAACTAGATCAATATGGTGATAGATGACCTTAGAATCGATTCATATGATATGAACCACTATGTGTGGTATACCAATGTTATTCACTATCTGTAACACATAGAGGTTCCATCTCACTTCACTAAAAATGAGAAGAGAAGCACAAAATTGCAAGCCATCAGGTACATAATTGTAGAAGGTAGTTTGTGATGGAGAAATTTTGAAGGGATATTAGTGAAATGTGTTGATCAAGAAAGAGCCCAAGAAATTTTGAATGAGATGCATATTAGAGTCTATGGGGGACATTATATGGCTAAGAATACTACACACAAGGTAATGAGAGCTGGATTCTGGTGGCCATCCCTTTTTAAAGATGCTCAACTTTTGGTTAGGAAAAGTGACTCTTGTCAAAGGTTTTTTGGAAAACTAAATTTTTTAGGTAATACTCCTTTAAAGCTAGTTGAGGTGCAAGCACCATTTCAGTAGTGGGGTATGGATTTCATAGGTGAGATTTCTCCCAAATATAGTACCAACTACTCATGGATTTTAGTTGCTACTGACTACTTTACAAAATGGGTAGAAGTTATCCCTACAAGAAATGTAACAAGTAAAGTTGGAAATAATTTCTTGCTAAGTAATGTTATTTCCAAAATTTGGTTGCCCTTAGAAAATTGTGACAGATAATGCCATGTGCTTCAGGTATGAGGAATTTATAAAGTTTTGTGACAAGTATGGAATAACCAGGTCAACATCTTCCCCATATCATCCACAAGGAAATGGACAGGATGAGTCTACAAAAAAAAGATTGTTAAAAATTATTACGAGGACTTTGGATGATAACAAGAAGGCATGGGACTCTAAGTTGCAACTGGAAATATGGGCTGACAGAGTGACTATAAAGAAGGCCATTGGAGTAGCCCCATTTGATCTAGTATATAGAATTTAGGCAAGGATGCCTCGAAATAACCTAGTAGGACTCTATAATTATATCCAATTGTATGATGAAGGTATTACAGATGATATGCAAGAAAGGCTAGATGAGCTTGTAGGGTTAGCAGAAAATAGAAAAGAAGCATCTCTCAGGAATCAAAAGTTGCAACTACAAGTAAGACATTATATAATAAAAGGACAGTGAGTAAAAAATTCCAAGATGGAGATTTAGTCCTGATGTGGAATGCTAAAATTGAAGATAAAGGAAAATATGGTAAGTTTGACCCTATCTGGCTAGGCCCCTATTTGATTGAAAACACATTTGGAGAAGATTCATATGCTTTGAAGGATTTATCAGACAACATTCTGGAACTACCAGTTCATGGATAGTTCTTGATGAGGTATTTCTGCTGAAATACTTGTCTCTTCCATGAATAGTAGTTTAGGGTCTTTTGTACATTTTGTAAATTCTTGGTCGTTGTTCAATTTTTTATTTTTAGTCTTTCTTTATTTGGTTGTTGTCCTTTGGTAGTTGGTTTGTAGCGAGCCTAATTGGTTTGCTTCTCCCAAAAATTTTGAGCCCTCCTTTGAATTTGCATAATTTAATGTCCCCAAATAGAGCCACTGTTGGCTTGATTTTTAGCATGATGAAATTTCCCTAACATAGGTATAAAAAATCAAGTGGAATCCATCATTGGTAAATAGGGTTGCTTGTTTAGTCATCCAGATTTTGTTTTCCTTTGAAATTTCCCATCAAACCCTATTTCTTGTTTCTTTTAAAGGTCTTGGGTGCGAAATCTTTTTAAACTTTGGCAAATATTTTGTTTTCTTTTTAATTTTTTTGTACTCCCAAGCATTCTTGTTCTCTTATGTCTCTCACCATCCAATTCTGATAAAATCTACAGCTATCGTTACTTTACTATGGTGAGTTGTGCATTTCTTATGTATGGTGAGGTAGTGAACGTTGTGAAACTAAAGAATGGTGCTATAAAATGGAAATGTGGTAGTCAAAAAATATGCTTCGGCCATAATTTTAGTCACATGTGTTTTGTCAGAACTACCAGAGCAGGAAAAGAAACCCAGTAAAAGGAAAGCACAGGATATCACCAAAATATTAATTTTTCTGATGATTTTCCACTTTACTAATCACAAAAACTAAGCATCTTGTCATTAACGATATAGTGAGTAGCTAAAGAATGTATTAGACGGTGGCCGTCAAACTTCCCGGTGTTCGCTAAGAGTCCCAAGTGGCATGATAAATGATAATATCATTGCTATGTCAGAATCACTAAGTGGGTGACTGTGATGTGACATGTTTTTGTTTTCTGGCATGGAGTTTTGTTAAGTCACCAGAGCTCGCTACCTCACTAATAAAAAATCTAGACCTATCACTATTAGCGATATAGCGAGTTGCTGTGAAATGAGCATACAGTGGAAACCAAGCAACGTGGAAAGATGAATAGAATTAAAATATGGTTTTTATTTTGCCAGTTGTGCAGAATTTATCATGTCATCAGTCTTCTGGACACACACCCCATTCATAAAATGTAGGAGGGATTTTGATTGTTAGATCAAGCTAAGATCAATGATTCTCGCTATCTCGTCATAAAAAAGATGTGCATGGTTTACTCTATGTGAGATAGCGAATATGGGACCCACCTAATATTAAGAATTTTGTGTAGTTTCTTTACCCTTGGATTGATCTTAGATCAATGGTCATCACTATCTCACTATGAAGAGTTACTCAGAGGATATGTACAACAAGATAGCGAATATGGGGCCCACCATTTTTCTTCTAAGAAATGCAGTAGCATGTCATCCACAAGATCAATATCGAATCAACTACTGTCACTAGTTCGCTATAACAAGGTGCTCCTTCTTTATGTATAGCAAGGTAGTGACCTATTGACATGTGTCCTTATTTGCTAGTGGGTCTAGAAAAAGATGCCATCAGGGAAGGAGCTATATACATGGTCAGTTCTCATTGGATTGACTGGCCAACTTGTCAAGTGGAACACCAATCACCTTTTTCTACATCCCTTGATCGTAGGATTTTTAAAAGATCAACAACATAGATTTAAATGAAGAAGATGGTGTCACTCTATGTATTAATTAGACATGAAAGCTTCACATGTGAGAAAGATAGAGTATATCACAAAAGATTTCCTCAGTTTCACCTTACACGAACAAATATTTTGAGCCTTTTCTAAGTAGAAGCAATTACTAAGAAGATCGTGCTAAATTTGGCAAGATTGTGAAGCAACTTGTTCATGGAGAAATTGCAAAAGTATAGAGAGGAACGAGAATGGAATTCAAGTAAGTAATTAAACTGTAATCTTTATAAGTGTTTTAGTTCTACAAAGCATAAGCGAAGATGCCTCCAAAGAAGGAATTTTTAGGTTAGGAAAATTATTTGGATAGATATGTACATGATGATTTGCTTGAGTTTCTTCCTAAGTCTATTATTGAGCTAACATAGGTTAAGAAATTGACCTCATTAAACCCTAGGTTGAGGATAGTAGACAGATTGTTTGATAAAGGAAACTAGGTCCGAGATGCTCATAACTCACAAACTGGTTTAAGTTTGTTCAAGAAATGGTTTGCAAAAAGGAAATTGTTTGCCCCACATACCAATATATGGAATTTTGATCTAGGAAAGCTTGTGGTCCCTAGTATTTTTATGGATTATGATCTCCTTGAGGCCATGGTGAAAAGCTATGATCAAGCCACTAGGATAGTAAGGAGAAGAGATGGTGAAATTCTAGTCACCATCAGCCCAAAAGAGATTAGAGAAGTTTTTTGTTTGGGACCTCTCACTAGGTATCATGTGCCTATTAATTTGAATGATTTTAAAAAGGAATATATGTCTAAGAAGGAAGTAGTTAGAAAAGGTACACTAGAGGACCATATTGGCAAAATTGGAACCTTACTAGCAATAACATCATCCTCTAAAGAACCTTTTAAGAAAGCATACTTTAATGCCAGGGCAGTCAAGATATATAGGACCCTGTGCAGAGTTTTTGGAGAGGATGAAGAAGATTTTAT
Organism: Cupressus sempervirens; assembly: GCA_028749045.1. Classification (NCBI taxonomy): domain Eukaryota; kingdom Viridiplantae; phylum Streptophyta; class Pinopsida; order Cupressales; family Cupressaceae; genus Cupressus; species Cupressus sempervirens. Next base: position 640,531,223 of record CM053793.1, read on the forward strand.
GCTTGTGAGTTTCATGTATATGATTACTCAAATCTTCACTTTTGGTGTAGAAATAATTTTGAATTTTTCTTCTTACTTATCTGTTGAGATTCATAGTGGATTGGTTGGGATCGCTAAGGGCAGGGTGCAGAAGGTTTTGGGCCACTACTCTTTGTTATTGCACATGTTTTTATTTAAAGGGGTGACATACTTTGGTAAAGAAATGGTTTTGAATAGAGAACAAGAAGGGGAAGCATTTCTAGTTCAGTTGTGCACTGCAAACATGACTGGTGAGGTAGAAAATGCTAGTTTTGTTAGATTTGACAGGTATTTTGCCTCCAAGCTAAGATGCCTTATATTGAGTGATAATCTTAGGATCCCTAAGGCACTAATGCACCTTGATAGGCCTATGGATAAACTCCATAATTTAAAGTTTCACATAATTGGTGAGACATCATCCCATATTTAGTATCAACTATTATCAAAATTTATGGGTTCAAAGGAACACCTCATGTACTACCTTACTACGTGCCTTCAAAAGTAGGAGTAGCTGAATTCTTGTGGTAGTTGGGAGGAGTAGAAGAAACATTTTCGCACAAGAGGTGGACGGGATCAATTTTTCTCACTTGCACAATAGCCCACTAGTTTGTAATAACCAAGGAAGGGTGGATTTTCCTTTACAAGTTTTTGGATCAGTATAAGGTGGCTATCTCTCACTCTAATTTTTGTCATATAGAGGGTTTCTATCATTTGGCTCTTACGCATAGTATCAAACTTGGTTCAGTTGAACATGAATTTTATTTTCCTAAAGATATAATAAGGAATGAGTACTCTTTGTAGGAGCAAGAGATAAAGAAAGAAAAATGGAGAGTCTACTCAAATGTTTTGAGTTTTATTAATTTTTTTGATAAATATTACAACCCCCTAAGTAATTTTGTAACTACTATAGATAAAATTAGCAAGCTTATGAATACATTCCCTAAAATAATGGAGGTAATGAATGAGAAGATGCAATATTTCATTAATTTTTCTCTAGATAAGGCTAGGGAACTAATGAGGAGATTGGGTTTCACACCCAATATAGGGGCAAGTTCATTAATTGTTCAAAGGAGGCCAAGATACAATTTCATTCAGAATCAAAGGCCCATTATAGATAAAGGAAAATAGGTAATTGAATCTACTAGTGCTATTCTTGAAGAAAGGCCTCCTGAACCTTCTCCTAAAAGGAGAAAGATAATAAGGGAAGAAGAACATCATGTTGAGGAGTACTCACCTTCCCAAACCCCCATGAGAATTGAGGAGGAGGAGCTCACTGATGAGCAAGTTAAGAAAATTGAATCACAAGGGGGAGTTTGTGTTACCTAAGCAGAGATTGATAAAGGGAACCTCCAAGAGCCTCCTATGCCAAGTTCTGAATTGGCTATTGTATATTACAGAGGAAGGAAACTAGACTCTATTTTGGAACAAGCTAGTCAGCAATTTTTATCTAATGATAGTTTTGTAAAGTCTTGAGCTTTCCATCAATTTGCTTGGAGGGAAAACATGAACAATTTTGATGAGAGATGTAAGAATTTTCAAACAGAGCATCAAGAAAGGGATGGAGCCTCCATTCAAAATATAATAAAGGAACAAATGATTCAAGAGTTCCAAAGTATAACCCCTGAAGAGGGGAGACAGATGGTAAAAGCCACAAATATTTTATTATTGCCCAACTTGGACATTGCTAATGCATTAATTTTCAATTTTCTGTCAAATAATTTGGGATTGCAAGATCCAAAAAAAAAAGAGTTCTTGGGAATTGCATTTATTAATGACCAAGTTGCTCTTGTCACGTGGTCACTAAGAAGAGGATCTAGGGTTGTTACATCATAGCTTAATTATTCAGGATTGACAAGGAATATCATTGTAAGGAGAGTTGCTGACACCTCACATGTACATGCAGCCCATATGAATGTGGATTATTCTTAATTTTCCTTGGCTACTATAGAAAGGGAAGAAAGAGAAATGATTGAGTTGCAAAGCAAGTACGAGGTAGTTGTGGATGCCTAGAATTGAACTTGAGAACAAGTTATTGGGGAGGTCCACACGGCCAAGAATAACATATCCTCACCCCCCAGTTGAACCTTTCAAATCCATGCCCCTCATAGAAGTACCGGATACACCCCAAAGGCTAGAGTACTACACGATAAAGGATTTTGAAGAAGAAAAAAGTAAACTATGGGAATTACATGTGGAGTTGGAGTCAAAATATGAAGATAAATTGAGAAAAGCTCTTACATACTTCACTAATAAAATTGAATGGCCTTTAGTTTATGACCAATTGGCTAGGGTGGTAAATATCTAGAATTAATTAAAGGAAAATGATGAGGCTTTAAAGCCTATTGTAAAAAAATGGGGAAGGAAATAGAGGGAGAGAGAGGTGACCTTTTTGTGTTACTCTGTTATAAGGTCATCACATGATATGATTGAGAGAACCTATGACATGGTTGTTGATCTGCTAGAGTTTGATGAAAAGAGAATTCATTTATAGAAAATAATTATTGGCTATTTAGATAAATATAAAAGCCAAAAGTTTAGCTTATTCCCTCATGCCCTAGATAGAAAAAATAAATTTAAAAGTAAAGATGAATGGACCAAGTAGTTAGATGATTTATTTTGTCTTAGAATGAATAAAGTTATGAATGAAAAATGGAATGCATGGTGGGCTACAACTATTGAAGAAATGGTAAAGGTTCAACTATTTTTTGATTCTTTGAAACAAGAATTCATTAATATTGACAATAAGGCAGAGTTTGTTATCCAAAAGCAACAAGATATTCTATAGTTTGATTGGCCAGATGACACACTGTTTGACAAGTGGATGATAGAAATAGCTCCTGATGAATAGTTTGAGGAAGTTGAAATTGACAGTGATAGGGTGTAGGGTGATGAGATCCAAATCATTGACACTGCCACTACACAAGGCCCATAGGAGGAAGATGACAAGAATGATCAGTCAATTTCAATTGCAAGCCCAGACCCAAAGGATGCTGACAAAACTGAAGAAGAGGAAAAGGTAGAACTTACTCCCATAGTACAAGATAAAGATGGTGAAATCCCATGAGTGGAGGTTAACTTGCAATCATCAGAAAAAACTTCATCATTGGTTGGCTTAGCAGTTGCATACATGGAGGAATCATAATTGTAGCTAGATCAACGACATTAGAGGATGTAACAAAAATGGACCCACCAAAAGGAATTTTTGATTTAGAAATCTTTCTATTACTCACTTTTTTGTCATTTTGTGATAGGTGTATGTAAATACCTCTTGTCAAGGACACCTGTCAATTCTCTTAGCATAAAGCTTGTTGCATCTCACATTATATAAGTGAGATTCCAGGGTTGGAGAAGGGTCCGATTTCTAATACTTTTAGTCATAGACTTAGTTTATTTTTGGTCCAATAATTTGAGCAAGTTTTATGATGTATCTTCTCTGCAAGTTTTCTGAGAATACATTAATATAGAATGATCTCTGTGTTTCTTTCTAAGGTCATTCTATGTTTACTGCAGGTGTATACAATATTCAAAGAAAATGAATACAAATTATTAGCTAACCCCATATTAGTTCTTTTTTGAATTTTGTCTCCTCTTTATTACTTAGTTATCTTGATGTTGTGTGAGTAAAGGCTTGTGCAATTGAATGCAATCCACTTAGGTTGTATATCTTCTCATCAATGTTATTAGTTCAATGAATTAAGTAAAAGCTTTGATGAATTTGATAAGATTGTTGTAGTAATGGGGAGGATGTTTTGAATGATAAAGTCCAGTAAGAATTGTTGATGATATTTGTTTTGAGGCAACAAATCAAATCTATGGAATTGTAGTAGATTTTGAACCCTAATAGATTAGGCACTCGTCAAGTTAATTCACTTGGAAGAGAAATAGATCATAGATGGGTATCAAATGCAAAATTATAATCAATTTTACCTTTCTTTCCTAAAGATCTTCAAAGTTGGTCAATACTTGTTTGCATGAAAAATTCTAGCCTTAGTTAGCCACTATTGCAGAGAATACTTACAGATCTATAGAAGAATTTATGACCAAATCTGTTATATGGGATGAATTTTTTTCAAATTTTACAATTAGTTATGTGTTTAAGGATTGAGGATGAGAATCACAATGAAACTAAGATAGTTCTCATGCAAAAATAGGTAAATTGAGTCATCCCCTAGGTATACCCACCTTGGTGTTGCAGAGCCTAAAGAGAAGGAAACCACTCTTGGTTTTGTTAATGTTGGATCCAAATGGTTTGCTTATGTAATTGATTATGGGAAGTGGCTTGTCCTTAGGTTGTATAAGTGTTATCATTTTGGTATTGAAGGAGTTTGTTGCTCAGTAGTTTTAAAACTCCAACAGTGAACAAGGTATTGTGATCTAAAATTTCATTATAGATTTAGTTAAAGGAGAATAGAGAAAGGAAATAGTGAACAATAAAGAGACATCTGATCAAGAAGGATCAAGTACACAGTAGGATAGAGGTGATCTATCATCAAGAAGTAGAGTGCTAATTATAGGATCAATGTTGAGACATTCTAATAGGTGAATTAGTTAAATCCCTTAAGAGAGTAGTCTTAACAGGTTGTATTGCAATCATCTAACAAGGTGCTTACTTAATTGTGAGTTGTAGTCCTTTAACAAGGCACATTTCTAACAAGGTGTTGAAATCCTTTAATAGGGCAAGACCTAAAAGTTAACAGGGTAGAACTTTCATAGGGTAGATCAAGGTTCATGATCAAACATTGTAACCTTCATTGGATACACTTTATTACTACAATAGTGAATATTTGTGGGTGCCATCCCCACCCCAAATTTACCTTCTCATTGGAGGGTTTCTAGGTAATCATATCTTGTGTCATATGTGTGAATACTTACTTGTTTACATGCTTTAGATGTACATGCTTTACATGGTATTTTAATCTACTTATTGAATATGTGAGATGGATGTATGGTGAATATTTTATTGGTTAAAGTTTGAAGCATCGATTCACCCCCTCCCCCCCTCTCAGAAGTTTACCTTTCCTATTGTAATTCCAATAGACATGTGGCTTCCCCAATAAACCATATACTTAGAACATAGTGGAGACTGAATATTGGATAATTTCCCCCCAATTATGACTCACATTCAACACTTTAACTTGATCCTTAGGTCTAATTAATTCTAGTAGGGGTGGGGTATTCACGAATTATCTCAACTCAACAAAATCCTTAGTTTAGAAGAAAAGTATCTATCAAATCTGAAAAAGTTGGCATCATTGACCTCCCAGGTCATGTCCACACTCCATAGTTGGACTAGTAGTTTCTCTCCATATTTTTCTAGCTCCAACTTCATTTCCTTTATGAAAAAGGTACACCCTTTGCATAAGTACATGTACATTAACATAGAATACTAGAAAAAAGTTTTCTCCACTTTGGTCTTGCTAATACTTACCAATCCATTATGGATTTCCTCTACTAAATATGTAGCAAAACCAAAGATTTAACTCATTCCATACCATAATGTCTAAGCAATGATGAAAACTATGGAACCTTAGATGTGATCTTGCTCATCCATCCCAAAAAGCTTGCAAAGAGAGAAATACAAATCTTGTGCCCTAGGATTGAAGTTTTTTCTTAACAATGGCTTAGGGGTATTTACTGTAACTAGGGGTAGATGCCCTATCTTCAAAAAATGTTCCTTTAATGGCCCTTCCTTAGGTACACCCTTTGGGCATCATACCTAGCCTATAGATCCTCTAGATCAATTTGCTCATGTAATGCATGTTTAGGGTTTAATCAGAACTAGTTATTTTCCCTTAACTACTTCATTAGTGGATTGAGTTAGTTATTTTAGAAAATCATTGTGTACATTCCTATGCTAATAATCCAATTTCTCTAAAAATTCCCATTGTGGAGGCATCTTGTTTATATTATCACAGTTAAAACTATAATTTCTCTGATAGCTAGAGGTTTTAAGTACTTACCCAAACAAATTTTCTTGCTCCATTGGAAATTTTTTTCTATAACAATTCATGGCTTGAGGAAATGCAATCAGAGCTCTAAATCTTGCTTATACTTTGAAATCTTTATCACTTGGTACTCAATTAAGAATTGAATTATCTATTTTATACATAATTATCCTCACTAAAAATGGCATTGATCAGCATTAGTCATTCCAATAGTAAATTTTTAGGCAACACTAAAATTTTGAAATTTCTCCATCAATTTGGCAAAGATCAAATAGTTTTGTTTTAGAAATGAAAGACTACGTTACATTTTTAGCAAGTGGGACATATTTCATCTTGTCACTTTCTCACTTTGGCTAAAGTTTGAGCATCTCTACAAAGTGAGAAAGTGACAATCATTGATTTTCTTTTGATCAACAATCCTGAGAGATCCTAGTTATAGCTATATTTCTTTATGAATTAGGGCCCACTAGGTCACATGTCGAATGGTCACAGTCTCACTTTCATTATTATTCATGGAATTTCATAAATCAAGAAAGAGATAGATGTGGATCTTCCAAGATCTAACATCTATGATCAAGGAATAATTTTCCTTATGTGTTGTATTTGTAGAAAAATGAAACTCACCACCTAGAACCTTGTATAGTCAGCAACCTTTTGGTAGCTCATAGTATGGGCTGGCACTACCATTGCCATGTGTCATTATGTTTTTTTCTCTCTTTAGCTAATCTTTGTGCATCTTTACAAAGTGAGAAAGTTACAACCATTAATCTACATTTGATCAACATTTTCTATCAAACAGAAGTTCTGTTATCTCAGTCAACATCTTCAACCAACTAAAACTTTCCATTCTAACAACACATTCTAACATATTTCTTTTTGTGGTCCACGGGTGAGTTTTTTCCCACCATTTTTATGTATTGTCTACTTGTATTCTCTCTTTGGCTATCCTTAATGCAACTTTATAAAGTGATAATGCGATGAGTGTTGATTTGCATTTGATAAATTGCTCGAAAGATGCACCATTTTATATCACTTGAAAGCCAAAAAAAGGGACTATGCATATTCCAAAAATATGAATAATGGGAAACATTTTTAGAGACCTAGAGCACAAAAAAATTAAGGGAATGTAACTAGAGATTTTTTCTAGGGCATAATCAAATAAAAGACATATAATCCTGAATTTCAAAAAGATAACTAGATTTTTTACTACAATTTTCAGAATGTTTTAACATGTGAAAATCTAAGCTAATAGTGGTTCTATCTGGGGATGATGAATATAAAAAATTCATGCGAGGGCCCAAAATCTTGGGCTGAAGTAGACCACAAACTTGACAAGACTGACAACTTCTAAGAGAACAATGTTTAAAACCAGGAATACCACAAATATACATAGAGGAACAAACAAATATATATAGGGATTTAAAAAATGTACAAACCTAGACTACTATTCATGGAAATAAAAGTATCCTCAGTAGAAGTAATTCTTAAATAATTTTCCTTGAACTGGCATTTCAAGAGTGTCATTTGATAGCTCCTTTAATATATAAGAATCTTCACCCCATGTAGAATCAATCAGATAAGGGCCTAACCAAATAGGATCAAATTTACAATGTCTACCCTTATCCTCAATTCTTGAATTCCACATTAAAACTAGATCTTCAAGTAAAAATTTCCTTACCACTCCTTTCCATTCATAAAAAAGTTTGGCTTGCAACTATAATTGTACATTCCTAGTAGAGGTTTCTTTTCTGATTTCTATCAATCCTACCAACTCTTCCATTCTCTCCTACATGTCTTTAATAACATCATCATCATACATCTAGATGTAGTTATATAGACTTATAAAATTATTTTGACACATACTTTCTTGGATTCCATATACTAGGTCAAAAGGTGAAACACTTATTGCCTTCTTGATAGCCACTTTGTCAGCCTATACTGTTAAATGTAGCTTGGAATCCCATGCTTTCTTATTATCATCCAAGGTCCTCTTTTTGACTTTCAACAAGCTTTAATTTGTAGATTCAGCTTGTTAGTTTCCCTGTGGATGATATGGGGATGATGTTAATCTTATAAACCATACTTGTCACAATATTTAACAAATTCTTCAGACCTAAAACATATAGCATTATGAGTCACAATTCTTTGAGGACATCCAAATCTAGTTATGATGTTGTTCAATAAAAAATTATATACTACTTTATTAGTAGCATTTTATAAAGTAGTTTGTTGCAACTAGTATCCATGAGTAACCAGTGCTAGATTTGATGGAGATTTCTCTGATGAAACTAATTCCCCATTTTTGAAAAGGTGCCTATACTTCCACTATCTTCAAAGGAAAATTCCTAGAAAATTTTAACTTCACTAAAAATCTTTGGCATGAGTCACACTTTCTAACCAAAACTTATGCATCTTTGAATAAACTAGGCCACTAGAAACTTGTTCTTGTTGCCTTGTGGGTAGTAGTATTTTACATATAATGATCCCCACATACCCCTGAATGCATGCAATTTAGTACCTTTTCTGACTCTTTGTGATCAATGCATTTCAAAAGTATCCCTTCAAAATTCCTCCACCATAGACTTACATTAACAATAACATATCTAATCGCATGTATCTTATTAGTTCTTCTTTCATTGTCTGTCAGATAGGGTGGGGGTTCCATATGCTGCAAGTAATGTATCACATTTGTCTACCAATCACAATGATCCAAATAATAGGTTTTGACTTAAGGTCTTCACATACAATATTTATTTGATTAGCATCCAAATTTTACTGAGCCATCAATTTTTCTAGTCCTTGACCTCTAACTAAATTAGTGATCTCGATCTCAATATTAAACTCCTAAATCTTGTTTATCCATCTGCACCTCCTACCAAATACCTCTTGTTGCGAGAAAATATCCTTGACTGTTGCACTTGGCACAAATACAATGTCAGTAGCACAAACTAAATAGCATCTAAAAGATTTAACTACTTTGACTAGAGCATAAGCTTGTTTTTCATTAATTTCATATTTGAATTTTGTAGGCTGGAGTGATTTGCTAAAAAATGCAATTGGTTGCTCATAACCCTCTTCATTTTTTTGCGACAAAATTGCTACTATGATACGAAAAGATGCAAAAGAAAAATGTGCATGGGCTTCTCATAGTTTGGTGTCCAAAGGACTGGTGCATTTTTAATAGCACTTTTGATCTCTTGGAAAGAAACATTAGGTTCACCTTCCCAATTGGCATTTTCTTGTTTCTTGACCATTTTGGAGATTAGTCTACTTATCTCAACAAAGTTAGTTACAAATTTCCTTTAAAAAATTACTTTCGCAAAGAAAGACTGGATTCCTATGACATTTTTGGGTTTAGGGACTTTGTCAATCGTTACTACTCTCTCAAGGTCAATATTGACTCCTTCTTTAGAAACTATATGGCCAAGTGATTTCCCTTCTATTGCTCCAAAAGTGCATTTCTTTGGGTTTAAAGAAACTCCATACTCCAAGGCTTTAATAAAAATCTTTTCCAAATGCTTACTATTAGCTATTTTTCTTTTCTACCAAACTGAAATATTTTAATTTAAACCCAGTACAACATTCATATATTTGAATATTCAAATATTAGGGTACACAAAATACCTTTTAAAAGACCTTAGGTTATATCTTATTTCCTAAGTGACTATGTGATTTGATATTTTTTATGAGTCTGCATCTTCTTATCCATTAGATCAAAGAGGATCAATGCGCATCACTTTGTTGTTGACAAAAACTAAAGAACATTTTGTCATAGCAAAATAATGAAAACTTACCACATAGAACCATGGGCCCCTTTTTCTTTGGTCAGCCCAGTCAGCAGTGGGCCAGTTTCTAAATGAATATCCATCCATCATTGATCGTGCATGCATCCAAAATTATTACTTTTTCATAATGGAAATATGCACAAACTTTTCTTCATGCAAGATAGAAATGATGTGGCATGTGGCAGGTGGGTCCTATACTTCTTTGTGGGCCACATGTGAGGTGGAAAAAGTGTTAAACAAGTTGGAAAAAGGTAACATTCTCCTTGGGTGAAGTGCTAATAGGGTTGATGCGTCTTTGGGGCCGTTAAATGAAACAAGATCAAGTGTTTTCATTATGTCGCTATGTGAAGTTGTAAGGTCATTACCCTTAGTGACATAACAATACATGAACATGTATCTTAATGGGCCTAGTTTAGAAGTTAACAATGCTAGTTAAGTTGCAGTTAACTTCCAGTTTCATGAAGCTGTTACACTTAAGTTAAGAAGGTGGCATGGTTAAGGTGATAAGGCAGTCAAACTCGTAAACAATTTGTGGGGTAGAAAAAGGAAATAAATTTATTGGTCCTCATGTCTCATCCTAGTTTCTTGATTTAGTTGACCTACTAATTTTGATGATTTGTCAAATTTGGAATAAAAGAAAAAGAATTTCTTCTACATAGTTTGATCTCTACGATTGATCCCAACCACTCTCGAGTTATGGCCATGCTCAAAAGTTGTGAAAGGCATGTTTCCTACCTCTAGGTTATCCATTTATAGTGTCTTATGCATTAATGATCACTATTTCTATTACTTTCAAGGTTCTTTTATGTAGGGTTTGATGATTTCCATGTTTCTAAAGGTGTACTAGATTAGATCTATCATCAAAATTTCATTTGATCACCTTCTAACAATATGGAATGTAGGAATGAATTTTTGAAGCAATCTATGAGTTATGCTTGAGCTGTAAAATCACATTTTTGCAATCTATTGAAGGGTTAATCTTTCTCTAATTCTTTAGTATTTTATTCCATACTTGCTACTGTAATTTCTTGTGCCTCTTAGCCATTGTAATTCTTTGTTGTATCTCTTTTAGCCATTAACATATTGTGCAAGACTTATTTCCCTCTAGTTAATTTTTTGTCTATATTATGAAAATATATGATTGTATATATTTTGGCATTTGAATAATATTGAGTGATGTTTCTTCCTACATAATTCTTTTGTTGTCTAATCTACATGTGGTTGTTGGATTAAGAAAGTTTGAACCTATATTCTTTGAGATTATAATCGGTTAACTATGCATTTATAGGCAAAGATGAGATCAAACATTTTATTTTGGTGCATCACTACCTTAGAATAGATTAAGTAGTTTACCTTCATGCATTCATTCTCCCTTTTCCTCTTCAAGTGTAGTTTAGGTGCACCCTAATAATAAAGGATGCCGGCCTTCTCCAGAGACTCAACCTCATTGTTCATGTCAAACAACTTGGAGGTTGTTTCAATGTTTCACAAGGTTAGCTTTACCTAAAAACTTTAGGCAAGGGTCCAAATTTTGTGACAATAGTTTTTGGCATGCCTGGTGGGACATATTAAAGCATATTACAAGTTCACTAGTATTAAAGAAAGATTTCATCTTCATGCTGAGGAGATATTACTATCTTCAACATTCAAGCCATCAAGAGGCTCATTTCTTTAAGTACTTGGCAACTCCATCTCTTCATCCTGGTCTCCAGACCAAATTTGTTGTGATTCATGCCCAAAGCTCATACAAGGGAATCTTTAAGAGGTAATGTTTAGTATTCTAAGCTTTCATTTCAAATCCTAGAAGAAAGAAGACTAGATTGTCTCTATCACCAGTCAGGAGTATAGAAGAAATCCATACACCTAAAAGATCTATCTCTACCCCTCCTACTAATAGATCTCATCCTAGAATACCATCTACTCATATAAATAGCCTACTTGTCTATATGGTTAGATTTCATACCTTTTCCACCTTTAATAGTGGAAGTCCTCTCTTGCTAGAACAAATATATGATATACCAGTATCAACATTAAAGAGTATCCTTGATTTTACTAGTGAGACCTCCACCTCTCCTGTTGAGCACATTTAAGAATTTTCAAATATTTGTATATCCATGGGATTACTAAAGATGATGTAGTGGTTAGGCTTCTAGCCTCATCCTTGAAAGGAAAAGAACTACAATAGTATAGAAGGCTACCTCATAACTCTATAACAAATTGGGATGGGTTTGGAGAAGCCCTATGCAAACATTTTGCAGATAAAAGTAACTATCTTTCATTGCTAGAGTAGTCGACCACTATAAAGATGGCACCCCATGAATACATGACTAAAATCAACTATAGATTCCAAAAAAAATGGGATAGAATACTAACTCTAGTGAAGCCTATCCCTAGTAATGTCTTCTTGCATTATCTCAAAACCCTAAATAGTGATATTACCACTACAATCCAAACCATAGGAGGGGATACATTACCTAATTCTTATGAGATAGCAATCACGGTGAAAAATATTTTGATACAAGGAGGTAAATTATCTCCAAGGCATCCTATGCCTTTATTCCCTAATATGCCAAATCACCAACCAACAATAGCCCCTATTCCTACAACTTCTACATCACAACTCCTTGCTCTAGACCCTCAAGCTTCCACATCATCTAGTGAGCTAGTAGACTTGAAGGTGTTAATGCAAGATATTGGAAGGAAGGTGCAAATTCAAGATAAGAAGTTAGAGGATAGATTCTCTATGATTCAAAAGGTAAAAAACAAAGTGGTGACCTTGGAGAGGCAACAAGATCAAGGCAATAAAGCTCCTCAACTACAATATTAAACTCCTTTGAATAGTAGACCTCCAAATTAGAACCAAGGGAATGCTTATTTTGATCAAAGTAGACAAAATAGTCATACTTCTACTTCAAATGCAAATCAAAGTAGTGCCTTAGTCCCTCTAAACAATATGGCTCAAGATCAAGATTTTTGTTCCCCCTGAAATTACTCCTATGCATATTGCATTTGTCAAAAAGTTGAATCCTATTTATCTTTAACCACTCAAGCACCTGCAATAGGGAAATACTACAACGTAATCAATGCAAGGATGCCTCGTATTTACAATAACAGGGTGATTGCTCCATGAATCATCAAGTAGAAGAGCATTGTCATGTTAATTAGGATCCCATTGCTCACAACACTAGGAGCAAGAGAAGAGTAGTTGAGGATGTCATACCTTCCTCATGAAATCATGCCTCAACATAAAATGCAATGCCTCATATACAAGAAGTAAATGATCAATCAAATGCTCCTCAGTAGCAAAGGCAAAATAACAGTAGAAGAGATGTGAGTAGTCCTCAAGTTATTCTATGTCAACCTTCTACACATGCAGTTCCCAAGGTTTCTACCAAAGCCCATAATCCATCATTTAGTGTGGTAGAATAGATGAATAAAACAAATGTGAACATTTCCATGTGGGATGCTTTTGCTACTATACCCATGTAAAAGAAGCTGCTGCAACAAGAATTGGAGAGCATTAAACAAAAGGATCAACCATCTAGAATGAAGGATGCCACAAGTCTCGTGCAACCATCAAAAGAGGCAGATACAAGTAAGAAATAAAAACCCCTCCTTTTTATGTCTCTCTAATTATAGGGGTAAACTAGGACACAATTACATGATTGATTCAGGGGCTAGTAGTTTAGTGATGCCTGACTATGTTGTTGATGTCTTGGGAATGAAATATGAGTCCATTGTTAGGGATGTATTGTAGTTGGATGGTAGTACTATCAAGATTGTAGGAATCCTTAGGAATGTTGAAATAGACCTACATGCATGCCCTAGTTTCACTATAGTGCAATATATATCAGTTGTTGAAGTTAAACCTCATTTTTCCATTTCTCTCTCAAGAGATTTCACTACCCAAAGAGGTGGTTACATATCCTTTGATTGGTCATACATATTTTTTAGAATGAGGTATGGAACTAAAGCTTCAATCAGAGTAGAGCCCTTATTCCTTAATCATATTGAGCCCTACACTCCCAATCTCATCAATATGAATTGCACTATCCTAGAGATAGATGAAAATGATATAGTAAATGAGCTTGCTACTTTCCTAGTAGAGATACCTAATTTTCTCTTAGATGAATGGGCTAATGCATATTAATTTGATCCTATATTAGAAACCATAGAGAAAGGCCTTGGTACTTATTGTATACTTGAAAAGGATACTCTTTTCCTTAGCCTTATGAAGAACAAAGAGGATACACATGGGATATGGAGCATGTACTTTGATGGATCAAGGAATAAAAATGGATTAGGGGCTGGTGTGATGTTGATTTATCCTACACTAGAAAGGTACTATTTCTTGTTTAGGCTTCAATTCAGTTGTACTAATAGCATAGCAGAGTATGAAGCATTGATTCAGGGTCCTCTACTTGCTCAAAAAAGATGGATTCAAGCCTTAAGTGTAAATGGAGATAGTGAGTTGATTGTTTGTCAAGTGAGAAATTAGTATGTCACTAAAAATGGTCTTCTCAAGTGTTATAAACATAGAGTATGGGATTTTCTTGAAGGTTTCAATGCATTCAACATTCAAAAAATCCATAGGAAAGAAAATAGACATGTTGATAGACTTGCAATAGTGGGTGCATCTTATGATGTGCCAATTTGCCTTGAAGATGAGAAGAAGCAATAGATCAGAGTGGTGGCTAGGCATGCTATTCTTGATAATAATGTCAATTGGCAAGTGTTTGAATTTGATGCGCAAATTGTGAGTTTCTTGTAAAATGAAGCAAAGTTATTAGATATAAATTAGTCAAGATTACATGACTAGTATGGGGATCATATCATTAATCTTAGTTCCAACAAGTTGTCTAAGGGGTTGATTACCTTAGAAAATGCTTTCATTCCTAATGATCAAGCTAGAGATAGAGACATAAACCTTGTTGCTAGTAAAGATGGTCATATACCAGTCATACTTACTGATGGAAAGACTCTAAACATGGGAAAGGTATGTACTAAAATTGAGCAAGAAAATTTCATTCATCTATGGTAGGATTTAGTGATGTGTTTGCATGGACATATGATGATCTGAAGGGTTTTGACTCAAGTCTATTTCAACATACCATAGATTTAAATGATAATGTCAAACCAATAAGACAAAATCAAAGACCTGTGAATCCTAATATTGAACCCTTAATGAGAAAAGAGCTATCTAAGTTGATTGAGGCTAATATTATTTTCCTTATTAAGCATTCTTCTTGGGTAGCAAACCTTGTCCCTGTTAGGAAGAAAATTAGAGAAATCAAATTGTGTGTAGAGTTTAGGGACCTTAACCAAGCCTCCCTTAAGGATCATCACCCCCTTCCTTCCATGGAACAAATCATATCCAAGATTAGTGGTTTAGAATGATTCTCATTCCTAGATGGATTTTCAAGCTACAATCAAGTACTAGTCAAGGAGTCTGATAGATACAAGACAACATTCACAACCAAATGGGGCACCTATGCCTATAGTAAAATTCCTTTTGGACTAAATAATTCAAGTGCCACATTTCAAAAGGAAATAGAGATGGCCTTCAAGAACATGATTAAAAGGTTTTTGTTAGTCTACCTTGATGATATCATAGTCTATTCCAAGAATGTAGTAGATCATTTTGGTCATCTTAGACAAGTTTTCCTAAGATGTAGAGAGTTTAGTGTGTCCTTAAACCCAAGTAAGTGTGTCTTTGCCACTAACCAAGGGAAGTTGTTAGGAAACATTCTATCTAAGGATGGTCTGACTATTGATCCTGAAAGAACTACAACCATTCTTGCTCTCTCCCTCCCTAGCCAAAAGAAAGGGCTGCAAAGTTTTCTTGGTAAGATAAATTTTGTGAGGAGATTCATTCCTAATTTAGTGTTCATGGTGAAATATCTTACAACTATGATCAAGAAGAACATGGTCTTTACATGGAATAAGGAAGGAAAATAAAGTTTTGAAGAGATCAAAGCAGCCATAGCCTCAGCTCCTACTCTCATCAATCTAAATTTTGAGAAAGATTTCATTCTCTACACCTTAGGAGGTGATTCGAGCATCTCTGTTGTTTTGACTCAATCAAATGACAAGAATGAGGAATATCCCATTGCCTTCTTTAGTGAAGGGCTTAAAGAATATGAAGATAAGTATAGTTATGTGGAGAAGCAACCTCTTGTAGTCATAAAAGCTTTGAAGAAGTTCATACATTTTCTATCCCAAATTAGGATCCATTTGCTAGTGTCCCATGCAAGTGCCAAGGATTTTCTCTTGAGCAAGGATGTCAATGGGAAAAGAGTAGGTTGGATCAATAGAGTAATGAAATGTGATATGGACATCCAAATCACTATGTTGGTGAGGAGGAAAGGACTATATAACAAGATGGTCTCATCTCAAGAATTTGATGAAGAAGTTGCCTTGGTATTGAAAAAACAACAAGTAAGAGAAGAGAATACAAGGAGTTGGATAGATGACATGATGACCTTCTTTTTAGGAAATAGATATCCTTAGGGATTGGATAGAGCTATAAAAAGACAGTTCAAATTGTGGTCAATTCCTTATGCCATAGTGGATGGTAATCTTTTTAGGAGGGACTCCAATTGAAAATTGCTAAGATTTATTGATGCAAATCAAACTAAAAGGATGATTAAAGAGTTACATGATGGTCCTAATGGTGACCACTTTTTAGTAAGAACCACTACCATGAAGATAATGAGAGGGGGGTACTATTGGCCAACCTTATTCCATGATTAACACAGGTATGTTAGAAGGGAAAATGCACCAAGTTGTGGTGCCAAAAATATGACACCCAACTTAGATTTTCTACAATTCTAAAATCACACATGCACTTTAGCATGCGTGTGCTTTAAAAACTTAGACATTTTTACATATGGGCTGAAAATCTGCAGCCCATTTCATTTCATGTTATTTGTTTTTTTTGTTTCCTTCTTTCCCCTCAATAGTGTGCACACAATTTATAAAAGTTAAAGAGTTTTCTCAATATCCTCCTCAAAATGCCTCCTCATCATCGAAGATCAAGATCTCTTAGTATGTTTTCTACTCTTATTTTATATTTTTTTGCATTGTTTTGTATATATATTTTTATTTTTTCTTCAAATTTGTTTATTTATTTAAAATGCAATTGGTTTATTATTTGGAAATGTGATTAATCAACCACCAAATCCCCAACTTGATCAACAAAATAAAAATGAAAACCCTCCACAAGATCAAAATAAACTTTTGTAACCTCCATTGAGTCAAAGACCTCATCCTGACACTCAAGACAATATAATCAATGAAATAGAAAGAGAGAAAAATGAATTAGAACTAATCATTGGTAGATGAAAAGATTGTGGGAATTCTAATCCTATGAGAGCACAATTGGCATCCTCTCTTGAGTCCATTATGAGCCATGTAACTTCTGTTAGTGGTCTATTGGATATTTGACATGTTAAGAGAGATGAAAAAAGAAGATATCATGCAAACAAATTATGCTATAAAGATGTAAGAAAAAAGGAACTAGAAAAAGGTAGCATATGTGCATTGTTTAAAAAACTTGGAGAACAAGACACTATTAAACATACAACTAAAAGGTTCCCCATCCATTGGTGCATACATGATGAAATTAGAAATAACTTTTGGGTAGATGGCATATGGTCTTCGATGCCCCTCCCTGCAATAATCATGAGCTTCCAATGTATATTAAAGAAATTTTATTGTGAATTTCTCCTTGGAGAGATCCCCTATTATTTTGATATGTTAGATTCTTAGGGTTGAAGTGGGGGGTCATCATTTGAGAGGTTGGGGGCATGTCATGACCCTAATGTAAATAGGGTGCCTGTTGTCAAGCCACTGGGTGAGCATGTGATTATTCCTTTAGTAGTGAAAGAACATATAAAGATTAGTACTCTAGGGACTATCAATGCTTTGACACAAACCCTCATTCATTGTGCTAGTCCATTAGTTGAGGTGGATCCCTCTTTGTGTCATGGTCACATGTGCACATCATGTGAATCCTTATGCATATTTGGTAGTAATGTTGGAGACACTATAGATGATGGGCTAGTCACTAATAAGTTCCTGAGTGATACATTTGGCATTGACACACATAAATTACAATTATAATAAACTAATTTGATCAGATTTCATTTGTACAGTGATTGACTAATTAATTAGCATGTCTTGACATTGTTCAAAATTCAAGGTAAGAGTGTTGATGGCACTAGTACAAATTCCTAACCCTATTTTACATCTCGTCAATGAGTCAAGAGGCATGTATTGATTTAATCATTTAAATTAATACATATATTTATTAAGTAATCATATAAAGGATTGGCAAAATATTTTATCCATGTGCATCATTTCTCTATTGGATCATCAACAATCACAAGGGACTTTGAGCCTAGGTATGATATGAGCTTCATAGAGGTACTTTTATTTCATGTTAGTTTAATTCATTTCATTATATTTGTTTCATGTTCATGTTACAAGTAAATTATATTATATGATTTGCAGTTTTTGACATTTGAGACTCCTCATTAACTTTGCCAGTCCATCGATCATGGAGTTGCTACCATGATGGCTAGTTTAGAGCCATTGACCAAGGTATGAAAGAGTTTCCATAATTAGTAGTGAAATTTCAAATGGTATTTATAAGTATAATCAAGTGATTATATTGATTGAATTGTTGTAGGGCCTTGTTACTCCTGATCATCCATGAGCCTTTGAGGTGGATGTATAGAGTGACTATTTGATGGAGGTAAGAAAATAATTAATTTTTTGTGTACATATATTTTATTTCAATGTATAATAACTATTGATTCATATCTACTTTGTTTGTACCAATTCTAGTTAAAGAGGAGCCTAAACAAGAGGACGAGCGAGTGTGTGAGGAAGACCCCATCATCCTCATCATCTCCCTCCACACAATGATCAAAGACCTCCAGGGATTTGTTTCCTTCCTTTTGTGGGAAGGAGAAGATATAGGGATAAACGCACATGTATAGGCGTTAGTGGATATATATCTTGGATTTTATGTTAGTGAACATATTTGACATACATTTGATGTATATATGAGATTTTATATTTGATGTATGACATATATTTGATGTGTGACCTTATTAGACTTATGACAATATTAGTTATCATAATATATATCTTGTTTTTATTGTTTACATTTTAAGTACATTTCATGTATTTCATTTTAATGTAATTTGCATTCAAAATGATGGAAAGTGCTTACACCAAAAGCTAGTGGATTCCCAACAAAAACACTTTTAAGGAAAATTACCTTTCCCATCTTCCCAAGCATCTTCAAAGACTCTTTCCAAATTGGTTACAACACTAAAAAAACTTCTACATAGCTTCACAAAACTACTTGATCACTTTCCCTATTCAAGACTTTGGAAGAAATAAGGAAAAAATGAAAAAAATTGAGAAATGGATCATAATCAACTTCTCGCTTTAAACTAACACCTTAGACACGTCAAGGAACACCTAATAACTATCTCACAAGCTTCAGTCTATCATCTATTCCATCCTTCCAAGGGATTCTTCAACATCCTATGAGTGAAAACAATGTTCCAACATCCTATGGTTGTATTTTCTTTGCAACAACATGTAATTTGCTAATTTTTGGCCAACTCCTCACAAAGGGAAGTGATTATGTTTGAAACCAATGAAATTTCTATTAAGACAACCAAGAAGATCCTTAACATCTTCCACTAACCCCATTCAATGATAACATGTAGCTAAAGTGGTGTTTCATTTTGACAAAGTATGGGTTTGTAGTTCTAAAATAGGGAGTAATGAAATTTGTCAATAACTTAATGATCCTATATACAAGTTTAACATTAGTAGTGATTCCTTGCCATATAAAAAGAAATTAATAATCACCAACATTTTATGCCTCCTCTAACTTCATAGAGGGTATTTTTATAATTTGACATCCATTCCAACTGATTACCAATTGGGTTGATTGGTTACAAGGTTAATTTCAATGTTTTCCAAAAAATAGCTAAAAAGTTGTTTGCAACTTTTATTACAAAATGTAATTTTTGCACTAACTCTTCCTAGAACTTAAAAAAGTGGTTTTTGGTAACACAGAGGACCTATATAAGGTGTAATGACTCTCAAAACACTTCTTAAGACAACTTATTAACAAAAATAACAAAGAAGCAAAAATCCTTAGGACTAAGGCAACTTGGGTTTATAGGTGACCTTAAGTTCCTTGACCTTACAAACAAGGACTACCTTATTACCATTAAAAATAACATGTTCAAAATGAGTTTTATGATTAACCCTCCAAAAAGAGAGAGGCATTATTATAGGTGTCAAAAACATGATCCTATAGCACCCACAATTGCATCCATACCTCACATGAGCTCTGAGATATGCCCTGTCAAAGATCGATGTCCTATGGCATTCAATGACTCTTAGGGTCAATTTGGTTTGCAATGCCCAAGAATGTTTGAGAGGTAAATGGGATGGGATGATATTGGAAATAGGGTTTACTCAACCACCTAGAGCTAATAAAATAGACAGCTTGATCCCATGAGAAATAGTTGGAGAGAATCACTAGTTGGCGACTTTGTACTAGCCAACACTACAAGTTTCAGCATCACTCGAGATGGGCCACAAAATTAAAATGAAATCTAATCTTTGAAAAGTGAGAGAGATTATTGTAGGTGTCAGTAACATGATCCTATAGCACCCAAGATTGTATCTATGCCTTGCACGAATCTCAAGATATGCCCTATCAAAGCTCACTTCCCTATGGCATTTAGTGACTCTTAGGATCAATTCAGTTTGACATGCCTGAGAACATTTGATTGCTTAATGGGATGGGATGAGCTTAGAACTAGGGTTTACCCATCTATGTGAAGCTAATGGAATAGACAATTTGATCCTGTGACGAACAATTGGAGAGATTCACTAGTTGGTGACTTTGTAATGGCCAACACTACAAGTTTTAGCATCACCCGAGATGGGGCCACAAAATAAAAATAGAATCTAATCTCCAAAAAGTTAAAGAGATAATTATAGGTGTTATCAATATAATCCTATAACACCTAGAATTTCATCCATATCTCACACAAGCTTTGAGATATTCCCTGTCAAAGATCATTGCCCTATGGCATTTAGTGACTCTTAGGGTCAATTTAGTTTGGTGTGCCTTAGAATGTTTGAGTGCTTAATAGGATGAGATGAGCTTGGGACTATGGTTCACCCAACCACTTGAAGTGAATAAAACAAATAGTTTGATCCCACAATGAATGGTTGGAGAGATTCACTAGTTGGCAACTTTGTACTGGCCAAAACTACAAGTTTCACCATCACTCAAGATGGGGCTACAAAATCAAAATGGAATCTGATCTCCAAAAATTGATAGAGGTTATTGTAGGTGTAGGTAATATGGTCTTGTACCACCTAGAATTTCATCCATACCTTGCACAAGATCTGAGATATGCCCCATCAAAAATTTCTACCCTATGGCATTTAGTGACTCTTAGGTCAATTCAATTTAGCATACCCAAGAATGTTTGAGCACTCAATGGGATGAGATGAGATTCTAACTAGGGTTTACCCAACCATGTGGAGCTAATAGAATAGAAAGTTTGGTCCCATGACAAGAAGTTGGAGAGATTCACTAGTTAATGACTTTGTACTAGCTAACACTACAAGTTTTAGCATTACTTGAAATGGGGCCACAAAATAAAAATGGAATCCAATCTCCAAAAAGAGATAGAAGTTATTGTAGGTGTTGGCAACATAATCTTGTAGTACCTAGAATTGCATGCATACCTCATACGAGCTCTAAGATATGCCCCATCAAAGATTACTACCCTATAGAATTTAGTGGCTCTTAGGGTCAATTTGATTTGGCGTGCCCAAGAATATTCAAGCGCTCAGCAAGAGAAGATGAGCTTGGGACTAGGGTTTACCTGGCTACCTAGAGCTAATGGAATAGATATTTTGATCCTTTGAAAAATAGTTGGAGATATTCACCAGTTGGCAACTTTTTACTAGCCAAAACTATAAGTCTCAACATCATCCAAGATGGGGCTACAAAATCACAATGGAATTCAATCTCCAAAAAGAGAGACAGATTATTGTAGGTATCGACAACATGATCTTGTAGCACTTAGAATTGCATCCATACCTTGCACGAGCTTTGAGATATGCCTTGTGAAAGATCATTACCCTATGAAATTTAGTGGCTCTAAGGGTCAATTTAGTTTGGCATGCCTGAGAACTATAGACCTCTCTAAGCTAATAGAATAGATAGTTTGATCCCACGATGAATAGTTGGAGAGATTCACCAGTTGGTAACTTTGTACTAACCAACACTACAAGTTTCAACATCACTTGAGATGGGGCCACAAAATCAAAATAGAATCTAATATCTAAAGAGAGAGAGAGAGGTTATTATAGGTGTTGGCAACACAATCTTGTAGCACCTAGTGCTCTGAGATATGCCCCGTTAAAGATTGTTGCCCTATGGAATTTAGTGATTCTTTGAGTCAATTTGGTTTGGTGTGCTCGAGAATGTTTGAGGGCTCAATGGGATTAGATGTTCTTGGGACAAGGGTTTGAGAGATTCACCAATTGGCAACTTTGTACTTGCCAACACTACAAGTTTTAGTATCACCCAAGAAGGGGCCACAAAAACAAAATGGAATCCAATCTCCAAAAAGTGAGAGAGGTTATTATAGGCATCTTCAACGTATTCCTATAGCACTAAGAATTGCATCCATAGCTCACATGAGGTCTGAGATATGCCCCATCAGAGATCACTTCCCTATGGTATTTAATGACTCTTAGGGTTAATTCAATTTGGCATGCCCAAGAATGTTTGAGTGCTAGGGTTTATGTATTCACCCAGAGCTAATGGAATAAGTAATTTGATACCATGACAAATGGTTGGAGAGATTCACTAGTTGGCGACTTTGTACTAGCTAAAACTACAAGTTTTAGCATCACTCTAGATGGGGCCACAAAATCAAAATGGAAATTGATCTTCAAAAAGAAAGAGATTTTATTATAGGTGTCAAAAATATGGTCCTATATCACCATGAATCATATCCATACGTCACACAAGCTCTGAGATATGCCCTATAAAAGATCGCTGCGTTATGGCATTTAATGACTCTTAGTGTGAATTCGGTTTGGCAAGCCCGAGAATGTTTGAGTGCTCAATGGGATGGGAAAATCTTGGAACTAGGATTTACCCAACCACATGGAGCTAACATAATAGATAGTTTGATCCCATGATGAACAGTTGGAGAGATTCACCAGTTGGTGACTTTGTACTAGCCAACACTACAACTTTTAGCATCACTCGAGATGGGGCTACAAAATCAAAATGGAATTTGATCTCTAAAGAGAGGGAGAGAGGTTATTGTGGGTGTTGGAAACAAAATCCTATATTACCTAAAATTTCATACATATCTCACAAGAGCTTTGAGATATGCCCTGTTAGAGATTGTTGCCCTATGGCATTTAGTGACTCTTAGGGTCAATTTAGTTTGGCATGCCCAAGAACATTTGACTGCTCAATGTGACAAGAAAATCTTGGGACTACAGTTTACCTAACCACTTAGAGATAATAGAATAGATAGTTCAATCCCATGATGAATGGTTGGAGAGATTCACTAGTTGGTGACTTTGCATTGGCCAACACTACAAGTTTAAGCATCACTCAAGATGGGGCCGCAAAATCAAAATGGATTCTAATCTCCAAAAAGTGAGAGAGATTATTGTAGGTATCAACAACATGATCCTGTAGCACCTAGAACTACATCCATACCTTGCATGAACTCTAAGATATGCCATGTCAAAGATCACTTCCCTATTACATTTAGTGATTCTTAGGGTCAATTTAGTTTGGTGTGCTCGAGAATGTTCGAGCACTCAATGAGATAGGATGATTTTGGAACTAGGGTTTACCTAGCAATGTGGAGATAATGGAATAGATAGTTTGATCCCATGATGAATAGTTAGAGAGATTAACTAGTTGGTGGCTTTGTACTGGCCAAAACTACAAGTTTCAGCATCACCTGAGATGGAGTCGCAAAATCAAAACATAATTCAATCTCCAAAATGAGAGATAGGTTATTGTAGGTGTCAGGAACATGGTCCTATAGTACTTGGAATTGCATCCATACCTCACATGAGCTCTAAGATATGCCCCATCAAAGATTGCTAGCCTATGGCATTTAGTGACTCTTAGGGTCAATTTGGTTTGGCATTCCTGAGAATGTTTGAGCACTCAACCAGATGGGATGGGCTTGGAACTAGGGTTTACCTAGCCACTTGGAGCTAACAAAATAGATAGTTTGACCCCACAATGAATAGTTGGAGAGATTCACCAGTTGGCAAGTGATTGTATATCAATTTGAACTCACTGTATGTGGTTGTATATGATATGTAGGTTATACTTTACAAAGTGTTTTAATGGTTATCTAATTTCAACTTATTATATGATGCAGTTGAGTGATGACACAATTATTATATATGGTATGCTACACTATTTAATTTTTTTGAAAACTAATGCTTATAGTGCACCCAAATTTAGTTGTTATAAAGATGTAATGTTAGTGAATGACTACTTGCTAATACTATTCTTCAACCCTTTTGTGGATCTACAAGCTCAATCAAAAGCCCAAAGAAATTACCAAGTGAAAACTATGATTGCATATTAACTAGTTACAAAATGTTCAATTGAGGGAAAAATATGGTAGCGATCAATAAGAAAATTGGCCATGGAGAATCTGGTTATGAATTTTGATAAGAATGAAACTATAAAGGAATTACATGATATATTAATCCATGGTGCAAGGAATATTCTTAATGAGCATGGAACTGTAGCTACATCTATTAAATATAAAAAGGAAGATATAGAAAACCTTCTTAATAGATAGATTAATCTAAGAGAAAAGGACATTTAAGAAGAAAATGGTTATCTTGGTGCCATCTAGGGTATGCCAAATACTTAGGATGAAGAGACAAAACCTACAACTAATGGGAAAGAATGGGAAAACCTTCTTGGACCCATGAAAGAAGTTATAGATAATGAGGAAGAGCTAGGAAGGGGAAAGTGACAAAGAAAAGAAGTAACATATGAATGTGAACCTATGTTAGATGACGATGATAAATACTCACCATCTGTTAGTAGCTCAAGTAGTGACAGAAGCTCTTCAGTGCACATGTACATAGACACAAAAATTTTAGATAGAGAAGTAACAAGTGTTATAGAATTATCCATGGAGAAATGTGAAGTAAAGCCTCAAATTAGCTCATTAGTACGCAAAGAATCTAGTCACACACTTCATTCTAGCACCACATATGTTTCAATTAGAAATGCCTATTCATCAATGGCCTTGCATTTACATGACTTCAAAAGCTAGGATACTCAAGCTGGGCATGATCCCTCAAAGTTCTCATCAAAATATATTAATGATTTTAACATAATAACAAAATTCTCATAGCCACCTTTGGTGAGGTAGTCTCACTCTTTTTACAATGAAGGCTAGTTTTCTATAATCCAATGTTTAAATTTAGCTAACAAATTGAGAGCTTCTCGAGGTACTAATTTCTTTCATAGAGTTCCTAATAAATCTCAAGGTTCTCATTTAGGTGACCAAATTTGAGGAGGTCCATGAATAGATCCATTGATTTCCCAAGTTGTCAAAAGGGTAAATGCCAATCAAAGAGCAGTGGAAATCCTAATGAATATAAAGTTATTATAGATCAAATGGGTGCATCTCCTTCACTAACAAATATAATTGCTTCCAAAGAGTTTAGTTTAAATGCATATTGTCAGTTTCCAAACATGTCCTAGTCAAGTAGATGACTAAGATGTTTCTTGAGTAAAGGGGATACTAGTTTATTAAGGTATCTTTATGATCCCATTTGCATTCAATTACTATTTTTTGAGTGGCTAGCTAGCTACTTCAGTGTGTGATTTGTGTAATAAATGATGTCCTCATACAAGTACATGCCATTTTTTGTAAACATTTTCTATTGTAAAAGATTAGTGAGCAATATTTGTAATATCCCTTTTTGGGACTAAAGAATATATCTATTAAAATTGCAAAGTTTCCATGCCGTTGTAATGTAGATTATGTGCAATATCATTTTGTTAATTCTGATTTGGTCAATAATACTATAGACATATGTATGAATAATTTGGTTCATATATATCTTGTTCTTAATTGTCTGACTATTATGAATGACTTATTGCCTTTGGTTTGGAAAAATCTTTGTTGTATACAATACTCAATATTGTTATTCCTTTATATTTTTTATTGATTAATGTTCATATATGCATATATATCCTTCAATGACGTGTCTTTTCTTTATTGGATGCACTTGCTTCAGATTCTCAAAATGATTTCTTATTACCTACTGGAGGGTTGTGTCTCTTTAGTATCTCCTCAAGAGTAGTATCTCTTCCATGCATCCCCTATCCTACCTTCTCCCATCTCTCTCTCTCTCTCTCTCTCTCTCTCTCTCTCTCTCACACACACACACACACACACACACACACACACACACACACACAATTTATCCCTACCTCTCTCCTTATTCAATCTAATGAGCCAATTGGATCTTCTCTACATTTTAATGTATCAAGTATTTCCTTATGGTCTGACTCATGAACCTTCTAAAGAGTCTTATTATGTTTTTTTCCACCATATTTTATCAAGTGGACATTTTATGGAACAACAAGTTTTGAATAATGAAATCCTTGAATAACCACAAGTTAGGGTTCTTCATAGAATATATTTTAAGCCATGTGCCAGTTACAACCACTGCACTGATATGGTACTCTAAACCTTCACCATCTATAACTGAGTGATCCAATTTTTTTTTTGGCTCAGACACAATGACACAAATAATAAGTTGTCCCTTCTTCATTGTCTTCAAGTGCAATAACAAAAAAAAAAGGCTTGTAGTGATAAATGTACAAAATGCAGTCATTAATTCTACAAATACTTAGGTAAAAGTTATAAAGTTACATATTGAATTTACAAAGATATATACACTACCAGGTTGCACTAGATCAGACAAGTAGTCAAATTCAATGGATGAATCCATCTCTACCATTTCCAATTCTTGTGGGGAACAATAGGTGTCAATTGGGTCAAAAACTTGTATATCCCAATTTTCCACCCATTCAGTCAACTCATACTCATCCCAATTTTCCTCTGCACATGATGGACAATAGCATGCCATTCTACATGTGTGAATACTCCATGAACCTACATTAGAGCTTCTAAAAGAGTGCAAATCACTTGATCCTATTAGTTTGAAACAATCCTCATATGGTGAAATGTTAGTTATCTATAAACCAAAAAAATCTAGGAGCCATAGACTCACCTTTCTTACTTGGACCCATTGTAGCATTACACCACTAAATGATGGATTTGGCATTTATGAATGTTGCTCCATCTTTGTACTTTATTTCTTCATGATCTAAGGGTCTTTTGATTCATGCACCTGCATCATCATGCTTTCCCCTTCCATGATTGACCTTTTTGAAATTCCACATATATTGATTTCTAGACAACCTATGCATCCTACTCAACCAATAGAACATCTATGCATTCTTGAATTGAGATGCACAATTATCTAACCAAATAATGTGTTCATGATATGGTATGTCCCTATTAGCCAAATCTCTAAAAAATAGTTGAAAACAACCATGTACAAACTCTATAAAATGTGATCGATCATCGCTGATGTAAAAATGGTACTCCCTCAATATCATCCTATCATCCTCTATAGTTGTAGGTGAATACATGAATGTTATGTGAACAAATATGGAAACCTATTGAGAAGTATAATACTTTTCTTGCACCTCATTTTATGTTTGTAGTGTGTAGTTCTCTATGAATTCTACAACCAAAACAATGGTATCTAGTAGAAATATATCCTTGCACAACTTGAATTGCAAATCCAGTCATTGATCTCTATGTGTATGTCTTCCATACTCATAAATGATCTTTTCATGAAAAATTTTCATGAACTCATACACTGGAATATTTTCAATGACTAAATCACATCTTTTACCCTGTTTCACATCTTTTAGAGCATATGTCACTATCTTATATTTTCCATAATCTACTATTTCATTTCCAATTCAATGTGTACAATCCATATGTTCACAAATTGATAAAAGCAACAAAGAACCACAAAGTAAGCATGTACTATCCAAGCATGATGTCTTGTAAAATTTTTGACCCTCCCCTATATCACATAAAATGTTGGTTATGAATTCCCTTGAAGATCTAGGTGGCTCATTCATGTCACAATCCTACAAAACAAACTTAGAATGAAAAAACACACATATATGCCTAAAATCATCAAAATGGTTAGAAAATTCAATATGTATCCTACAACAAGAAGTTGTGTGTGTGTGTGATTTATCTTCACATAAAAAGGTTTACCCATCTCAAGAAATCTTTTATGTATTCAAATTTGAGGATGCATACCAACAAATTTTGCAAAAAATTGTGTCTAAATTGAGTCCAAAAAATCTTTTGCATGTGGATTAGGATTTTGGCTACCAATCCTCCTTTAAAAATCTCTTTGATTAGGGGAAACATGCATGTTATTTGTCAAAAAATCTTCAATCAATGATTTCAAAGCTTCACTAATTTCTTTATCCTTTCATGGTAGTCTACTGCTAAATGTCCATAAATCATTTTTTGTTAGATCTTCCAATCTCTCATGCCTTAACATGGCTCTCCTTAGAGTACCTCTAACAATTTTTAATGTTTTTCTTGACTTTTTCATGAGTCAATCTTTCTTCATTTGGGTAGTTACTATTGTCTATGTAAGTACATGTCTTGTGATATTACTGTTAACCAAAAATGCCTTCCCACAAAAGAATTGAATCCAAAGGCCTAAGCATACCCTAACATTCATATATTTGAAATTTCAAATATTAGGGAACGCAAAAATACTTTGGTTATATGCATTATATCCTAAGTCCCAAAGTTAAGTTCATGTTTTAATATCCCCACAAGCTCAGATTTTCCTCAATGTCAGATCTTCTAAGATTGACGAGCGTCACTTTGTTGCTTTGTAGAAAAACATGAACTTTATTTCATGTAACAAAGCGATAGTATAACATGCATCCAAGTGGGGCATTTGTTCTTCTTTGGTTTGCATAGTCATTAGCAAGTTTCATCCATTGTTAGATCTTCCTAGATCTATAGTTGTTGCCTTATCGCCTTAGGAATTTACAATGGTTTTATGGAAGGTGACAAAGCAACATTGTCATGTGTGGACTAGGTGAAGTCATTCCCTTGTCGAGCTAAAAAAGTAAAGACTTGATAGGTGAGGAGGATCCTTGTCAAATAGGTTGGTGCATAGATGATTTCTAATTGGTTTGGATTCTAACATGGTTAGTAAATTGGTTGCATGTTTTTGGGTTGTCAAATGGAAAATGATCAATGGCTCTCATTATGTCACTATGAGAAAATGATCGATCTTTAGTTATAGTGACATGAAGAGGTCTTGACATGTGTCCTTGATGGGCCCAATTTTTTTAGTTCCTATCGCAAGGGTGAAAATTTAGAGCTACGATGATATGACCATTTCTCTGTATACAATCTTAAAATCTAGTATAAGATCATGAAGTTAATTCTTAGAGTCGTCAATGTTACAATATTCGGTTATTGTAGCATCATAGAAGCATATGTTTACAAAAGATGATAAGGAGGGTTGCAATCTTATGATATGTATTCATCATAAGATTGTAGGTGTAGCTAAAGAAGTCTTCTGAAGACACAAAGACAAAGGATTTTTTGTAGGATCAAGGTGATTGTAAGATCGTGAAGAGACTTCAAGGGAGGTCTAATGTTAAGATGAGTTGATGATTGTAAGATCATAGGAAAGATGAAAGATACCCTCACCTAGGAGATATATTGTGTCATAAGATCAAAGGAATGAGCTTCTAGGCTAGAGATGATATGAGTGGTGTTACTTTATTGATGATCGTAAGGTTGTAGGTCCTTGGGTTGACCATGATAAAGGTGTTTCACTTTTCCAAGCTAGAAAAAAAAAGGGTCTTCATCCAATAGAATTGCAAGAAGAGTATAGGATGAACATTATTATTGACCTATTGATACATATGAATTGGCATGCTCATAGTGAGGCAGAAACCACTCTTTAATGGAAAATCAAATTTTTTGATCATCTACAGATTACTTTTATCATTTCCCATGCCTAGTAAATGCAAAAGCATGCACTCATCATCTGGTTATCCATCTACCTAGTTGTGCATTAATGACCACCATTTCTATCTTCTCAGGGTCATTCTATTGGAAAAATATTGGATTTTCTGACATCTGGTTTTGTTCCAAGATTAGGTTTTCTCTATCTTTATGATTGATCTCTGCAATCTTGATGGTGATAGTTGTGCTTTTCCTTAGAGTGGAGTCTATCTAAGTTATCCTTGAACTATAAAGGAAAATTTTGTAATTATTCAAAGGGTTGATCTTCTCTAATTCTCTAGTATTTCTTTCCATGGATACTACTATAATTCCTTGTGCCTCTGAGCCATTGTAATTATTTGTTGTGTCTCTTTTAGCCATTGACACATTGTGCAAGACTCCTTTGCCTCTAGTTAATGTTCTTGTCTATATTCTACAATTTGCATGATTGTATCTATTTTTGCATTTGAATGATATTAAGTGAAGTTTCTTCCTATAGCATTCTTTTTTTGTTTGATCTACATGTGTTTGTTGGATTAAGAAAAGTTTGAATCTATATTCTTTGAGGTTATGACTAGTTAACTCTGCATTTATGGGTAGAGATAAGATAAAACACTCTATTTTGGTGCATCACCTCCTAAGAATAGATTAGGTAGTTTTCTTCTATACATTCCTTCTACTTTTCCTCTTCAAGAGTAGTTAGGTTCATCCTAATAGAAAAGGAAGCCAACCTTCTTCAGAGACTCAACCTCATAGTTCAAGTCCCACAACTTGGAGGTTGTTTCCATGTTTCACAAGGTTTTCCTTAGGTGAAAGCTTTGGACAAGGGTGAAAACTCTTGTGACAAAATTTATTGTCTTTGATGCATGATTTAGAACCCACTTTGTCATATGCACTCATTAGATTCTTTACAATATTTTTTTCATTCGAATCATCTATCATTCTTATCCCAATAATCTTCATGATGGGACTAAATTTTAAATTCCTCATCATTTCAAAAAATAATTGGCATTGACCTATAACATTTAGTTCTTCAAAGAATAATCTCCACATATGATTGACTTTTCTTTGACAAGTATGCTTGCTAATCTTGTCAGGCATTAATTTCAATATGTTAGTATCAATATCAATCAAATATTTTGGTCTTCTAAAATAAATTCAAGAAGGTGTTATAATCTCTTCCATTTCCTCAACATTTTGAACATCAACATAAGGTTGAGTATTTTGTGTATCTTGAATAGAAGATGATGTGCCTTGGCAATAATATGCAAAAGATGGAGTATCACCTACTTGATATGTTGGTGTTGTGCCTTCAACATGACATGATGGAGTGTGTACATTATCGGCTATAGAAATTAGCTTCTCTTCAACATGAGATGATCATATGAGTCCAACATTGGAAGTTGTTGTAGCTTCACAATTCAATGGTCTTCTTGAGGGTAAGAGTTTTATTTGTTCTCTTTGTCTTTCCAATTCTTCCTCTTTGTTTCTTTGTATTGGTGGTTCGTGTTCCTCTTCGAAAGACAATTCTTCGTTATTGTATTGCAATTTTCTTTATTCATGTAGTAGTTTCATTTTTTCTCTTTTAATTTCCAAATCTCTCCTTCTTCTGTTGTTTGATTTTTTGGTTTCTTCCTTGGCATGATGATGATTCCTATATGTAAAATTATTCAAGCATCTAAATTACTTACAATTTGTAAATTACATATCATTCAAATACATATATAAATTACAATTATGTCAGTGAATACACAATATATATTAAACAACTTGTCAAATTTCTAACCATTTCCAAATAACAAATCATTCAAAACTTACAAATTTCAATGAATTCACTATATATTAAACAACTTGTCAAATTATAATGAAATTTTTCTCTATAGTAACAAATAATATTTAAAAAGGACTGCACTAACCTTTTCTATAGAAATAATGTTCAAATAGAATTCAAATAGTATATCCAATGATTGAATTTGGTATTTTATAGCTTCCAACAATAGGAAAGTATGTTCAAATAGCCTTCAAATAGTGTATCCAATGGTTGAATTTGGCGTTTACTAACTTCCAAAAAATGAAACTTGTGTTTTCTATCAGAACAAGAGAACAAACAATAGACAAAAAAAAATAGGGTCAGTAGGGACCCAAACTTTCGTTATACCCATTTTTTGGTGTTTTTATATAGTGTGTATACACTATAGCACATACACACTATAAAGTGCACACACACTATAGTGCATATGATTTTTCTAAAAAACCTCTCTCCCCCTATCCCACCCTCTCCCATCCCCTACTCTCTCTCTCTCCCTCCCCCCTATCCCACCCTCTCCCATCCCCTACTCTCTCTCTCTCTACCCTATCCCACCCTCTCCCATCCCCTACTCTCTCTCTATTTCTATGTCCCTCTCTCCCTACTCCACCTTCTCCCATCCCTTACTCTATCTCTTCATTTCTCCCTCACTCTCCCACCCCATACAATCTCTCTATCTCTCTCTCCCCCCCTCCCTTCATCCCTCTCTCTCTCTCTCTCTCTCTCTCTCTCTCTCTCTCTCTCTCTCTCTCTCTCTCTCTCTCTCTCTCACCCTCCCTCCATCCCTATCCCACCCTCTCTCACTTTGTCTCTCTATCCCATGATCTCCCATCCCTACTCTCTCTCCCTCTCCCATCCCCTAGTCTCCCCCTCTCTCTCACTCCCACCCTCTCCCATCCCTACTCTCTCTGTCTTCCTCTCCATCTCTTTCTCCCACCCTCTCCTATCCCTTACTCTCTCCATCTCTCTCTCCCACCCTCTCACATCCCCTACTCTCTCTCACACCCCCTACTCTCTCTCTCTCTCTCTCTCTCTCTCTCTCTCTCTCTCTCTCTCTCTCTCTATTACACCCTCTCTCACTCTCTCTCTATCCCACCCTCCCATCCCTACTCTCTCTCCCTCTCTCTCTCCCACCCTATCCCATCCCCTACTCTCTCCCTCTCTCTCACTCTCACCCTCTCCCACCCCCTACTCTCTCTCTCCCTCTCTCCCCCCCCATCCCACCCTCTCTCAATCTCTCTCTATTCCACCCTCTCCCATCCCTACTCTCTCATCCTGTCCCATACCCTACTCTCTCCCTCTCTCTCCCACCCTCTCTCATCTCTGACTCTCTCTCTCTCATCCCACACTCTCTCTCCCTCCCTCCCTCCCTCCCCCCCCACTCTCTCTCTCTCTCCTTATCCCACTCTCTCTCCCTCCCTCTCCCTCTCACTCTCTCCCAACCTCTCCAATCCCCTACTCTCTCTCTTGCTCCCTATCCCATTCTCTCTCCCTCCCTTTCCCTCTCACTCTCTCCCAACCTCTCCCATCCCCTACTCTCTCTCTCCCTCTCCCACCCCTTCTCTCTCCCCCTCTCCCACCCCTACTCTCTCTCTCTCTCTCTCTCTCTCTCTCTCCCCTCCCATCCCACCCTCTCCCATCCCCTACTCTCTCTCCCTTTCCCTATCCCACCTTCTCCCATCTCCTACTCTCTCTCACTCTCTCTCCCCCTCTCTGTCCCTCTATCTCTCCCCTATCCCACCCTCTTCCATCTCCTACTCTCTCTCTCACCCCCTACTAACTCTCTCTCCCCTTATCCCACCCCCCCTCTCTCTCTCTGTCTCTCTCTATCCCATCCTCTCCCATCCCATAGTCTCTCTCTCTCTCTCTCTCTCCCACCCTCTCCCATCCACTACTCTCTATCTATCTCTCTATCTTAGCCTCTCCCATCCGCTACTCTCTCTCCCTCCCCCACCCCCTATTCTAGCTCTCTCTCTCTTCCATCCTCTACTCTCTCCCTATCCTACTCCTCTCTCCCTCTCTCCCTCTCTTTCTCTCTCTCTCTCTATCCCCTCTCCCATCCCCTAGTCTCTCTCTCTATCCCACCCACTCCCATCCCCTTCTCTCTCTCTCTCTCTCTCTCTCAATATATCTCTCCATTTCTCTAGCTAAATCTCTCTTCCACTCCTCTCTTTTACTATATATTTCTCACACACATGTCTCCCCCCCTATCACACCCTCTCTCATCCACTACTCTCCCTCTCTCTGAATCTCTCCCTCTCCCATCCCCTACTCTCTCTCTGACTCTTATCCTCTCCCATCCCCTACTCTCTCTCTCTCTCTCTCTCTCTCTCTCTCTCTCTCTCTCTCTCTCTCTCTCTCTCCCACCTTCTCCCATCCCTACTCTCCCTCCCTCTCTCCCTATCCCACCCTTTACCTTCTCCTACTCTCTCCCCATCCTCTACTCTCTCTCACTTTCTACCCTCTCTCCTTCTCTCCTTCCCTTTGTATTGAAATTTAGGCTTATAAAGTGCATGTGCACTATAGCACGTATGTGCTATATAAGCTTGATTTTAAAAATACTTTACATAGTGCACATGCCCTATGGTACACACACACTATTTAAAGCTTTGGATTCTACCAAGCCCAAGGAGTGGATTTTCCTTGGGGATCCAACCCAAAGGTTTGGAGCCTCTAAACTAGTCTAAGATGTGTTTTGTAGTAAACATACAAAAATTGATATATTTTTCTTGTGTGCTCTCCTTTAAGTTTCCTCGTGGTTGACCATTAATAAAATTAGGTTACGTGACATTGTAGATCTCTGTGTTAGCTATTTAACCATATAATTTATTTCAAATTTGAACTATTTCAAGCCTTTCAACTATAACTTCTTTTGAATGTATGTCCATTTTGTTTGAATTACAATAGGAAAGGTAAACTTCTAATAGGCGGGGGTTGAATCAGTAGTTTAAACTTGAACCCATAAAACTTTCACCATAGATCCATCCCATGCATTCAATGAGTAAACTGAAATAGCATGTAAAGCATATAAGAAATCACACACATATGAAACCAAATATGATTACCTAGAAACCCTCCAATGAGAAGGTAAAAATGGGGTGGGAATAACACCCACAAATCTTCACTACTGTAGTAATAAAGTGTATCCAATGAAGGTTATAATGTTTTGATCACAAGTCATAATCTACCTTGTGAAAGGTTTTCCCTGTTAAAGGCTTACAAAGAGTGTTAGGCCTCACCTTGTTAGAGGATTTCAATACCTATTAGAAGTATGCCTTGATAAAGGAATTTAATTCAAAACTAAGTAAGCACCTTGTTAGAGGATTTCATACAACCTATAGGGACTACTCTATTAATGATGGGGACACAACCCAAGAATAGAATGGACACAACAGAAAAGGGGAAAATTATATTAACTGAGAAAATAAGCTAGTAGAAATAGTACAGAGAAAATAAACTTCAAAACATGCCCTAAGGGCTTACAATAGCATAAATCTGGAGATAATTTATCCTTTCAGTACCTCCTCTCAAACTCCACTCTGAACTGCCTTTTACAATGCCAGAAATCTCCTTAAATAGACCCCGGAGGGTTAAGGATTAGGAGTACATTCTAGAAAGTGCTAGTAGGCATCCACCAACCAAATAGAAGGTTCTAGAAGTTGCATTAGAAGCTGGTGCAAATCTAGAAGAATCCAGAAATGGTAACCGAACTTCCGGGAGGCATAACTTTTGAACCGTAGCTCCGATTGACAAATCGTTTACATTTTCGAAAAGCTCTCAAAGCGCTCTATAGCCCTATGGACAAGCTTAGCTTGTCCCTCATTTTTCAGCCCTTTTCAAGGTCATTTAATGCCCCTAACCTGACTTTGAAGCATTCTTAGGAGGTCTCCAAAACTCGAAAAACTGCAATAAATTTAAAACCATGGGGCCTTTTGACCTGATTCTTTTTTTGGAATGCTCTAAATCACAATTATATTCATCTAGCCAATTCACAGCTTCTAGGTCACCAAAATGATGGCCAAATTGCATGCTCCTATTTTTTCAAGATTTTCTAGCACACTGATAGTTGAACTGTGAGAGTTGGAACCTTTATTTGACCCAAATGGGTATCCAAAAATGAAAAGACATGAAACAGAAACTAAGTCTAAGTACATTTTTTTGGGTGACACAGGATTACCCTTATACCTCTGGATGCTCCTACATCAGACACCCAAGGTAGATTGAAAAGTGACATTGTCACTTTATGAATGGTAGAGGAAATCCCAAATGGGAAACCTTAGCTGCTGAAATCCAAGTTGAGTCCTCGATCGGTCATCCTTTCCATTTGACCAAATACTCTTCATACTGCCTATTTCTGGTACTCCTACCCACACGATGATCTAGAATGTCTTCTATCTCCTCCTTCTTAGAAGTAGGAATTAGACATGGCTCTAACACCAACTCCTCATCTGCACCATCATCATGATACTCTGTTAAATCTGCAATGTTGAAAATGGGAGAAATGTGAATACCATCTGGCAGCTCCACTTCATATGCATTTCCTAAGTCATGTTTCTTCAAAATTTTACAGGGGCCAAATTTCTTCATTTTCAGCTTGTTGTAAGTACCGGCAGGAAATATTTCTTTTCGTAAGTGCACCATGACTAGATCCCCTACTTGGAATTCCTTATGTCTTCTCCTTTCATCAGCCCTAGCTTTATACTCTTGATTCATCTTGGTAATGTGTGCCTGAACCTCCTCATGTAGACGCTTGATATGTTTAGCAAATTCCTCAACTTCAGCACTTGTCCTCTCCCCTTGTTCTATCTTCCTCAGCTCTGGTGCAGTCCTTGGGCTACTCCCATATACAATTTGGAATGGTGATTTTCCAGTACTCCTATTTATAGAGTTATTATAAGAAAACTCTGCCTGTGGTAGAATCAAATCCCATCCCTTGGGCTTATCCCCAACTAAACATCTCAGCAAATTGCCCAGACTTCTGTTTACCACTTCTGTTTGGCCATCAGTTTGTGGGTGATGCATGGAACTAAATTTCAAGTCAGTTTTTAACTTTTTCCACAATGTCCTCTAGAAATACCACACAAATTTAGTATCTCTGTCAGAAACTATACTCCTTGGAAGACCATGTAGTCTTACCACCTCTTTGAAAAACAAGTCTGCAATATGGACAACATCATGAGTTTTGTGGCATGGAATGAAATGTGCCATTTTGGAGAACCTATCAACCACCACGAATACTGAGTCATTACCCCTTTGTGTCCTTGGTAATCCAAGAACAAAATCCATACTTATGTAATCCCATTGCCATGATGGAATAGGCAATGGCTGATATAGGCCAGTATTGTCACTAAACCCCTTGGCAACTTGACAAACCTGGCAACTCTGTACAAACTTCTTCACATCCTGTGAAATTTGAGGCCAAAAATAATGTTCTCTAAGAATGGCAATGGTCTTATCTCGACCAAAGTGTCCTGCCATCCCTCCACTGCATTTCTCCTTAATCAAATTTTCCTTCATCGAACTCCTTGGAATGCACAATTGACTACCTTTGAACAACATGCCATCCTGAATCAAATAGTCTAACCACTTGGTTCTATCTATAGCAATAGGTTCTTTACAATATTTCCATGCTTCAGCAAAATCAGGATCCTTAGGGTACAAATTCTTGAGTTCATCAAACCCAACTACTTCAACCTGCATTATTGTAAGCAATGACTGTCTTCTACTTAGTGCATCTGCAACCCTGTTAGATTTTCCACTTCTATGCTTCAACACAAATGTATAACTCTGCAATAATTCTACCCACTTCATATGCCTCTGATTCAATTTACCTTGGCTATTTAGGTACTGTAATGCCTGATGATCAGTATACAAAACAAATTCTTTTGGCAATAAATAATGCCTCCATTTCTTTAAGGCCTGAACTATTGCATAGAACTCTTGATCATAAACAGAATACTTCTTCTTTGCATCATTCAATTTTTCACTAAAATATGCAATAGGCTTACCTTCTTGGCTTAATAAGCCCCAATAGCGCTTCCACTAGCATCACAATCCACCTGGAACACTTTTCTAAAATCTGGAAGTGCCAACACAGGCTATTCTGTTACCTTCTTCTTCAGCAATTCAAAACTTCTCGCAGCTGCTACAGTCCATTTGAACTATTTTCTATCCCCTCTTATTGTATCAGTTAGGGGTGCACATATGCCACTGAAATTCTTAATAAACTTCCTGTAAAAACTAACTAGAGCATGAAATGATCTTACATCAGTAGCAGACCTTGGAGTAGGCCATTCCAAGATGGCTTTTACCTTCTCTGGATCCATTTTGAGACCTTCAGGTGATATAACAAACCCCAAATAGACTAACTCCCTTTTTG
Source organism: Cupressus sempervirens (assembly GCA_028749045.1). Classification (NCBI taxonomy): domain Eukaryota; kingdom Viridiplantae; phylum Streptophyta; class Pinopsida; order Cupressales; family Cupressaceae; genus Cupressus; species Cupressus sempervirens. The sequence continues at coordinate 640,569,382 of CM053793.1, forward strand.
CAAAGATACACTTCTTCAAATTAATTAACAGTTTCTCTTCCCTTAGCTGCATGAAGGTGCTTGGGGCGTTCGTCAATCCAAAGGGCATGACCAACCACTCATAAACACCCTCCTTGGTCTTGAAGGCTATTTTCCACTCATCTCCTTCTCGAATCCTTATTTGATGATAACCACTCTTCAGATCTATCTTTGTGAAGTACTAAGCTCCACTCAAGCAATCTATAATATCATCCATCCTTGGCAAAGGAAACCAGTACTTGATGGTGATCCTATTTATAGCTCAAGAATTTGTACACATCCTCCACTCTCCATCCTTCTTTGGTGCGAGTACTACAGCTACTGCACATGGACTCAGGCTCTCTCGAATCAAGCCCTTCCTCAACAGCTCTTGAACCTGTCTATTTAGCTCCTCTATTTTAGTAGGAGTCATCCTGTGAGCAACCTTGTTTGGCAAACTAGTTCCTGGAATTAGATCTATCTGATGACTGATTTGCCTTACTGGTGGCAATCCATCTGGAACATTATCAGAGATAATATCTCCAAACTGCCCTAGTAAATGTGAAACTTCAAGTGATATTTCACTACTACCTTCTTTATCTTTCCTAGGAATCAAAGCATAGCACATATGCTGATGTTTCATGCCATCCAAAAAATTCCTTCCATCAACAAGACAAATCCTAGTACTGCTACATACCTTTTCACCTTCCTTTTTCATGGGCTTCAATTTGTGGCAAACTCCATCCTTTTTTAGAGAGTATGTGTTTGCATGTCCATCATGTACTGCATGTCTATCAAACTGCCATGGTCTACCCAACAATAGATGGAAAACATCCATCGAAATAACATCACAGAGAACTTCATCATGGTAACTTCCAATTTTGAATTTTACTAAACATTGTTCACTTACCAAGACCTTATGATCATCTTTTACCCAAGAAATTTGATAGGGCTGGGGATGTTTTTCCCTCTTGAGCTTCAGCTTAGAGACCATCTCTTCTAATACCAAGTTATTAGTGCTACCACCATCAATGATCACATCACAACATTTATCCTCACACTTGCATCTGGTACAGAACAAACTCCTTCATTGTCTTGGTTCAATCTCACCACTTAATAGGACTCCTTAATTTACAAAGGTCTCTCCTCTTTCTGCATCCTCTGAATGTGATGATTGTGCATCCTCATCCACATGAGCAACCCTAGCTTGGCCCTCAGCTCTCTTATCTGTCCTTCCTTGTCGTTGAGGGCATTCAAAGGCACAATGACCTTCTTCATTGCAATGGAAATAGGTACCATGGAAGCCTCCTCTTCCTAGTCCACGTCCTCTACCTCTTCCTCTCTAATTTCCAAAGTCTTGGTCACGGGAGCAGTTGAAACCCTCATTCCTCTGGTTCTTGCTAGTACCCTCATCTTCATTTTTCTTTTGGGTTTCATTACGGCCTCCAGATGACCTACCGCTTCCCCTTCCTCCTTGACCATGCCCTCTTTCTCTTCCTTCAAACCTTTTATTCAACTTCTCTTCAACTCATAGGGCAAACTGGTATGCCTCTTCAATGATGGTCATTCTTACCAGACTTAATTCCTCCTGGATGCTAGGTCGCAACCCACTGATATAACGAGCAACCTTCTCCTTATTTGCTTTTGCATGCCCTACTCTAATCAAGAGTCGGTAAAATTCCTCTGTATATTCTTGGATTGGACTTCCTGCTTGCTTTAACCCATGCATCTTCTTAAACAAATAAAGCTCATAGTCCATAGGAATGAATTGCTTCTTCAATTTGTCCACCATGTGATCCCATCTTGTGATCTTCTCCTTTCCTCTTCTGTTTCTTTCCAATTGAACCTCTTGCCACTAGATTTTGGCATGGCCTTTCAGTTTGGCCTTTGCAAACTTAACCCTATCTGGGTCCCTGATATCCTCAAACTCAAAGTATTCTTCCAGTTTATTAATCCAATCGATCAACTCATCTGGTTTCAGATTTCTTGAAAATACACCCACTTCAATTGTGGGTCTTTTCCCAAACTTAGTAATGGCCCTAAAAAGCCTTTCCTCTATAGGATTCATAACTTCCTTGTCAAATTCCCCTTCTAGTCCCATTACTTCTTCTTCATTGTCATCCTCACTGTTGTCACCTACGACAACATTTGCTCCTCTATAGAGCTCCTCTTGCAATGCCTGCACCTGCCTTTGGAGGGCTCTAACCTCCTCAGGATTAATAGCTTTGGCCCTTTTGCCACACTCTCTTCATGGTGGCATCTTCTTAACTCAAACCCACAACCACAGAGTCCTGGTGCAAACTTCCTCACAGTCGGCGCTCTGTCTACACACTCAGGAAAACCCACTCTGATACCACTTGATGGGGACACAACCCAAGAACAAAATGGACACAACAGAAAAGGGGAAAATTATATTAACTAAGAAAATAAGCTAGTACAAATAGTACAGAGAAAATAAACTTCAAAACATGCCCTAAGGGCTTACAATAGCATAAATCTGGAGATAATTTCTCCTTTCAGTACCTCCTCTCAAACTTCACCCGGAACTGCCTTTTACAATGCCAGAAATCTCCTTAAATAGACCCCGAAGGGTTAAGGATTAGGAATACATTCTAGAAAGTGCCAGTAGGAATCCACCGACCAAATAGAAGGTTCCAAAAGCTGCGTTAGAAGTCGGTGCAAATCTAGAAGAATCCAAAAATGGTAACTGAACTTCTGGGAGGCGTAACTTTTGAACCGTAGCTTCGATTCACGAACCATTTACATTTTTGAAAAGCTCTCGAAGCGCTCTATAGCCCTATGGACAAGCTTCACTCATCCCCCATTTTTTGGCCCTTTTTGATGTCATTTAATGCCCCTAACCTGACTTTGAAGCATTCTTAGGAGGTCTCCAAAACCCAAAAAATTGCAATAACTTTCAAACCGTGAGGAATTTTGACCTGATTCTTTTTCTGGAATGCTCCAAATCACAATTACATTCATCTGGCCAATTCAGACCTTCTAGGTCACCAAAATGATGGCCAAATTGCATGCTCCTATTTTTTTGAGATTTTCTAGCACACTAATAGTTGAACTGTGAGAGTTGGAACCTTTATTTGACCCAAATGGGTATCCAAAAATGAAAAGACATGAAATAGAAACTAAGTCTAAGTACATTTTTTTGGGTGACATAGGATTGGCCTTATACCTCTGGATGCTCCTTCATCAATTAAGAAATTTTGACTAAAATCACCTATTAGAATGTCTCAACACTGATCCCATGGTTAGCACTACCTTTCTGATAATAGATCACCTCTAAAAAAATGTCTTATTGATCCTTCTTGATCATATGTCTCTTTGATGTATCCTCTTCTCTATCCTCTATTCTGCTCTAACTAACTCTACAATGTTGTTTTACTTCATAACTTCTAAGCCACCATGAATGCTCCATTTTCACATGCAAACTTCTATATTTTCTCCTTCAACATTCATACAAAGTTTAGGGTTTTTCCTCCTTATAAAGAATTAGGTGACTTAGGGTTAGGTATGAATCTATGGTTGAGATTCATCCAATATCAAAATTCAATCTTAAATTGACTAAAAAATGGTTTACATAGTTGTTTGTGCCTTTACAAAAACAAATGTCAAAATTGTCTTTCTTGGCATCTAAAGCTTCTGATGCTTGGCATACACTAATCTCTCTATTGTGACTCAACACTTGTATTGCTCAACATCCACTATTTACTCAGCTTCTCTATCACTTGGCATATACTGTCTACTTAGCACTTGAGTGACTTAGCACATGAGTGGCTCAACACTCACTATGACTTGGCATGGTCTATGGTTTGCTTGACATATGTAACTTGTTTGACATGAACTAAGTAAATAGTTTAAGTGTGTTGACACTCACTTGTCAAAACAAATCTGAGATCAACAATCTCCCACTTTGACATGAGCGTCAAAAACACTTGAGTATACATTAACATCGTTAATCTTAAGAGCATAACATATCTCAACTTAGGTTATATATAAAACTTCAAAATTTCAAAATTTCGTATAAACTTGTATAGCTCAAAAGTTGATAACTCCCCTTGAGTTAATATGTTTATTGTGTAACCAAAATTTTGCACTCCTACTGAGAAAATGTGTCTCTGTTGATACACTTTGACTTCATGCTCTATTTTGTGCTTGCTCCCCCTTAGCTTGATCTGACTTTCTCTATCCCTTTTCTTACTTATCGCCTCATATCTCCCCAATATTCTTATTCTCCCCCAAAATATTCCCCCTGTTATCTCATTCTCCCCCTTTTTGACACTTATGTCAAATGAGCTATACATATACAGTGTGTTTATCTAGAAAAAATTTATGGACATCCAATATCATCTTGAGAGTTACATCCCAGTTCTCACATGCTACATCCAATGAATTGATTTGGATTGCTAGCTCAATAGAAAGGTTGACTAGACCATCTAAGGTAGAAGGATTTGGGTCTTTCTTCATTAAGGTTTTGGCATAGCCTAGTTCCTTGTGCAAAATCTCCACATGAGGAGTGAGAGTTGCCTAGATGCTAGTCAGTTTGGCCCTTATCTTGGCCTCATCTATTGTCAATATAGCTAACTAACTCTAGGTTTGAAATAATGTCTTGAAGTACTTCTCACTCTGAGCTAGATTTATTGGTAGTTTTGCACCTAATGTAGTAATTTGAATCTCCAGACTCAGAATGTGACTTCTGGTCTCTTGGGTGAAGAGTCATGGATTGCACAATTTAGTGTGTAATAAGAATATATTCTCGAGTACCTTCTTCATATCCTCAACCTTAGTCACCAATGCAACTTGTGCTAATGCTATATCGCCTAATATCTTTTCATTCACTTTGTTTTGGAACTTCTTTTTTGACCATTCAAGTAATTTTGCATTTGTATATAGGTCTTCATTACTAACCTTCTCCACTATATCTATTAGTTGTTCCATTAGTCATTTGGTCTCATCCAAAGTTGGTAGACTGAATGTATCCAAAAATATGTCTTTTATATCCTACAGTACCTACTTTTGCCTATGCTCCCTTCTAAGAATTTCTTGATGCTTTTTCTTTTCTAGGTCTTGTTGTAGTATGCCCATTTGTTCTATAGTCATTGTATCATAATCATACATGGGTAAAATGATCTCCTCATCAAGGCTCACATCTCTATATTGAATTACTTCTTCAACCTTTGATGAACTCAGGCTTGGCACTGAGATTTGTAGGCATATAGCATTTGTGCTCAGCTTCTGAAGAGTATGACTTAATATAGTGCCAGATACTAGTAAGGTTAACAAGGCTTAAATAGAAGTTTTCTCCTTCAATTGTGGTGTCATCTCTCTCTCTCTCTCTCTTCAAGCTTGCCCTATTCTGCCACAATGACTTGACTTGCATTGTGTTCTTGTGCACTAGGTGTAGATAAGTCTATCTTACTTGTTTCTTGCTATTCTACACTAACAACTTGTGTTCCCATTGTGCTCTTGTCTATTGTATCAACCTTGTCTAATATGGATTTTGGTATCTTGAGAAAAGGTTGTACATTAGTGACTTGAGGGATTTTGGAAGGTGTTTCTTGTAGATTCACCTTTTCCCTTTTAGTATTAGTCACTATTTTATGTAGCTCATCCACACTGACCAGTGTAGGATTGTCACAAAGTTTGTCTTGCAATGTAGACTACTCTAGTATCTTCTTAAAATCATCCTCTCTAAGGGGATTGATGTTCTGAGCTGATAGATCAAAAAAATCCTTAATGTTTATTGTTTCAATAGTCTCTCTTGGTACATGTTGATGACTGACACACAAAAATTGTGTTTCTTACACACTCTATTCTTCTTGTTGCTGCTCTAGCTCAACTATTGCCTTTCATCTATATTCATTGTTGGTCCTCCCTTAATAGTACCTTAATTATTATCATCTTTGGTGCAGAAGCACCTAAGCTATAGGAGATTAAATGTACAAGTGTGAGAAATTGGATTTTTTTTTTCATTTATGATCTATAAGGTCATTTTATTAAGTTTTGAGCCTATTTGAATCATTATGTAAGGCTATGTGAAGCCAAATTGTAAAAGTTGTTCAAGTTATCCTATTATGGTCTTGGTTGAGTAAAAGTCATGAAAATGTAATAAGAGATGATGAATCAGATGTAAAATGTCCATTTAGTCTATTTTAGAGTGGCTATAATGTCCATGTAATGTTTTGAGAAGTTTGGAGTTAAAATGCACAAATTGGCAAAAGTGCATAAAAAGTTGTAAAAGGGAAGTAGAATAGTTATGAGAGGTAGTTGTATGGTCTCAACTACCAATGAGTCTATAAATATCATTGTATGATCAAACCAAATCAGATTGGAATAGATTGGAAGGAAGGATAACATTTTGAAACATTTTTTGGTGCAATATATTGTGGTTGTTTTGATTGGTTTTTTCAGTTTAGTGCTGGTTCCAGGTCTTGTACAGCCATGTACAGTGTGGAAACCTCATATATATATATATAGGTTAAATAGTGTGATGAATTATCTTCTTTTTCCTTTTTTTTGGAATCATTTAAATTTTTTTTGAGAAAGTTATGCATATTTTGGTGAAAGTTATCATTTGCAGATTTGGAGATTCTAGGGAACAGTAATATTGAAGCATGTGGTATGGAAACATATGGATGTTTTAAAATTCCTAAATAGATTCAATGGAAATATATATGAAGTAACTTTGATTTCTCTTTGGTTTGATAAATTTTCATGAATAATTATGCAAGTCAGAAACCTTTTAGTGAAAATTGGTTTTCAACAATCTTCAATGGAGTGGTAGTCAATGATTTCTTTTTATCTCATGAATTAATCAATGGAAAAATATGTATCTTATGGTTTTGGAAACTATATTAATGGAAGGTTAATATGGTTTTACTTTCATTTTAGATGGATATGTACTCAAAAAGTTATATGATGCCCTAGGTAGATTGAGGAAATGGAGTTTTAGTTTTATGACAATAAAATGGGTCTTGGTACAGAGACCGTATCTTTTTATTGAAAGTTTGGATTTCACTAATTTTGGGATATGTTTGATAAAACCTAATTATGAACAACTTAATCAAAGGATATTGAAAATTAATGTGTCTCTTAAAACTTATGGGGTACATAGTATAGGTCTATAAATCTGAAACGATTATTTCTGATAATGGAATCAAAGCATATAACAATGTGTTGATGTTTGGTGATGGAATATGCCTCTTATACATTGTCAAAGAAATGAGAAGATGATTGGATCAACATGATCCTATTTGGTTGATTGTTTTTTTTTTTTGAATGATGATCTTCATCAATTAGAACCTTAAGTCAGAGTTCTACATTTGAATCTTGAGTCTAGTTCCCTGAGTTGATTCCAAAGCATTTGTTGAATTTTAAAGTTGAATTAGATTCCTTAAGGGGATACTAGAAGGCTCTACATCAATCTTCTTCATCATGCTTTACTTCAATGGGTTCTTGCTCTCCTTCCTTGATTGTTCTCAACCCATAAGTAAGTTTCCACATCTATGTGGACTTCTTAACAACATCCTCAATGTTATTTTGCAAAATGTTGAAGGCTCTGTATTTAGGTGTAAACCAAACTGCATATTTCTTCACAACTTTAGCAATCTGTCCCTTAGTGAGTATAGGCATCACTTGTGCTAGAGAAGTTTCTCGAATTTGTCTCTCCAAGTCCAGACAATAGTGTCATTTCTAATCAACTCCATCATATAAATTCTTTGGCATAGAGTTGTCAAGTTCTAGTGGAGTAGTTTTGATTTTTTCTATCATCGCATATATGGTCTCCTCCACTTGATTCCTCTCTACTTTACCTAGATTATCAAAATCAATATGATTAAATCTTGATAAGTCTGCACTATTTTTAACATTTTCACATAAATTTTCAAGATTTGAAAGAAGATTATGACTCACCACCTTAAATTGGTTGTTGTCATTTGATTCTATTTTCTCTTCATCAAACTCGGCTTGTGCAACATATTTTCTTCTTGGTCTCTTCTGCTCTTGACCTCCTTGCTCTACTAGTTTGGTCTTTTCCGTAGCCTTTTGAGTTTTTGCACACATACTAGCCCTTATAGTAGGTGTAGTGGGCTTGGGCTAACTCATCTTAGCTACCTCCTTGGCTTTAGTCACTGGTTGGACCTTAGCTTTCCTCTTATTTGGCTCAATAGGAGTAAGTGCTTCCACTAGTACATTTGCACCCATTTTTCTACCAATTTTTTTGACCAAAGCTATAAATTCTCTTTATTTTTTGTTTTTATTCCCACGTTGGTCGCAAAAAAAAGAAATCGGCTTTGGTCAAAATTTTGACCAACATCACTTTGCCCAACCCAAGTTGGTCAAAATTTTGACCAACTTGGCTCATAACAAAATTCCAACTAACCAAATTTAGGTAAATTCAATGCAAAAGATTAGAAACACATCATATTTTCACACATGTTTTCTAAACTTTGGTGATTGATATCAGATTAGCATTTCGTGGGATAGGTGATAAAGTTAATGCAAAAGAGTAGAAACACATAATATTTCTGCAGGCATTTTATGATCTTTGGTGAGTGATATTAGATTAGCATTTTGCGAGATAGGGCTTTCCAATGAACAAGTTTTAAGCCATGAATAATTTTTTTCTTGTAGGTGACCATGAATCATGTGTGATTTTTTCTTGTAGGTGATAGTGAATCATGTAGGTATTCCTCTAGATGTGGTGGAGAATGCAAGAAAAGCAACAATTACTTCTTTGAACTTCCTATTGAAGAGAAGTTGAAATAGGGTCGAGAGGAAGGAAAAAGAGAGGGCTTTAGAGGGCATAATACTGATTGGGTGGATTTACTCTATGCCTTCCTTGCTCCTAATTCTCTCAAAGCTCCCCATCTTTGGCCCTCAACATCCATAGACTATAGGTTAGCTGAATGTTCAAACTAACAGTTCATGAGGGTATTAAAGATTTTTAGAATTTGGTAGTTAGATATGATAAGTGTATCTAGATTATAGGTTAGACAAAAGTTCAAGCTAATAATTTATGATGGGATCTAAGATTTTAATATTTTGGTGATTGCATATACTCTATGGGAGTCGGTCTATCTAAAGGTCAAACATTGGTAGGAAGCTGCATCTTTTCCTTGGCATAGACATTTGGAAATAAGCAAGACACTAACCCTAGTTTGGCAAAGGGAAAATAAGCATATATATCTATAATAGGTTAGAACCGTAACTATTAAACTCTCCTTGAGACTTGATATCAATTTTTTCATTTGCAAGATGTTGGTAGCTGTTTGACAAAGACTTTTCTATTAGCATATCTTTTGCTTAATTTATGGTCATATAAGCATTAGCTGTCTCATTTTCAAGGGAGATCCTATTTATATGATTATCTCTAGCATTATTGTTTATTTCATTTAGTATATTCTTTGCACTATCATTAATCTTTGGAAAAGGCCAAACAAAGATATAAGACCATGACTATCACCCTTATTAGGTCAGTGTTTCCTTCGAAGCTATTTCTCATGATACCTTCATATATCATATTCTTAACTATCACATGTCAACTAGGCACATCAAATATCTTCATTTTATTGTATAATTCTTTGACCTATAACTAAATCACTCTTTATGGTTTGTAATATGTTCTTCATGGTGATTATCTGGAGGTTCTACAATCTCTACTATTACTAGGACTTTCATCACATGCTTTTTTCCCGAGTCTTGATATTTGCACCCTAAAATTATCCTTAGAAGATTTCACTCAACTTCATTATATAACAAACCTAACTTGTAGGTACTAAAAAAAAACTCTTTCTTATATTATCATTTAGACATATACTATGCACTCTCAATGGCACCACTACTTGTAAGTCTACCATGTCCCCTAAACATGATCTACTACTGTCACAAATCTTCTTTTTTAGGGATGTCAGTTGATTATTCTCTTTTACATCACAATATATTTTTTATTTCAAGATACATCATTTTCCTTCAAATAATATCATCTCATGCAAACCTATCTATGATGTCTTGGCAATAAAGATTCTACACACATTTAATAAAAAAATTCTCTTTCTAAAAATAATTGAACAAAAATTATGTAGCTGCTTCAATTAATTAATCATGCATGAAAAAAACCTAATCTTTAACTTTAGACTGAATAAGAAAAGTAAAGAGATGTAAATTTGGATCTATAAATAGTTTGTATTAGGAAAGTCACTTAATGAGATTTGAAATTGTGATCTTATTCAAAAACATAAGTCCTCTCAAGTCTTGTGTCATAAAATATAGGACTTATAAGTACACTAACAAGTATAATAGATAATAGACAACAAAAATATTATCCCATTTTATTTCTATGACAAAAACTACCTAATAATTAATCTTAAAGTATGGTCCCACAGTCATGATTTGTCTTGCACAATAAGCCATAGAAGAACATAAATACAAACAAAATGATTGAAGGTAACCAACAATCAAAAAAATCTACAACATAAAAAAAAATGATGTAGCAATTAAAAACTTATTGAGATCATAAGATTAATGACTATTTCTTACCATATCCTAGTGGAATAGATGTTACATAAACCATATTTAGCTAGCCTTCATGAGAGAGGGTTTCAAGTCTAGACATCTCAGAGCATTTGTTGCAGTAGACATAACCAACACAACAAAAAAATTGATATAGATATATATTAGGAAACCATTATTCACTAACCATTGTCCTTTACATGCTACTACATCATTGATTTGGATTAAAGTTAATTCATACTATTAACATACCTTCAACACTATCATAATAGTGTAGTTATCATTGTTATTTATACATCCCTTTTACAACTTTTGCATGCTCACCATACTAGTCTTCAATACTATTAGAAGGACCTCATAGGTTTGTCACATCATACAATTCCCTTTGAGCTCATGGAAAGATTTGAGACCTCAATCTTCTTAGTGCATCTTTTTCTATTACATAATAGACCTCTCTATTTTTTCATGTCCTCATAATGGTGTCCTCCATGACTGGTTTAATGGATACCTCTACTTTGTCTTGCATATCCCAGTCTCTTGCTCTTAATTTCAATAGCAATGTCTTTCTTTTAGGATTATCGATTAATGTTCCATCATTTTAAAGCACTATATTTGATGGCAACAATAAAAGGTAATATTTGACTATCCTCATTGTGATAGTCTTGCATCCTTTATTTGTTTTGTATTTTATCTTCTAAGGTCTTCAAGATCTATTTCTACTCCCTATGTATTAACATCTTTTAGAAATTCATTCCATGATTTATTACTTTTAAACCTATACCAAATTTAGTTTGATAAGAATTTTGTCTCTTAACTTTATAGTATTATACTTGACAATCAACCCATCCAAAACTTTTCATCAATACAATAATGACATATTTTCTTTCCAAGAAGCATTGTCACCTAAACATTTCCACATTTGCAAAGAAAGGGGGATCTACTAGAGTCTCCAATTTGAGAAGATTGGGCATTTGTAGATGCTTGAGAAGATCTACTAGAGTCTCTAGTTAGAGAATGTTAGGCATTTTCCAAGGCACTAAGGTCTAGGTTGGGAAAAATAGAGAGATGATGAGGACATTTTATGCTAAGGTGCAACCATTAATCAATACATTTAACATGGAAGTTATGTGCATAGGGTAGCCCATAGACTTGTAATAAGAGAGGTTACTTATCATTAAAACACAACCAGGTGTTAAATATATGAACTAAGTTTCCCTTAACAAATTGTAACACAATTATTTATAACAATCTTAAACTACATACCTCATTTCCTACATGGAACTCCTCAAGACATATGGGACACTCACTATAGTCTATAGGCATTGCCTTCATGCAAAATTTCAGAAGTTCCTAAATAATGCTTTAACTGCTTCTCTACATTTTACTCATTTTTCAATAAAAAAAGAAGAAATAAATACTTGTTTAAATAAAAGAAGCTAATCAATGTATAAAAGAAAAAATAGTCATTAGGGTTATTTGACCATTAGTCTACTACATCATAGTCTTTGAAAGAATATGTGAATTGATATATAACTATGAATTTCAAGTCCATGCATTAATTGAATTAAAATTACATGTATACCCCTAACCTATCTTCAAGTACTATAATAATAACTCCATCAAACAAATGGGACACTATGAATTTCAAGTCCATGCATTAATTGAACTAAAATTACATGTATACCCCTAACCTATCTTCAAGTACTATAATAATAACTCCTCAAGACATATGGGACACTCACTATAGTCTATAGGCATTGCCTTCATGCAAAATTTCAGAAGTTCCTAAATAATGCTTTAACTGCTTCTCTACATTTTACTCATTTTTCAATAAAAAAAGAAGAAATAAATACTTGTTTAAATAAAAGAAGCTAATCAATGTATAAAAGAAAAAATAGTCATTAGGGTTATTTGACCATTAGTCTACTACATCATAGTCTTTGAAAGAATATGTGAATTGATAAATAACTATGAATTTCAAGTCCATGCATTAATTGAATTAAAATTACATGTATACCCCTAACCTATCTTCAACTACTATAATAATAACTCCATCAAACATTATATTCTGCAAGTTCCAATTATAATAAATGGAGTACAAAAAAGTGCTAACAATAAATAGAGTCTTACTGCTATTTATATTGAGACATTTTAACAAAGTACATATTAGTGTAGCATGATCCCTTGTGGTGTTGGGAACATTTCTAGTGGTTAAGTTATAATATAACAATATTTTAAGAAGTTATATACGTAGAAGAAAATTTGGAGAGACATCTGATAACAAACTTTTAAGCTTATCATCATGAATTTGACAAATAAAACAAATCATTTCTACCCTTTGAATATTCTTGGTATACCAATTATTTACATTCTATTAGAAAAAACAAAATTTACTTGCAGAAAATGAGTTTGCAACACTTTCCATACTTTACTCATTATGTGCATTTGTGCTCCATCAAGTCCAAGAACATGATGAACACCTTTAGCTCCCTATTTTATCTCAAGCTTCTTAACAATTTTCCATTGTTGAGATGGGGATTTTTGTACAATTTTATGTACTCTTATTTTTAATATTTTATCTTTAGCAATCGTTGCCTTTGTATTCATCAAAACAAGTGGACTATTTGAACCTACACACACACACACACACACACACACACACATATCTAATTCTAACAAGATTTTATGATCTCGTATGAACACATAAAAACACTTATTCTAGGAGGCCCATTGGTAAATACTATCTCTACAAAATAAGGACCAAAAAGTAATCTCCTATGGGAAGGTCATTGATAATATAGCAAAAATCTCCATAATGAGTAGATTGGTAGATCTAACACATAGCCTTCAAAGTTAACAATAATGTTCCATTGCTAACACCATCATCCTTAGGCAAGCATGTTCCCACTAATGCAATTTTAAACAAACCACTACATTTGATGGCAATGATAAAACATAATATGTGACTATTCTCATTGTGACAATATCGTGGCCTTCAATTGATTTGTATTTTACCTTCTAAGGTCTTCAAGATCTATTTCTAGTCATTGTGCATTAACATCTTTTAGAAACTCATTCCATGATTTATGAATTTAAAACCTATACCACATTTAGTTTGATAAGAATGTTGTTTCTTAAATTTATAGTATTATACTTGACAATGAAACCATCCAAAACTTTTCATCAATACAATAATGACATATTTTCTTTCCAAGAAGCATTCTCATTTAAACATTACCACATTTACAAAGAAATGGGGGTCCATCTGCATGAAACACATTAGTGTAGACAAATTCTGGTTGGGGTCAATAACACCATCATTGGGTGTGAATAAAGCATAGTTCAAAGATACCTAGTGACGGTTATCCATCTAGGCCTCACAATACCATGAAGAGCAACTTTGTTTCACCAAAAGAAAATGCTACCATGGACTTCAAGAAAAAAAAAAAGGAAAACTTACTATGTATTCCTTGGTGAGGATAGAAATCATATAGAAAACATACTAAGTGTATGAGTTCTTGATACCCTACATGTTATTTGGTGTTTAGCAGCTCCATGAAATAGCATAAGTTTTGATAATCTTCATATAGGTTGAAGTTGTATTTGCATGGTCTTGTATTGCTGGAGAATGATAAACTCTATAAATTTATTTTCAACTCCATCCATTCCAAAGTAAATGCATTTCCATGTTCATAGATCCTTGAAAAAAAAGGAAAAAAATGTCTTATCATATATGTGTCTTCCTATTTGGGTCTGAGTTTCCTTCCAATACAGTCTTCCATTAACTATGCACAAGTACCAACTTGCATGATATTACAAACATAGAGCTTTAGGAGATAATGAAAACCCTAACTATGTGTATTATCTCACTAAAGTTAAATTCTTCATTTATTAAACTCCCTTGAAGAAACTTGCAACATGCCTTTGGCAAGACTTGAGAGAATGCAGAGGTCACAAAACTTTCTTTTTGACTCTTTGAACTATTAGGAAGTATGAGAATGTGGAAATGACCACATCAAGATATTTGAATGGCAAGTGAGGCAACATGATAGGGTGGTGGTATTCAAAAACACAATAAGAGTTTGTAATTTTAGAGGTTTAGGTACTCTAGCCTATCAACAACCTCTAATGTTGAATTGTCAAGGCTTTCACAATATCACACAATGGTGGATTTCATTTTATAGACTCACAACTAAGACTCTATTACAATTCCATACCCCCACTTCACAAAATCTCCTCAAACTGAACCTAAAAGCCCAATACTCTACCTATTAGTACTATTGCATACTTAGAATATAAATAATTCTACCTTTTCAAGACAATTGACAATGAAATGATGCTTACTCATGCCCTGTTTGGTGTACTACAACACATCATAGACTTCCTTATGTTTTTTTTGGACTAACACAATTAACCTTGACTGGTGCCCTATTTTTATGCATAAAGGTTGACCTATTAAGAAAGGAACTAAATGAAAAAATCCACCTGGCACTTCCTACTATTGGATAGTGTTTTCTTATACCATCAAATGGTCAATTCCAAAAGGAATTAGTCCCAAGAGTCTAGCAACTCCCAATCCCCAATTCTTGACTCCAAACTCGATTATGTTAGGGCTTCCTCAATGTTCACTCTCCACCTGATCCTACAACCAATTGGTGATGGATTCACCTTCACTTTACTCTATTAAAATATTCCCAAGAATAAAATCTACTCCTTCTCGGGCAGCTCATTCACTACCACACACGACATTCAATTATATTTTCACATTGTTCCTTAATTATGATCACTTCTATCAAACACGAATATGCATATGCATAGTTAGAATTTTATGATACATGTTAAGTAACATCGTTACATGAATGTTAGGCTTCTATGTTCATGGAATGACCTTCATTCTCCCTAAGGTATTACAACAACAACAAGTTTCAATAAAGAGTGACTGACTGAATTATAACTGGTGCGACAATAACTTACTATAATATGAAATTCAACAACAAAACACAAAAAATGATGAAGTGACTTGGTCAAAACATATGGAGATCCAATCAACTTAGGATTCAAAATGGATTCAATAAAAAGATTTTGAATTTATTGTTCCTTGCTCACCAATACATAACATGATCCTTCTTCTCCCCCTATCATAATAGAGACTTCTTCTCTCATATAAAAGCCTTTCCTTATTCTCCAATAGGTTGTGGTCCCTCTTCAGAAGGAGGAATCTTTGCATATATTTCCCTTTGCATAGCTAGTGTGGTGATTTTTACCCCAACTGAATGTTAACCAAAATGCTACAATTATGATTACAAAGTAGCAACACTCTTTTGAAAACCTTTGAGCACTTCTTTGCACAATCTTATTGGTTTGTGCTCAAAACATTTGTATCCATATGTTTACTATCTGTTTATGTTCTAGATCATTGGAGACCCAGGGAATTGCACTCAAAATTGCAAAAACTTCATTGTGTTATAATGCAGAAGTGTTGTTACATTTAGAGAACACATTAGTTATACCAAATTTTTCTTTCAAAATCATATGTGCAGATATAAACATTAAGTACAACATGTTCAATTTTTTTGTAGATAATATACACATTAGTTAGATCAAATTTTTCTATCAAAACCATGTGTAGATATAAATATTAATTATAACATGTGCAATTTATTTGTAGATATATTTTCATGTGAAGAAAGACCATGCCTAACAACATGAACCTATAACAAAATAACGAGACAATGGCTACATTGTGGTCTCAGTTCCAAAGAAAAGTTGATAAATGTAATTGTCCTTGCAAAGAGTGTAAGAGGTAGAGCTTAAAGAATCAAAGAATTCTAATCACAATAGCATAGAGAAATTGTAGGCAACATGGTTAAATTCAAGGTGGCCATAGTTTTCATCCATTGTTGAATGTGGATTTCCTACTGGAGGTACATGGAGGTGTGAATATCCAAGCTAAGGATAACATTCCCATGGAAGAAGATGATAATGTGTTAGATGACATGATTAAATAAGATGGTATTGGAGCAGGTGATGAAGAGGCTCACAATGATGGTACTAGCACATCTAATAATGATGATGAAGATGGTCTTGATATACCTTTACTTGAGAAGGCACAGGAGCCCCTGTACGAAGGCTCCCAAACAACTCTTCTCTTGGCTATGGTTTTTTTGGTGAACTTAAAGGTTATGAATGGTTTATCCAATGTAGCAATCTCACGTATGCAAGGGTATGCCATTTTTGTCATCTTCAATATTAGCATACAATTACTATTTATTATATTAACAATGCATTTTTTTTTGTAGGTTGATAGGTGAGTTTTTGTTACCACCATCAAATATTTTGCCTCATTTGTACCAAGAATTATCTACTATTATGAATCATATTGGAATAAAGTATCAAAAAATACATGGATATCCCAATGATCACATTCTATATCATAAACAATATAAATTTGCAATAGAATGCCTTGATTGTCATATTAGTAGATATCAGTAAGATCAAATAACAAAAAAGGTACCTCACAAGGTTCTTTGGTACATTCTCATTATTCCACATCTTCAACGATTATTCAGGTGCACTAGCTTGGCACAATTTATGGATTACCATGCACACAACAGAAGCCAAGATAGAAGAAACATGGTCACACTTTAAAGAAGAACCTCATAATCTAAAGCTTTCATTAGTAGTAGATGATGTCAATCCATTTGGAGATATGAGATTTTCTTACTCAGTGTGGCATATTTTTGTTATTAATAATAACATTCCTCCTTGGATGTCCATAAAGAGGGAGCACATAATGTTGTCAATGATTGCGCTAGGTATTTTTTTCATTTAATTTTTTTAAAATTAATTTATAAACAATGCATGAAAATGGTCATAATATTTATGTAATGTTAATATTCATTCAAATACTAGGTAAGTACCAAGTTAAAGATATAAACATGTATATTGAGCCCCTAATTGATGAGTTGTTGAAGTTACAGAATGGCGTCACTATGTATGACATCTCTAGACCAATAGGACATCAACAATTTTAATTCCATGCAATGATTGTATGTCCAATACATGATGCCCCTGGGCTAACTCATTTTTGTGGTATATTATATTGTTAAGATCACATATTTGTAGTGTGTTATAGTGTTTACACATTACATATTGTATGCTTAAGATGTGCATGATAATTTTACATAATCTTGTAGGTCGTCAGACAAAAAGAAAATTCATATGTCCAATTTGTGGTCTGAAGATGAAATCTTGTCATTCAAGAAGTTTACGAAAGTAGGTGTTCGATGAGTTTAGGCACTTGTTCACAATAATCATAAGTATCAAAGTACCAAAAACCATCATTTTAATGGGAAAGAAGAGACATCATCAAGGCCATGAAGAATGACACCAAATTTATGGAAGTTGGAGTACGATTGACTAAATTGTCGAGGTAATGTCTAGTTTGTTGTCCAAAGTTTAAAAATGTTTTTTGATATTGTCTTATATTTACTAATGATGTAATTAATGCTCCTAAAAGTTGTCAAGGCATCAATGACCAACTTCCTAGAGGAATGAAAAGTTATCCTACTCAATTTAGTAGGTTACCATACTACAAGGATCTCTCAATCGTGCATTTTTTTGATGCTATGCATATTGGAAAGAATGTAATAGAGACACAATGGAAAATATTGAATGGAAGGGATGATAGAGAAAAAATTGCCAAAATTTGTACTGACATTCATGAATTAAATCATGCACTAAAAGATTTCATTGAATCAAATAGCAATGGAGACTGCATAAATACAAGTGCCCTTCCTTGGTTATTAAAGGAGCAACAAAGTGATGCATTAAAAGAAGTCATAAAAAAAGAAAATTTTCCAATAGAATTTGCTACAAATATAAGCACTCTTCTATAAAAGATAGGTGATTTTGGGCTAGAGTTGAAAACACATGATTGGCATACATTCATCAAGGTAAGTCATGTTCTCTATTTATAGTATATTTGTAAAATTGAATGTACTACCTATTGCATTATTTAATAATATATTGAAATAATCATTTTTTAATGATTGTAGTATGTCTTACCTCTATCCCTCTCATACCAGTTTGACAATAATATTAAACAAGTTATACATGACCTTGAAAAATAAATGAGGTTAGAAGTGCTTTTTCTTAAATTTGTATAATTTTATTTGAAATATCATTTATATGTTCTCATGTGTTGAATCTCCTGTAGGTGGTTATCATCTAAATAAATTGATAAAAAAAGATATAAACTATTGGAAGAGAAAAATTCCATAGCTTATGTGTGAAATGAAAAGGTGTCTACCTTCAACCTTTTTCAATGCTCAAGAACACTACCTCATACATCAAGTTGAGGAGATTGAATTGTGTACACCTCTACAAACTAGGTCAATGTGTATGGTTGAAAGGCACTTGAAATTTATGAAGGGTTTGGTTTGACAAAGAGCATGTCTTGAGGGTTCTATGGTAGAAGGATATATGGTTTACTAGACCATGGTGCACATTAGTGAATATCTTCCAAAGTTTATAGAAAATATCTATGTAGATTGCATTTGGGATCCCAACTCTAATGACAAATTAAAAGGAGAGTACCTGATAGGGAAAGGTAGATTAAGGAGATTGAGACTTAATTATAAGTTGTTTCTTTTGTATTTTATTAATTTTTATCCATCATTAATATAAGTTGTTTCTAACTGGTCTAATTGTTTTCTTTATAGTTGGTCATGAGCAAGATGCACTACATTTGTATATTGCAAACAATCATGATTGAATGATGGTATGGATTGAACAATTTCAAGAAAATGGTTGCTCATTAACATCGGACACTGTTGCATCGTTGGTTAAATAAACTCATTGTAATGGAGATCCCAATGTTATGCCAATGGTACTTAATCTGGTATATGGCTTAAGAAATACAAAGGTACATAAAAGATTACTAATCATGAGCCATAAGTTTAATATCAACTCACAAATTGATTCAAATAATCTTGACATGTTTGAAAAATTGCAAGTCAAACACTAAAAAGCTATGTACTACCATGGCTATAAATTTTGCATAAAAAATTCAGATGAAACGAAGAAAATGTGTGATTCTAGGATAAGTGTAGTCTTCGTGGTCACCAATATTTTGTTTAGAACTGGCATACATCCTCAACAAACTAAAAATTGATACTATGTAATTTTGGATGATATACTTGAGTGTGACTTTAATTCATTCAAAATAGTTCTATTTTTTGTCAAATGGTACAGGTTACAGCTGAATCAAAATGATCCTGATAGGACTTTTATTGAACATGATAGTGGATTTACAATGATTAATACAAGGTCATTTGAGCTAGTTAGAGATGAGCCCTATGTTCTTCCAAGCCAATGCAAGCAAGTGTTTTAGTTTGGCATTCCACACAAACTAGGTTGGTCATTTGTTGTTAGACATGATCCAAGAGGAAGACCGATAAAGTATAATGTGATGGAAGAAGAAGATACTAAAGAAGCAAAAGATGAAGAAAATGATAATTATGAAGGACTATTACCCAATGATGAAGAAAGAGATGGTGATGATTCTGGTCATGCTGACGGTAATGATGATGATGATGATGATGATGATCATGATCATGATCATGTTGATGAAGAAGGTGATGGTTATGATGATGATGGTGGTGATGATGATGATGGTGATGGTGGAGATGAAGATGGTGGTGGTGACGATGATGATCAAAGTGACAAGTATGATAATAATGATGATGATGATGATGATGACATGCATGAAGATGATGAGCAATGAAATGTCTATCTAGGTATAATAAATTTCAACTATGAAGGGGTCATGTATGACCAAACTTATTTTTCAAAACCATATGTGTAGATATTAACATTAAGTAGAACATGTCAAATATTTTTTTACATATACACATTTGTTGCACCAAATTTTTGGCTAACTTAAGATAAATGATTTACATATACAATCTACTTTATTATTATTTTTATTTTTGGGTAAGTCTAATACTTTCATTTTGCTGCTAATTCTCTTTCACAGGGTGACATGGATAGACCACCACATCCCATAGGCGAGGATGCACTATCTCACACACCTTCTTCAACAGAGGTAAACCTTAATTATTATAATTGTTCAAATTATATAGAAACAAATTTCATATTATTATACTCTTTCAAAATCATATGTGCAGATATAAACATTAAGTACAACATGTCGAATACTTTCATTTTGCTATTGATTTCTAAGAATTACTAGTCTTTTTCATAGGGCAACACGGGTAGACCACCATGTACAAGCAGACATGCACCATTTCACACACCTTCAGTAGAGGTAAACATTAATTATTGTAATTTTTATTTTTATATACAAAAAAAATTGTATTACTATGTTCTTTTCGTTATGGCTTTGGAGTTATTTTGATGAAATTTTACTTATTTTGATGAAATTTTACTGATTTTGAATTTGCAGATATACACATTAGTCACACCAAATTTTTCTTTCAAAACCATATGTGCAGATACAAAAATTAAGTACAACATGTCAAATACTTTCATTTCACTACTGATTTCTAAGAATTAGTAATCTTTTTCATAGGGCAACATGGGTAGACCACCACACATAGGCGGGGCTACACCAACTTAGACACCTTCAACAAAGGTAAACATTAATTATTGTAATTTTTATTGCTATATAGAAACACATGTCATATTATTATGTCCTTTTTTTAAGGCTTTGGAGTTATTTTAATGAAATTTTACTGATATTGATGTCACAAATGATATGAAAAAGCTAGAATAATAGCAAATTAAATGCGAATACGGGCATCATTTCTACATGACATCACCTTTAGTGTTGACCCTATGTTCATGGCCCAACAAATCAAAAAAAGATATACTGATGAACTTTTTAACATTATCATCAATTGTGACACAAGTGAGGAGAAAGAGGCATTGAAAAAAGAATTGGATCGTAAGGGTCCAATCTTTGAAGTTAAGCAGTAATTAATCTAAAACAATAATAGAAGTTCAATAGATGTTAATATTTTATAGTATCTTATGGATCATGATCTAAAATATTATGTGTTCTTATACATAAATATGTGACAATCGTGACATCATGTGGTGAACATGGTGAGGGTTGTAGCACACAACCTTCGTGTAAGTAACACTTTCTTTGTTTTTTTTCATCAACATTATAACACTTAACTCTCTTTTTTTTGGATGCTTCTAGCCAGTATCCCATTTTATCTTTATCCATTGCAAATATTTTTGCTAAAAATATTGTATTCTTTAGCTCACAATGAAGTGTAGATGCCTTCTTCAGTTGATAGTCCAATATTTCCTTGTGCATTGTTGGCAACAAGGAGCATGCGAACATCCTCATCTATGCCTAGTACAAATGGTAAAACCTTTTTTAACTATATTGTGTAATGTGCTAATCATTAATTATTTTTTTGTTGGGTGGATTTTGTACTCATGTACTTTTTTTTTGCACTAATAGATAGACCTTTAGTTGATAGAGCAACAAAGAGCATTACTACTGAAGCTGATCCATTTCTTGGAGAAATCCATGTGACTAGTACTAGTTCATTTGAAGGGACATTGTTGCTAAACAAGAATACCATGTTACCGTTTAAATTATGAAAGCTTCTAGGTGCTTTAAAATTGTTATTATTTAAAGTGTAAATTGAGTTTACTTATACATAACTCATTTTAAACTGATAATCCCTTTATGTTTTTGTTGGTAATAATGTTTTCTTTGACCATCTTTTTGATATGACATTGAGGCTATTTGGACCCACCATACATAAAAGGTACGTAGTTTCGTATCATTGCTACATAATTTTTCTTTTATTCCATTTATTGTACTATATTAAAATTATTGATCTAACAATTAAAATTTTTTTTTTAAAGTCAAATTTATAGGCTTCTCAATTAAAAAATCAGTTGATTACATCTTTTGAGGACCTATTTGGGAAGAAAATCTTTGACACCACCCTACTTCTAAAAATAGCATCAAGGCTTATAAAAACCATGAGGGATCAATATAGAAGGGGTCTTATGGAGAACCTAAAGTACAAGCATCCTTCTATGATTCCACTGATGGAGTGGAATGAAATAATAGAAGATGCAAAGGAGAAAAGGCTATGTAAAAATAGAGTAAATGATCCAACATAAGGCAAAAGAAGGGATGTCATGATAGTATTAAGTACATTGTAATCATGCACTAAGTAGTGATCTTTGTAAATATATAATCTAACATGTTTGAAACTATTCATAGACTACAGGACACATTCGTGGCTACAAAAGTGAGACTAGAAAAAGTTGGCTAACACAAACTTGGCTCTGGTGGCTATATGAATCTTTAGTCTCAACTTGTAAGTAGCAGCAATGAAATTTCATATATATATGTATGTATGTATGTATGTATGTATGTATGTATGTATGTATTTTTTATAATTTTGCAAACAATTTTGTTTAATGAAACCATACATGTAAAATTGACGATGTTAAGCAAAAAATATAGGGCACAGAATTCAATGTGAAGCTCATAGATGAAGATAGAAAAATTGCCTTGAAGGAAGGCTATAAAGTCATTGCCGCATGCCTATGCCAAGAATCTAAAAGCCTTACCCAAGAATCTGGTGCACCAAATGAGACATAGATAAACTGGTCTGATGAAAAGTAAATAAAATTGATTAGTTGAGAAAATTCTTTTTTGGTGCTAGTTTTGAACATAAATTGACTGCATAACAATGCACATAACATTTTATTGTAGCCTTCATATCCTATCATAGAACCAGCTCATAATGAAAGCCATGATGTGCATTATAGTGGTGGACGTATTAATTTTCTATTGGAAATTAATTATGAAATTATGAATACAATTTAACATCTTCAATTTTAATTTGACATGTATCCTTTTTTTGAATATTTTAGAGCATGTTGAACATCATGGTGAAGGAGTGGAGCATGTTCCAAGTGTTTAGCATGTTGATGTGGTTTCAGATCAAAATGTTAATGTACATGATGTGGCATTGTCAGGTAAGAAAAATGCATGTTATGTTGTACTAGTACTTAATTATAGACTTGTAATAGTTAAAAAAAGAAAGAGTATGCCGATTTAACCCATTTACTTGTTCTTGCAACAGAGCCCCCTTTTGTGTAGCAGCCTCCTACTCCTCTAAATAGGAGGAGCCATCATAATTTTACATTACATGTGCCACAAGAGGAGGACAATGAGGAAGATATTGATGCTCCTATAAGCCTTTTTCTTAACAGAGCTAAGAAAAACAAAAAGAAGAAATGATGTTTTCAAAATGGTCTTTGATAAACCTTGTTGGATAATGAAAGAACTTTGTTTTAAGTAATTATCTATGAATGTTGCATATTAATATTGATTTTTATTTAATATTAATGAATATTTTTATGTGTTAATGAAGTCTTGATTACTATTGTGTATTAATGAATTTTATATCATACTAATGAATGTTATGTGATTTTATTTATTGAATGTTATAGTTCATAAATGGATGAATGAAGTATGTAATTAGATGATAATGGGTAATTTATATTGATGTTAGGGGGAGGGGGGTGAGGCCAAATGAGCTTCCACCTTCATGTAGTTGGCCTTGTTAAGTAGAGAATATAATAGTATTCTTGAAACTAAGTGAAGCTCAAACTAACATACCAAGGAATCACAAAACCCAAATCCATCCACCTCTCATCTTCTCATCCCAATAAGTCATTTTTCTACCACTTTTTTCATATTCAATATTCTATTATTCACAATCTTGATAATGGTAGCCTCCATCTTGTCAGTAAGTTGTTCCTATCCTGTCCTTTTATTTTTTTAAATGTGTCTATTTCTCTCCTACCATAACTCCCATACGACAATAGATGGTGTTGTAGTCCACAACCCACCCTATAAACAATCCTTATTTCAAATAGATGTTTGTCTTTGGTCTTAGATATTTTTTAATTAGGTAATTATAGCCCTCCTTAGTGTTCTAGTTTGTAATAGTCATTTGACAGTTGCTCTGAACAACCTCAACCCCATAAGAAATCTGCAAACCATAGTTAATGAGGACTACTAGAGCAACCTTTATTACTGCATCCAAACCAAGGTAACCTTATTTAATTTCAGTCCTCTATTTTAGTCTACTATTATATGGTTTTCAATAAAATGTAGTGGATAAAAAGAAATAAGTTGCATGAATATTGTTTGCTTAAATCACTGTGTAACATTTGTTAAATTTGGAATAAATATTCTTTGGGAGGTATTACATTATTATCTATGGAGCAATTTCTTTTGCACTAATTATGGTTGCAAGTTATAGTTGTTTGGTGTTAGTGATAAATGAAATTAGTTGCATGAATATTGTTCACTTAAATCACTATGTGAGATTTGTTAAATTTGGAATAAATATTCTTTGGAAGGTATTACATTATTATCTGTGAAGCAATTTCTTTTGCACTAATTATGGTTGCAAGATATAGTTTTCTTATTTGTATTATATACCATAGTTGAAAGTTTCTTTTTGGTAAAGGCTTTCATTAATCATACAACATATTATCCATTATAAATGTTAGTTAACAACAGGGTGCTCTGGGAATTAGATGGATAGTAATTTTACCATCACCTCAACTAATTTCCAATTTTTTAAATTAAATCATTGTTTATGGAAAATGTAAAATTCTGCAACTGGTTTCTTTTTCTATAGAGGATTGTGGAACATTCCCTCATTAGGACTTCAAAAACTCTAACTACATATTTCAACTTCCCATGCTTACATATTTTGGATGCACTACCATATTTCCTGCATATTACCACCATACACCAGAGAAATCAAGCTTGTATACAATACAACACTTTAAATACTTTTTCTCACTTCAAGGTTCAAAGGTTCTTGCATATTCATCTCTTAGTACTTCTCATGCTTTATTGAATTCCTACATATTGAATTTCAGATACTCTATTGCACATATCAAACTTTAGATACTCCTTTGTACATATTAAACTCATCATACTTTTCCACTCCATATCATAGGCTCTTCATACCTCCACACTTTTCATGCTTTACCAATTAGTATTTATGGACTGCTCATGCTTCACTACACCAAAGTTTACATCAATGCACACAAAATGCTAACATTAATGATAACAAATTCTGGGAGTGACACTATTGGGGAAGATTATGGGGCATTTACATCTACCTTGATGCCATATCTTGGTAATGGCTACCCAACCAGTTCATTAGACATGGCATGGATGCCTATGCTACCACCCTGCACCATAGCAACAACATGGCCCCATGAATATCAACTGGGCCCTTGAGTTGTATGACTTTGTCAAATATATGTATCATCCTCATTCACTATTGCAATAATTATAGTCATGTCAATAGTGACGGGTCTAGGGAAGGTTCCTTGGGATTTTTCCTTCTAATCCTTCTCTACAAGTCAGATGGTTCAAAATAAATACTTGACATTCAAGTCCTTGACCAATTGATTTTCATTGTAATAAATAGAAAATGATAGACCCACACTTCTAGTTTGATTAAAAATGCCTTCACCCACTAAGAAAAACTATGATTATGATTTTACTGGTACGTTAATAATATCTTACTATGAGCAGTATCAACCTATTTTTAATGAAATTTCCACTCTTTAGTATTTGATGCTAATTATTGCTATAGGAATTTATGTCACATTTTATCAAGTTCTTTTATCTTGCCTACCTATATAAAAATTTCTCTTCAGATATGTCTTTGATTGGAGGTATATTCTTTCCTCATTTTTGGGATTTTTCATAGAGCCTCTTTTCCAGGACCTTCTTTTTCATAAATTTTGTCTTTGGAAGCCTTTGATAGATTAGAATATACATGAATTTCCCTACATGTACCATGAGCTTTTCAATTTTTAGTGTGCTCTTAGATATCTACAAAGTGATGGAATTCTCTAATCCTTGTCAGACCATTTTTCTTTAATTCCTTCCAAAGCCAAGGAGTCAAGAATTTCATAGCATCCATTCTTGACATTAGGACACTAGTGATATGAGAATTGTATTCACTTCATTAACACAACGAGTAAAAAGAATGAGTAGTGTTATGAGAATTCTTTAACTATCAATTGGCTTTTTGTAATAGGTTAGATGGGGTGCCCAGCATCAGAGTCTTGAGAGAACAAGGAAGCATTTTAAGAGGCTTATTTAGGATACTGATCTCATGCAACAGATTTCTATTTTCTCTGGCAGCACCATAAATTTAGACTCCACATTATTCTTTTGTAGTTTTCTATTGAGATCTCTTGTCAGGTTATTCCTCATTTCTTCATACATTTTATTTAACCCCACTGCCTCTCTTGTGAATGCATGCTCATTTTGGATTATACAATCTCTTGCTTCCTCCATAGTTATATGCCTAGCATCTGTAACATAGGAAAACAATTTGATACCATTCAAAGTGAGGTACTTATATCTGACATTTTGTGTGGGTTATAGAGACGAGATGACGAATTGGCAAGTCTATTCATTCCTTTTATTGTTTTTATGTATTTGCACCATCTAATCTATATTTATATATTTTCCCTATATAATGATCTTGTCAGTACCCCTTGCAATTGAATTAAAATTTAAAATTGTATTTTATTCTTGTATCCAAATATAAATCAAAATGGTATCTTGATTTCCCTACACTTTTAAACTCACTCATTGATTTTTAATTCACTTTGGCTTTCATCAGACTACTGTTTCAACTTTTCTATAATGTCCACATATTATAAATTTTAAAATTATTGAATTGTGCATGCAAATAAGCTTGTTCATGAGGTGTGGTTTTTAAAACTTTTGTAGTGGCTAGAAACATATTGAATGCCATATTGTTTCCTCTTTTTATTCTCATTCTTAGGTTAGGTGTTACTAGAGCTACTCTTGCCACTGTTATCTCTCAGTAAGTGAACACTTATGGTCATCAAATGTGATTATCTGTATTTACTTTTTTATAGTTCTTTCCTCCAGCATGTGAGTTTTCCTTAGAGAGAGTTTTGAGAATGTCATATTTGATGGATCAAATTGATATTAAGGTTATGAAAGTATCTTATTGGAAATCTTGTAATATAAATCTATTACCATTAGTAGTACTTGTTCCTAAATTAGTTAACCACCAAGTAGTTTTCTTGCTCCTATAAGCATTCTTGTAGGTTCTCAAGTATGGGTGCAAGATTTTGAAGTGCCCTAGATTGATGGAGAAGTCATGGAGATTAAAGTTCAATAGGTTAAAGTTCAGATAGTTGATGGAAAGTTGGTAAGTAAATAGTTTTATTTTGAATGACAATCTCTTTAGATTTATTTTTTAATTTATTGTGACTATTTACAACATTTTAACAAAATCCTACCAATGGCAATAGATTTTTAGGAAAACCAATGGCTTATGTCTAAGAATATTATTTCCAGCATTTCTTTGTGGATTATTTATGCTTGTTTTTTAGTCAATGGTTTAAAATATTCTTTTTCAGAGAAGCTATGTTCCACATATTTCTTTTTTAGGACTTCTTTAATTTCCTCCTAGCAATATAATCACACTTTACGTATAGTAATCTCGTTCTCCACATTTATGGTGACCACACGAGACATCAACACAACTCTTTTGGCATCAATAAAACCACTTTCTGTAAGGCTTTGTTTGATATCTTGAAACTCAAGTAAGCCAAGAAATTTTTTCTAGTTGTATGCTTATTCCTTTCACCAAATATCTTGCACTCCCTTCACTCCCAACACTACTTTTTCTAGAGTTTCTAGGTACTAGCCATCAAAAGTTTCTTTAAGGAAATGACTGAGATTTAGCGAAGAGAAATGGGTATAGTGTAGTTTCTTTAAGGCAATGACTGAGATTGAGCAAAGAGAAATGAGATCAACATCCTTAGAAGCAAGCACCCTTAGTGTAGTTGATTTTGTGAAGCAAGGATTGGTTAGAGTTCACCTCATCATCACCTATTACTTACAAATGATATGGATGGATTTGTGCAAATTTAATTCATACATATAAAAGAAAATCTAAATGATTTCATATAGTGTATGTTTATGTCTAGCTAGTTCTTTGGATTTTAGATCTCTCAACTATGGGAAATCTTAGATACCACGAAAGATTTGTTAGAAGAATTTGCATTGAATTAGCTCTTACCAGTTGTCGAAAGTGACTTGAAAATATTACTATTCGAAAGCACACCCTGATTGAATTTTTTTTGTTGAATTAGCTTCATGGTTCTTATTGCAAAGAGTGAATGTAATAAAATGTGGAAATCATAGCCAAGCTAAATCTACATGTTGACTGACTGTTGGTCCACAATTTGAAGGACTGAAGATTAAAAGATGGGTATACATTGATGATTGAATTATTATCATATCAAGGTTTTAGATGTGTTAATTTTTGGTTTTTAGTCCATCTTGTCTTACCGAATGATTAATGTACCAATTTCTTGTATGTTAATGGCCTTAAAAATATTGTTACATGGCTCGAACATGTATCATCACCATGATTGTGGCTATTTCCATGTCAATTGAAAAGGATTTTGGTGCTCATTTCTAGGTGATGGAATGCAAATAATATCATGAACATGGTCATCATCACATTCTACTCACAATGAATTAAATGTAACTATGCAAATTTGGTCCATATATATAAAAGCAAGTCTATTCAATTTCATATAGTGCATAGTAATGTCAAGCTAGTTAATTGAATTTTCTATCTCATAACTACGACGAATTTAAGGTAGCACCAATGCTTTATGACAAGAATCTTTGTTGAATTAGCTTTAAAAGGTTGCCAAAAGTGGCTTCAAAATATTACTGATTGGAAGCATTTCCTGATTGATTTTCTTTTTCAAGTTAGCTTCATGGTTCTCATTACAAAGAGTGAACCTACTATATTGTTGATAGACCACCCAAGAGCATGAGTATTATCCAAGTGTGTGTTAGAAAATGATCATTACAACAAAATTATCTAAGTTTGTGTTAGAAAATGACTCTTCTGTGCAATCATCATTCATATGTACAACATTATATGCACAAAATTAGTGGTTGAACTAGAAAAATGGACAAAAGGCTTGCCATATCAAATAGTTTTGGTTATGTAGAGTTAAACTAAAATTGGTCTCCTAGATATGGTGGAGCCTTTGGTGCTAGGTAACCACTGTAGGCCTACCAAGAGTAGTGCAGTGGCAAAGGATTATTTATCTATAGGTGCCAAACTCTGGGCCATAACTAGTTTATGACATTACTTATGATGACATGAAATTAGTGTACTCATTCTATCATGGAACACGAAAATTTGTATAATTTTTTCAAATACTAAGATGTTATTTCATATGACAAATGAGAACATGTAACTTAGATACTGCAGAAATTCAGTCCAAGTCTTAATTAGTTGAGTTGACCTTGGAAATCATTATGATATATATACCATCTAACTAAATAATTGTTATTGTTTCTATGGTATTTTTAGCTTTGTATCTGGTAATCACTTTGATGAGAAATTTTAATTAGTTGACATTCATCTTATTGATGAATTAGGATTTATGAGTACTAAGTTCTTGGATCTTCTTGTAAAAAACTTGTACAAACAAAAATGACTAAGGAATTGCTTTAGTTTGCAAAGAAACACATATGTAAACCAATTAGAAAATTCATTAGTGGATTACAAGTATTGGCTTTGTAACAGACACCTCTATTTTTCTTTTTGAAAATAACATCCAACAAAAAGTAAGATGCAAAGTGGAATCCTTCCTACTTTTTGATCACCCATATCACAAGATGGGAAATGTGAGAGCATGTCGTGTTTTCAAATATCATTAATTGAAATGTAGTGTAGAAAGGAAAGCATCAAGTGGCAAGCCAACCAATACCACTTATTCAATGGGGCATGTTGATGCAAGTTTTATGACCACTTCAAAATTTAGGATGGAACTCTTAGTATTCTAGGATAAAACACCCAATATTGAATCCTCTCTCAAAGAAGGAAGCTTAGATTCTAAACATGGGAGAATGTGAATCAACTAAGACAACCCCAAGGTTCCTTCTAATTCTGTACTTTATTCAGTTCTATAATGTGATATTTTAGGCATCAAAAATGGGCTTACTCTATTCATTCAATGGACATCAACTTTGTAAATGGAAATGATTTGGAAATGATGTCTCTTCAATTACTTCTAATAAAACAAATTGCAAATAGATAAAGGGTTGAGATATCTAATCTAACTCTAAAAATGCAAGAGATCATTGTTGATGAGGTGAACTCTAACCAATCCTTGCTTCACAAAATCAACTATACTAAGGGTGCTTGCTTCTAAGGATGTTGATCTCATTTCTTGAGTACAAGCCTATATTGAAGTTGTTGAAGGAATGCTAATAGATGATTTCAATTCTAACAAAGAAATTGGTTTACATGGGGCTAAATTTATTCTATGCCAGACCAACAAAACTCAAAACCTTAATTTTTTGACTCATTGTAAGACTGGAAGGTGTGACAGATTTTCAATAATATGTTTGATGTATACATTTCTTTGTGAACTCTGCATGATTCTAACATAACTTAGTGATGTGTTTGGCAATTCTTGCAATAATTAGATATGGTATTGCTCTTGGTGTGATTCGTGCACTTTATTCTAAGAGACTGTTAGAGATTTCTTTTTACACAGAGACAAAACCATTCAACTTGGTACTATGGATGGTTCTTTGTTATATCAAAGGACACCTTTGAGGAGAAAAATTCTCATGCTCCAACTTTATCTTTGCAAAGATTTAAAAGGTTGCAAATTAAATAGCTTTGATAAGAAAAAATTTCTTGAAACAACATTAAAAAAAAAATTGACCAAACATTGGTGGAAATTTTGACCAGTTCTTGATAGTTTTCTACTAAGAATTGGTCAAAATTTTCACCAATTATAAAAAAATTGACCAAACATTGGTGGAAATTTTGACCAATTCTTGATAGTTTTCTATCAAGACTTGGTCGAAATTTTAATCAATTATATAAAAAATTTGACCAAACATTGGTGGAAATTTGGACCAATTCTTGATAGTTTTCTACCAAGACTCGGTCAAAATTTCCAACAATTATATTAAAAAATTTGACCAAACATGGGTGGAAATTTCAACCAATTCTTGATAGTTTTCTACCAAGAATTGGTCAAAATTTTCACCAATTTTATAAAAAAATTTGAGCAAACATTGGTGGAAATTTTGACCAACAATGACAAACAAGAGCTAGCAAAAAATTAAAAAATTTGACGAATGTATTGGTCGAAATTTTGACCAATGTGCAGGTTGGTCAAAATTTCAACAAGAAAAATTACCAAAAACTTCTTGGTCAAAATTTTGACTAACCTGCATCGAAATTTCAACCAAAATCTATCAAAAATTGAGTTCAAATTTAGTAGTGTTCCTCTGCTTCTTCTCCCTTGCCACCTTCAGTCTCCTCCTCTTCTTGGTCTTCTCCCATACCTTGAATTAGTGGAAGAGGTGCTTGTGCTTGGGTTTCGTCTTCCTCTTCATCCTCTTCTTCTTCCTGCTCGACACAATCTCCAAATTTGGCTTTCAATTTATTCACTATCTTATCCTTTTTCTTCATAGCTGAGTTAGTCTTCAATTCCATGGTAATTTTGGACTTTACCATTTCATAGTTTCCAAATATCTTTACACTTTTATCTACCTCTTCTGCAAGTAATGTAGTAATAGCTACAAAGGCTTCATCTACATTTATTTCATATCCAAGTGACCTTAACCATCTCACCCTTGGTGTAGCAGCTTACACATAAGTATACTCAACATCCACTAGAAAACAAATGTCATCATAGTGTTTATCTACTAGTGATAGTGGTATTCTCAATCTCTCCTTCATTGACTTCTTTAAGTCTTCAAAATAACTTGTCGTTAAAGATTTAAAATTCTCACCTAATTGCTTAATATACTCACCAATCTGTACTACTATTGATTTTTTGGTTTTCCATCCCATAGTTCCAAATGAAGGGAATGTGTTTTGCACATAAAAGAATATACAAATAAATATAGAACCAAATTTATATTGTGTACTCTTTATTTTTCTAATTGCTCTGAGGTTCTCTATCAACTATTGCAATTATAACTCTGTTAGATCATATGTGTGATCTTTCTTGACAAGTTTGTATCCCACATGCACAACTATACAAGGCACACTGTTCAGTGTACTAGATTAGTAAAACTTGTGTGAAATCACCCTTATAGAAAAGTCTATTAAAGGATAAGTGGTTATGTCTATTTTCATGCCTCTCTTGTTCCAAACAGCTCTAGTATTCTTCTTAATCACTTCCTTTGAATCACTTCTCAGTGTCTTAGGCTGATCTAGGGTTGGGTAACCAGTAACCCTATGAATTATTCTCTTAGTAATTTTGATAGGTTCATTGTCTGGCCATCATGAACCATCGTGAATTTAGCTAAGCACTATCCTTATCCATTTTGTTTTAAACACATTTGGAAAATCTAGGGCTTGTGTCAACCCTTTCCTCTCAAAAATTTTGAATTCTTCTTTCAATGTGCCATTATCACAGAGTCTTCCATATGCTTCCCTAAGCTCCATATCACCAATGCTACTAATCTTACAATTATAGCATTTTCTTACATCTTGCACCATTATCACATTCGACAGAATCATCAACAATGCACTAGAAGGGCCATGCTTATAAGAAATGTTAGGAATAGCTTTGAAAATGGATTGCTTAACTTTATTACTCACTAGTTGAACATTCAAAACTTCCTTTCCATCTACATTCTTCAAACTTGATGCCATAATGAGCAACTAGGGTTTACAAAAACTTAAATTACATAGCTCAACTCTTGATAAATACCTTAAGGAATCAAATGAACTAGTATGAAATTGTTATTGGAATCTTCTGCAACTTCTTTGAATGGATTTCCAGATCACCTTCTGCTCTACTCACTCTTTCCCAAATTTGAAATGATGTAAAATGAGCTAAAATTGATCAAGTACCTTTTGAAAACCTTGCAATAAATTTTGAGTACTTACACAACTATAAGTTTGGCATCAACCAATTCCAGGCTCACTCAACATCCATTGACATTTCAAGCACTCAGTAACCACTATGAGCTTGACATCAACTAGCCAGACTATTAGCTTAGCATCTTTTAGCATTTCACTTAGCATACATAGTAAATATTTTATGCTTGACAACAACATGAAAAACTTAAAGATTTATCTTGGATTTCTAATAACATCTTGTATATTTATTCATGTTATGTAATATTTTCAATACTAAATTCCTTTGGAATTAATGTATGATATAGCCTTTAAATATCAGTCCCACATACCTCTTGATTACCTAGTTTTTTGAGGTGTGATCACTTGACCCATCAGGTGAAGTGATCCCTTCTCCATTTGATGTGCTGCAACCATCCTTTTTATTCCATGTCTTTCTCAACTCATCTTTAACATTTTCAACATTTTTCTTGCCTTTTCCTTTATCAAATTCAAAACTCAGTACCTTTGACCTAGTAGGTTAATAACAACAGATGTGACTAGTCTTCAAACAATTGGAACATGTGGTTTGACTCAACAACCTTTGATAGTTACCTCTGAAGTGTTTCCTAATACAATTCTTAGGAAAATGTCCATATTCTTGACAATAATGATAGCTATGTCTTATATTATAATCCCATTTATAAGAGTTTCCATTGTTCCTTACCTTTTCTTGCTTGTTTGATGACCACATGAGTTTGGATTTGCATTTTCTCTATGTCCATAGTTTTGATAGTTGTAGCAATATCCTTCAAACCTTTGTGTGTGTGTGGTCTTGGTTCTACATTCATGTACCTAATGACCTTGTTTTTTGAACTTATGATAGTGAACCATGCTCCTATGATTAACATTCTAATTTGTACTCTTTCTCCTGCACACATTAGTAGTATGTCGTTTCTTACCACAATTATGAGTTCTTACCTTTGTTGTTCCTTTATTCTACACTCTTGGATGACTCTCCTTCTTTGGTGCTTATGTATCCCAATCTAGATGTATCATTATTAGATCTAGGTGATCTCAATAGTTTCTCAAAGTATTTGATGGATTCATTTGGTTTATTGAAACTTTTAGCAAGCTCCTTTTCCTTCTTTAGATCATTCTACAATTTCTCATTTTGTAGTTTCAATGTTGTTATCTCAATGTCCTTGACATTCAGTTCATAGTTGACATTCATCATTTGACTCAGTCTATCCAATTGCATGTTGGAAATCTTGGTTAGTTATATTGACTTCTCTTCTAGTTTGTTGGCCAAAATTCTTTTATCTTCTTCAATCATGGTTTTGTCTTCCATGGATTTCTTCTTCTATTTAGTCACATCACATAGCAGTATAGCTTGTGATTCTTGCTCAAACTTGAGATTTCTTATTTCCTCGGCTTGGGCTCTATTCTTTTCAATTAAATCTACAACTATTACATCAAATTCATTTAAGTCTCCATCTAAAAATACTTCAGTAGTGTCTATCTCTCTATATTGTATGTCATTCTCCACAATAGTAATTTCCTTCCTTCTCTTCAAGGATTTCTTTAGTTCTTCTCTTGCTTCATTCATTTGATTTAGAATAAGATGTATTTCAATCTCTTGATTTTCAATAGTCTTTCCCAACTTGTAGACTTCCATTTCAAGATCTTTCCTCAGAGTTGCAAAGCTTCTCTTTCAGAGAACAAAGATTTGATACCAATTGTTCAAATTACCATAGGAAAGGTAAACTTCTAAGAGGGGGGAGGGTGAATTAGTAGTTTGAACTTGCACCCATAAAACTTTCACCATACATCCATCTCATGCATTCAATGAGTAAAGTAAAATAACATGTAAAGCACATACATCTAAATAATGTAAAACGTATAATAAATCACACACACCTAATACTAGATATGATGAGAAGGTAAAAATGAGGTGAGGATGACACCCACAAATCTTCACTATTGTAGTAATAAAGTGTATCCAATGAAGGTTACAATATTTTGATCACAAGTCATGATCTACCCTATGAAAGGTCTACCCTGTTAAAGGCTCACAAAGACTATAAGGTCTCACCTTGTTAGAGGATTTCAAAACCTTGTTAGAAGTGTACCTTGCTAAAGGACTTTAACTAAACACTAAGTAAGCACCTTGTTAGAGGATTTCATACAACTTGTTAGGAATACTCTATTAAGAGATTTTGACTAAAATCACCTGTTAGAATGTCTCGACATTGATCCTACGGTCAGCACTTGCTTGCCCGATAACATATCACCTCTAAACAATGCATTTTTTATCCTTCTAGATTAGATGTCAATTTTGTTGTATCCTTTTCTCTAACCTTTTTTCTTCTCTAACTAATTCTTCAATGTAGTTTTACTTCATAACTTCTAAGCCACCATGAATGCTCTATTTGCACATGCAAACTTCTCTATTCACTCCTTCAATATTCATACAAATTTTAGGATTTTTCCTCCGTATGAAGAATTAGGTGAATTAGGGTCAGGTATGGATCTATGGCTAAGATTCATACATTTTGCCTCTTAATCCTTCCGATTTTCTGATTGGCTACATCTAATTGCATAGGGAATCCAACTTGAGATTCATCCTTATCTTCAAAATATCAAAATTCAATTTAAGTCAGCACAAAGATGGTTTACATAGATGTTTTCACCTTTACAAACAAACCTATATCCCTCAACACCCACTATTTACTCACCTCCTGTTTCACTCAACATATACTATCTACTCAACACTCGAGTGACTCGGCATGGTCTATGGTTTTCTCATCATATGTTACTTGTTCGGCATAAACTAATTAAATAGCTTAAGTGTGTTGACACTCACTTGTCAAAACCAATCTCAGATCAATACATTTTTTTGTAAAAAACCAATATGTACTAATTGGGCTATAGATTTTAGCTTGTTCATCAAATTTTGCAACAACTTAGTTTTTTAGAAACTAGACTCCATTTTACACACTTTGAAAAAAATAAGTTTTTACTTTAGATTAGTTTTCAATCATTTCTAGGGGGAGCACACAAATATTTCAAGTTTTTAGGATGTGTCCAATTGCAAAATTCATAAAAAAAAAATACATATTATAAAATTACCTAAAAAATCTTGGATAAACTACATGGTGTTAGGTAACTTTTGACTAAAGTGATTAAAGAATTTCAAAAAAATAGTTAAAATATTAGGGGGACCACACTTTGCACTATGTTATATTTTTTCTTAAAAAATAGTACCACTTTCTATGGCCCCCCTTTTTTGAGGACCTCAAACTAAACCATTTTGGGAAAAAAATTAGTAGTTTAGAAACTAGATTCAAAGGACTACTACTTTTGCATTTTTCATATGTTAAAATTTTGAGCATAAATATCTTTAAATTCTTGTCGAAGTTTAGAAATTGTTGATTTCAGAAAAAAAAAAAAAAAAAAAAAAAAAAAAGTGGCCACTTAAACCCCCCTTTTGGCACCACAACTTGGTGCAAATACCCAAAAAGTGTGAAAATGTATCTTTTTCTTAGGTAAGAAAAGGCTTCTCTTCCCCTACATCCTATTCAAGTGGATCAGCCTTTTTCTCAATGAGGATTAAATTTCATAGGTCCTATTAACCCTCCTTCTAGCTTTGGTCATAAATGGATTCTAACTACTACAAATTATTTCAACAGGTGGAGAGAGGCAATTGCATTAAAGGATGCTATCGAGAATTTAGTTGTTGAATTCTTAGATGGAATCATCACAAGATTTAGTACCCCTTCCACTATCATTTCAAACAATGCTAAATCTTTTGTAGAAGCACAAATATTTTTATGGGCAGTTAATCATGGTATTTACTTGAGTAAATCTTCCAATTACTACCCCCAAGGTAATGGATTGGTTGAATCTTCCAATAAGAATCTGATTAGGATAATGAAAAGAACCATTGAGGATAATCAGAGCTTTTGGCATCAAAAATTGAAGACATCTCTATGGGATGATAGGATAACACCTAAGAGAGCCATAGGAAATTCTCCCTTCATGTTGGTTTATGGTAGATAAGTTGGGCTTTATATTTCATTGGAATTCCCTACTCTTTAATAAGATCATCAACTTGAGTTAGATGAAAATGATGCTATGATAACGAGGATAGAAAATTTGATGGAGTTAGAGGAGACAAGACACCAAGCTATGTAGACCTTGGAAATACACTAATAACAAGTGAAAAAGTCCTTTAACAGGAAGGCTAAGGTCAGGAATTTCAAGTAAGGCTATCTTGTACTAAAATGGGATGCAAAAAGAGAAAAACTAGGGAGGCATTCAAAATTTGATGCAATATGGAGTAGTCCCTATGTGATAGTCAATTACAAATAGGTCAATGCTTTCCAGTTAAGAAGGCCTAATGGTGAAATCTTTCCTATTCTAGTCAATGTAATATATCTTAATCCTTGTTTTTGATTGGATAAATTTTCATGTATATAGTTAGGGTAGTTTCTTTTAGTTCTTTCCTATTTTCCAAGAAGTGCAGGGTGCACATGGCGTTTTTCCTCTAGAATGATAGTTTTCAAGAGTTCTGTAGAGCTAGAATTTCTTGAGTTACAATTACAAAGGTCACATTTCCTCAGTGTGCTAGTTTTTTACAGGGTAGATCTTTATGGTTTTCAACTCCATGGCCTAGTGGACGCTTTAGGTCATTGATCATATTCATAGTAGGCTTGCATTGTTATAAGCTAGAGTTGTCATTTCACCAAAATATTGACCTATTAATGCCTAATAGAGCCACTAGAGTTATAATTCATAGGAGGTGATGAAGCCATGTCACAAATATTGAAGGGAAACATTGGCAGTTAATCCAACAATCCCCCCTCAATGTTACATGAGGAGATTTGAACCTAGAACCAAGCTTTGATACCACTTGTTACAAGCTAGAGTTTTTGTTGCACCAAAATATCAACCTATCAATGTGTGATACACCCAGTAGACTTATAGAACATAGGAGGTGGCTAAACAATGTCATGAATCCCAAAGGGTAACGTTAGAAATTAGTCCAACATGCATCCCCCTTGAGTCACTAGAATTGTTAGCTATTTTTGCCTTCCCTCAAAACTAAAAGATTTGAATTTAAACCCAGTATAACATTCATATATTTGAATATTCAAATATTAGGGCATTCAAAATACCTTTAAAAGACCTTAGGTTATATCTTATTTCCTAAGTGACTATGTGATTTAATATTTTTATGGGCATGCATCTTCTTATCCATCAAATCAAAGAGGGTCAATGAGTGTCGCTTTGTTGTTGTCAGAAATTGTAGGACTATTTTTCATTGTGACCAAGCAACAACTCACCATGTAGGACCATGGGCCCCTTTTCATTTGGTTAGCATAGTCACTAGTGGGCTAGTTTTTTAATGAATATATGTTCATCATCGATCTTGCATGCATCTACGGTTATTGCTTTGTCGTGATTGAAAAATGTGTGGACTTTACTTCTGTTGGATTGTCTTATTGGAAAGAATGCTTCTGAGAGGGGGAGGGGGGGGGGGGGTGAATCAGAAGAACTAGCCTTTTAACTATTTAAAATCCTTAATAACATATTTTTGAAATAAACATGCATGCATATAAATATTAAGCAACCATTAAAAAAAAAATGCATCACCACATAACACTTAAGATTTGGTAACCCAGAAACCCTCCAGAAATAAGAAGGTAAAACTGGGCTAGGGATGATACCCACAAAATCACTACAGTAATAATGTTTAACCACTTCTAATGGTCTACCCTGTTAAAGGCCTACCCTGTCAAAGGCTTTACACTGTATCAATAGTGACCTGGTTAAAGGATTTACAAACACTTTTACATGAAGTGTCACCCTGTCAAAGGATTTAGTCACCTAGTTAAAGGATCTATAAAATAGCTGCTAAGCTAACCTATCATCATAGGATTTTCTCTCTAATACAATGGTTAAAGAGTATTAGGTATGATAAACCTGATGGCTTACAATCCTTCGATTGCTGAATACAGGAACTTGATCTGCTCTCTCTGATCTTGATCCTCTGTGATTTGATTCTCTTCTCTCTGATATTAGACTTCCTTATACATTTTCCCCCCTTTTTTTTATGCTCACTCTACTCAATATG
Source organism: Cupressus sempervirens (assembly GCA_028749045.1). NCBI lineage: Eukaryota > Viridiplantae > Streptophyta > Pinopsida > Cupressales > Cupressaceae > Cupressus > Cupressus sempervirens. The sequence goes on from CM053793.1 coordinate 640,609,042, forward strand.
ATTTTGTCTTCCTTATAAAGACACTCGAAGACTTAGGGTTAGGTATGGATCTACGATCCATATTTAATCTCTAATTTTTGCTTATTCCTTACACATCTCTTATTGGTTTCATGCCTTCTCCATTTTTCTTATTGGTTGCATGTAGATTGCATAGGAAATATAAATGATTTGATCTTATCACTTAAATCTTCCGAGATTTGTCTTATGTCGGCTATGAAAATGGTTTACATCTAAGTTTGTGAAGTTTCAAACTCATATACTGATTCTGAGTTACTCATCACTTATTGCTTCCTAATGCTTGGCATCTACTATAACTCAGCTTTTGTATATGCTCTTATCTTGCTCTACATCCTTTAAGACTTGACACCTAAATAATGCTCGGTACTTAGATCATGCTCGACACCTCTACTTACTCGGCACATGATCTTCACTCGACACCTGAAGACTGTTCGGCACTTGTTGAATTTCCTAACTTGGTAGATGTTGTGCGTCGGCATACACAGTGTACTCAGCTTCAATGTGAAATGTGGTTAAGTGTGTTAACACTCAAGTGTCAAAACCATTTTTAGACTAACAATCTCCCCCTTTGATATGAGTGTCAAAAACACTTAACTAAGCAATATTTATTTGATGTTATGAGTATGCTTTCTGATCTACTTGATATGTATATAAAGGTTTATCAAAAATGTGTAACTTAATAAAAAATGTGACTCCCCTTGAGTTGATCATGCCAATGTCTTGTGCCGTTATGCTTAATGTTCTCTTTAAAATATCTTCAACATATTATCTCCCCCTTAGAGTATTATCTCCCCCTTTTTAATACTTATGTCAAAGGGTCCTAAATAGTAATGCCATGTTTGGCCAAAATGTCTTGTTTACCTCAAGGAGTATTTGGAGAGCTGCATCCCAATTATTTAAGACAATGTCCAATGACTTTTTTTGGATTGCAAGCTCTGCTATGAGATCAACCAGTCCTTCATGTGTAGAAATATTAGGATCCTTCTTCAGGACTAGTTTTGCATACATTTTCTCCTTGTGCAATACTTCTAAGTGAGGAGTAATGGAGGCTTGTATTTGCATCAACTTTTCTTTGATACTGGCCTCTTTTGCTGATAATGCAGCTAATTCCCTCTGAGTGTGTAATGTATGAGCAAATTTCTTTTCACTCTATGTAGGATCTAAGTGTAGTTGCATGTTGGAGAGTTTTAATTTACTCTCAAGGTTCAAAATTTTTTGATTTATTTCATGTGTGAACTTGGAAAAATCACACAATTTGTTGTAAAGGGAAAATATGTTCCCTAATACACTTTTTTAATTTTCCAATTTCTTGGCTAGGTCAACTTGTCCCAAAATTATGTTATTAGCTATTTTCTAGTTGACTTTACCTAAAAACTTCTTTTCTGACCATTCCAATAGTTTTGCATTAGTATCATGGTCTTCATTATTTACTTGGTCAACTATATTAGATAATTGCTCAAGTATTGGCCTGTTTGCATCTAGAGGTTGAAGACTAAAAGCATCCATGAATACATCTTTTATTTCATTTAGTAACTACTTGTATTTGTATTTTTTTCTCATTGCCTCTTGTCTCCTCCTCTTATCCAATGCACTCTATATTTCATTCATCTTTTCCTCATTTAGAGTGCTTGAATCATAATAGGGTATTTTGATTTCTTCATCAAGCTTAGGAATACCATAATGTATGGTCCTGGCTACCCTTGTAGAACTTGAACTTGGTGTACTGGCATATAAAATTATCTTTTCAGTACTCTACTCATGACTGGGTTTTGTGGGAGTTGCTATTTTTGGTAATTCAACCAAAGTTTGTATTGTGAAATCCTCTTTATTTTGGGTTTCTTCCTTCTCCTCTTCTTCTTGCTTGTCTTCTTCTTCTTGTGTTACTATTGCTAGAGGTGTACTCACTATTTGAGCTATTGTCCATGTGATTACCTTTGTTGTTGCACTCGGCTCCTGATGAGTTTGAGTGACTAATCTTGGTGGTGACAGAGGTGGTAGAAATGTAAGCCCAATAGTTTAAATGATCTAAGGTGGTTGTTGTGATGGCACCTTGAACTCTTTGAGTTTTTCTACTGACTTTTGAAGATTATCCACACTGACCAATATGGGATTTGTACACAATTGTGCTTGCAGATTTGTTTGGTCAAGGATCTTAGTAAGATCTATTGCAGTTAATGGATTAATGTTTTGACATCTAGTATCAACAAAATTCTTAATCGTTATGATTTCTACAGGTGTGGTAGGTGAGTGAGGAGAGCTAGGAGGTGAAAGATGTGTGCTTTGCACATTTTTTTGTTCATCAGTTCCTTTGTCTTCATCTTTTCTTTCCTCCTCTCTTTCTTTCTTATTTTCCTCTTCTTCAATTTTCTCTTCTCTCCTCTTCCTTCTTTCTTCAGGTTTGGCAGCAACTTCTTCTTTGTATATTTATTCAAGAACATCTTCAAATGTTTTGTACAAGTTTTTCCATACTCTTGTTTTTCTCTGCACAACTTCTTCAATTTTGTTTTGCAGGATCGAGAATGCCCTATATTTGGGTGTAAACCTTTTGTTATGTCATTTGACTACTTGACTTACCTGTTCTTTTGTCAAATCAGGCAGTAAGTTTCCTAGGGTTGATTCCCTCATCTCTTTCTCCATCATTAGATAGAAATGCCATTTGTCTTCTATAATTTTAGACAATTCCTTTGGAATTTGTCCATCTAGTTCAAGAGGTGTATACTTGAACTATGCCATAAATGCATAGACTGATTCTTCTATGCTATTTTGTTCCTCTTTACTGAACTTATTGTAATCAATCTTTTTCATCTCATTTATGTCTCCATTCCTTATCTTCTTACATAATATATCAATTGAAGATTTAGGAGGACTTACCTCTTCAATCTAATCTTCTTCATCAGTATCAGGTTGGGCCACATATCTTTTCCTTTTCTTTGGCTCTTCCTGTGCCTTTGTGTTCTTCTTCTTTGTGGCTTCCTCTTTAGCCTTTTGGGTAGAGGCCCTTGTTGTAGCTTTGGTTGTTGGCTTCTTTGGGATTTGCATGGCAGCTTTATTTGGTGGGGGCTAAGAATTAGGAGAGGTCTTTGTTTTCCTTTTAATGACTTTGCCTTTGATGGGTGCTTCCTTGGTTTTTGTTTCCTCGGCACTCTCATCTTTTTCTTCTCCTTGTCTTTGAGGAAGTTCAAGTGGCTCTTATTCTAGCTCACCTTCTTCTTCTCCTTCACTAATCTCTTCTTCTTCACCTACTGCACTTGATTCTTCAACACCAAATTTCTTCTTTATCTGTTTTACCAACTTGTCCTTTTTCTTTACTGCTAAGGCTATCTTGAGTTTTGTAACAACTCTTGATTTTATAGTGTCATATGTCCCAAATGCCTTGATAGATTTGTCCATTTCCTTTGCAAGTAAAGTTGTGATGGTTGCAGAAGCATGGTCAACATCAAGCTCATATCCTAATGGTCTAAGCCATTTTGTCCTTGGAAGGACTGCTTGAATGTAGGTGTAATCAATATCAACAAGAAAACATATGTCATTTATATGTTTTTCTACCAGTGAGACTGGTATCCTCATTTCGTTCTTCATTACATTTTTCAAATCTGCAAAATATATAGACATTTGATCGTCAAAGCTATCTCCCATTTGTACAATGAAATCATTAATTTGATCAACAATGGTTTTATTTTGACTCCATTTGACTTTGCCAATTGAAGGAAATTCCTTCATTACATAGAAGAACATAAAAACCAACACTGAACCAAATTTGCATTGTGCTCCCTTGGATTTTTTAATAGCTCCAAGATTTTCATTAATCTGTTGCAACAAGAGCTCTGCAAGATCATAAGTGTGATCTTTCTTTACAAGTTTATGTGCCACGTCTACTACTATGTAGGGTACACTATTTAACCTGCTAGATTGGTAAAACTTATGTGATATGATCCTTATAGCAAAATCTAAAAGGGGATCAGTTATGGTGTCTATATTCATGCCTCTATTGTTCCACTTTGCTCTTGTGTTCTTCTCAATTGTTTCCTTCTTTTCGCTTCTCAACGTTTTTGGCCGATCTAGGGTTGGAAAGCCAGTAACCCTATGAACCATCTTCTTGGTAATCTTGACTTGCCCTTGTTCTACCCAGAATGATCCATCATGGATTCTGCTAAGTATAATGCGTATCCACTCATTTTTGAATACTATTGGAAAGACTAGGGCTTCGATTAAACCCTTCTTTTCTATGATAGAAAACTCATCTTTTAGAATACCATTATCATAGAGTTTGTCATAGGCATTAAAGATTTTCAAATCTCCTATGGCCCCTATTTTAAAATTATAGCATTTTCGCACATCTTGAACCATAACAACTTTTTTGGGGATGGCAAATAGGGCACCAGCGGGATCATTTTTGTATGCAACCTCTGGTATAGGTCTAAACTCAGGTTGCTTTACTTCGTTGCTGACAAGTTGAATTTCATGACTCATTTTCTCTTGGGTCATTTTTGAGCTTGTTTCCATTTATATTCGAACTAGGTTTTTAACAATTTAAAGAAAAAACTTTTCAAACTGTAAAACTTGGCACTTGAAGGAAATACCTAGATAGATACTTTGATTGCTTGGGTAGATGTTGAATTGCTGCAAATCACTTGTTGAAAGCTTGAAAATCGCTCAGACGTGCTCAAAATAATTGCTCTTCATTTGAGTGGCTCAAGAATGAATCAAATTTTACTTTTAAATGACAAAAGAAACTTTTGCATTTAATGCATTTTGGTACCTACACCTGTCACTCGACTTCCAAATATTTTTCAACTTGGTATCTATTCAGTAGCTATGCTTACTTGGCATCTACTAACTTTGCTGATTAACTCAGCATCCAAAGTAGTTTTACTCGGCATTCAAAGATGACTCGACATCATTGTTTGAATTTTAGTCTCAGCATCTTATCTTATGCTTAATTCTTCTTTTCAATGCTTCTTTGTTTTGGGACTGATGTATGATATATCTTTGTATATTAGTCCCATATATCTCCCTTATGCTTAGTTTGATGAAGTGTGATCACTTGACCCGTTAGGTGAAGTGATCCCTTTGCTTGATGTACTGCACTCATCTTTCTTCTTCCAAGTCTTATTCATTTGTCTTCTTATGACATCAATCTTTTCTTTTCCTTTGTTGGCTTCAGTATTTGGTGCTTTGGACCTTGTAGGATAGTACTTGCTGGTATGACTAGTTTTCAAACAACTGAAACATGTAGTTTGGCTCAACCATCTTTTATAGTTTCCTTTGAAATGTGTTCTTATGCAATTTTGGGGTGTATGTCCATATTCCTGACAATAGTGACAACTATACCAGGTGTTATAATCCCAATGGTAGTGACTTTCATTCCCTTTTGCTGGTTGATTGGATGTCCACATGGGCTTTGATCTACATTCAAATGCCCTATGTCCATATTTCTTGCAGTTATGACAATGTCCATCAAATCTTTGTGTTCTTGGGTTTTTGGATTTATAGTCTTGTGTCATATGTCCTTGCATTTTTCACATGTGATAGTAACTCTTGCTTTTATTTGGCTGATTGATTCTTCTGCTCCTACAAATATTAGCAGTGTGTCCCCTTTTATTACAGTAATGACAAGTGGGTTTAGAATCCTTACCTTTGTCACTTCTTTGTTCAAAACTCTTTGATGATTCACCAACTTCAGTGCTATCGTATCCAAGTCCTGACGTATCATGGGTTGATCTTGGGCATTTCAGCAACTGTTCAAGTACTTTATGGCTTCGCTTGACTTGTTGAGATTTTCTGCTATCTCCTTTTCTTTATCCAGTTCATTTTGTAATTGTTCATTCTGCATCTTTAGAGTAGAGATCTCGATATTTTTCATATTAAGTTCATGATGAAGGTTCATCATTTGAGCAAGTGTATCCATCTACATGTTTGAAATCCTTGTTAATTCAGTACTCTTTTCTTCCAGTTTGTTTGCAAGATTTCTTTTTTCATCTTCCATCATGACTCTGTCCTCAACTGCTTTTTTCTTTTGTTTAGTGATTTCACATAACATTATGGCCTATGATTCATGTTCCATCTTGAGAGATCTTATCTCATTTTCTTGAGCTTCATTTTTCTCCATCAGTTTTGTTATTGCTGCATCAAATTCTTTAGTGTCTCCATTGGCAAACACTTGTGTGGTGTCAATCTCCTTGTAGTGTATGTCATTTCAAGCTATGGCTATCTCTTTTCTTCTTTTTAAAGATTTTCTTAATTCCACTCTAGTTTCCTTTACCTTTTGTAGAGAGAGATGCACATCTATCACTTGGTTTTCAATGATCTTTCCAAGTTTGAAAACTTCCATCCTTAGATCTTTTCCTCCAAGCTATTAGGCTTCTCTTTGAGAGAAACGTGGCTCTAATACCAATTTTTGGACTGTCTTATTGGAAAGAATGCTTTTGAGAGGGGGGGGGGGTGGGTGAATCAAAAGAACTAGCCTTTTAACTATTTGAAATCCTTAATAACATATTTTTGAAATAAACATGCATCCATATAAATATTAAGCAATCATAAAAAAAAAATGTGCATCACCACATAACACTTAAGATTTGGTAACCCAGAAACCCTCCAGAAATAAGAAGGTAAAATTGGGGTGGGGATGATACCCACAAAATCACTGCAGTAATAATGTTTAACCACTTCTGATGGTCTACCTTGTTAAAGGCCTGCCCTATCAAAGGATTTAGTCACCTAGTTAAAGGATCTATAAAATAGCTGCTAAGCTAACCTATCATCATAGGATTTTCTCTCTAATACAATGGTTAAAGAGTATTAGGTATGATAAACTTGATGGCTTACAATCCTTAGATTGTTGAATATAGGCACTTGATCTTCTCTCTCTAATCATGATCCTCTATGATCTGATTCTCTTCTCTTTGATATTAGACTTCCTTATACATTTTCCCCCCTTTTTTTATGCTCACTCTGCTCAATCTGATTTCGTCTTCCTTATAAAGACACTCGAAGACTTAGGGTTATGTATAGATCTACGATCCATATTTAATCTCTGATTTTTGCTTATTCCTTGTACATCTCTTATTGGTTGCATGCCTTCTCCATTTTTCTTATTGGCTGCATGTAGATTGCATAGGAAATGGTTTATATCTGACTTTGTGAAGTTTCAAACTCATATACTGATTCTGAGTTACTCAGCACTTACTGCTTCCTGATGCTTGACATCTACTGTAACTTAGCTTCTATATATGCTCCTATCTTGCTCAGCATTCTTTAAGACTCGGCACCTAAATAATGCTTAGTACTTAGATCATGCTCGGCACCTATACTTACTCGGTACCTAAAGATTGTTCAGCACCTGAAGATCATTCTCGACACTTGTTGAATTTCCTGACTCGACACATGCTGTGGCTTGGCATACACAGTGTACTCGGCTTCAATGTGAAAGGTGGTTAAGTGTGTTGACACTCAAGTGTCAAAACCATTTTTAGACTAACAACTTCATACGAGATAGCGATGATGTGACATGTGGCATGTGGGTCCTCTCTTTCTTTGTGGACAATGGGTGAGGTGGACAAGGTGTCAAACAGGTTGGCAAAAGGCAGCATTCTCATTGGGCAATGTGTTGATAGGGTTGATGCATCTTTAGGGCTGTTAGATGAAACAAGATCAAGCACTGTCATTATATCACTGTGAAAAGCTACAAGGTCATTACCCTTAGTGACATAATGATAAACAAACATGTGTCTCAATAGGCCTAGTTTAGAGGGTAACAATGTCAATTAAGTTGCAGTTTCATAAAGTAGTTGTAGTTAAGTTAAGAAGGTGGCATGGTTAAGGTGATAAGGTAGTCAAACTTGTAAAGACTTTGTGGGGTGGGAAAAGGAAATAATGTTATTGGTCCACATGTCTCATCTTGGTTGCTAACTCAATTGACATGCTAATTTTGATGATTTATCAAACCTAGAGTAAAAAAAGGGTTTCTTTTGCACAATCCAATCTCCATGATTAATCCCAACCACTCTCGAGTTATGGCCATGCTTAAAAGTTGTGAAAGACATGTTGCCTACCTCCAAGTTATCCATTCGCAGGGTCTAGCCACCATTTCTGTCACTTTTAAGGTTCTTTTATGGAGGGTTTGATGATTCCCATGTCTCTAAAGGTGTACCAAATCAAATCTATCATCCATATTTCATTTGATCACCCTCTGACAATATTGAATGCATGAATGAAGTTCTAAAGTAATCTATGAGTTATGCTTGAGCTATAAAAGCACATTTTTGTAATATTTTGAAGGGTTGATCTTTCTCTAATTCTCTAGTACTGTATTCCATACTTGCTACTATAATTTCTTGTGCCTCTCAACCATTGTAATTCTCTGTTGTATCTCTTTCAACCATCAACATACTGTGCACAACTTATTTTCCTCTGGTTAATGTTTTGTATTCTGCAACTATATGATTGTATCTGTTTTGGAATTTGAATGATATCAAGTAATGTTTCTTTCTATAGCATTTTTTTTTTCTAATCTACATGTGGTTGTTGGATTAAGAAAGTTTTAACATGTATTCTTTCGGATTATAATTGGTTAACTGTGCACTTATAGGAAGAAATGAGATCAAACACTCTATTTTGGTGCATCACCTCTATAGAATAGATTAGGTAATTTTCCTTCATGCATTCCTTCTCCCTTCTCCTCTTCAAGTGTAGTTTAGGTGCATCCTAATAGCAAAGGAAGTTGGCCTTCTCTAGAGACTCAACCTCATTGTTCAAGTTCCACAACCTGGAAGTTGTTTCAATGTTTCATGAGGTTACCTTTAGGTAAACACTTTAGGCAATGATGCAAACTTTTTAGAAAACACTTACAATGGTTCTCATTTCTTTTTGAGTATGTTGTTAGATTATCTTGATATAAAACCATAAATTTATTAATATATTGTTTAAATGCAACATCCATTGCTCTCTAAAATGTTTCTTCTACATTTATTAGGCCAAAAGGCATCCTAACATACACATAAGTTCTCTAAGGAGTAGTGAAAGCTATTTTAAATTGTTCTTTCTCATCAACAACGACTTGGTTATATCCTAAGAAACCATCCATCATTGACAGCAACTCTAAACTAGTGACTTGTTGTAACATGGCTTCCATATTGGGTAATCCATAATTATCTTTCAAGCATGCAATATTCAAATTTCTAAAATCAACACACAAGCTAATATTGCCATTCTTATTTCTGACCAGCACTAGGTTAGACACCCATGAAGAGTGTCTAATTGGTTTGATGATTCCCAGCCCCTTAGCTTCATGAGTTCTTCTTGCATTTTAGGGGCTAGATTGGAATTTATAGGCCTTTATTTTTGTCTAAAAGGCTTAACATTCTCTTTAAGAGGTATTACATATTGAAAAAGATCTTCCCTATAAGCCTTAAGGTCATTATATGACCATGCAAAAACATGCTTGAATCTTCCCAGTAGATCAATCAAAGACTTCCTAATTATAGGGATAAAGTCTTACCAATGTACACCTTTTTAGGAGATTTAGTAGTGGTAAGATTGATTTCTTCAAGCTCCTATGGCTTCTGATATTTGACTTCTAAATGCACCCTATCTTGATTGTCAAAAACACTTTCTAAAACCACCAATCTTTTAGGTACCTTATTTATTTTTAATTGTAAGCTCTCTTGGCCAAGAATGGTTTCATTTTTATCTATTGTTTCAACCAAAGCACTACAATATAACTCTTGGCCATGGTACTTATGCTCATTTATAAGGAAATTCATGATGTCTTTTTTATCTTCCTATACTTTCCAACTTTCTATATTGTCAAGAATCGATGGCCTATTCTGCATCTCAATCTTAGAAACACCAACAAATTATATGTCATCTAGCTTGATTTCTACATTAGCCAATAGGTCAGCCTTTTTTTTATTACTTTTATCCATCCAAGAAATGCTAAAAGTATAAAATGCTTCTATTTGGTCCGAAACAACATTCTTGTACTATTTTAGCCTTTTATTCTTCGAAGCATATGTCTCCCTAACTTGAGCCACAACTAGCTCTGAGTCACCAATAACATACAATTTCTTAATTCTATGACTCAATGTCAATTTTATTCCCAATAAAAGTGCATCATATTCTACAATGTTATTAGTACATGTAAAATTTAAGGTAAATGAATACCTAAAAGTGTTCTTGTCTAGAGATATAAACACTTACCCAGCCCTTGATCCTTCTTTAGAAATTTCTCCATCAATGTACATAGTCCATAGGTTTTGAGAGTCCATACAACTTATTACCTCTTGTGCAATTAGTGGGGGTGATTTTTCAATTTCTTGATTGAAAAATTCAGCTCTAAAAGCATTAACCTTAGTGTCCAAAAAACATGTAGCATCTTTATCAATATTGTCTTTAAGCATGTGACTGGCCCTTGGTTCTCTATCAATTTTGATAGCTTTATCTTCTATGTGAAAAGTAGCATACAAAAAGTCACACTGTAGGATACCACCCATTGAAGCACTCCATTTCTAGAGAGTAACATTCCATACTGTGGAGGAATATCAACTACTAGGACAATCATAGTCAACTCAACATCAGGGTAGGTAGCTAATCTAAAAGGTAAGGCATTGATTGTACCTATTATAGGCACTTCCCTTACATCCATAGCCCTACGCCTACACTATTTGATATCTACTTTTAGGCCAAGGGCTTCCATGATTTTCAAAGGCATGACAATGTTTGATGCTCCTGAGTCCATCATGCAATTTTTCAAAATTTTGTCACTTATGACCAAGCTAAGAAAGAAAGGATCATTTTTTCTATATAAGTTGTAGATGAATTATTTGAATACATTTGGTGTATTTAGGAAATGACTCCTTTGTCTTCCTTTTTGTCTTGCTCTCTATTCCTCCTAACCAAGAGAGGGCTTTATTTTTATGTTCCTCTATCTTGAACATCTCAGATAGTGGAACTTTGATAGTAATTTGAGATAACATGGATATCATATATATAGTATCATACACAATATATTTGTAAGGATTGCCTCTACTTTCTTTTGTTTGCACAATAGGTTCTTCCACTTTCTTGATGACATCAGAATTGGTTTTCTGCTCTTATACATTTTTCTTGATTGTTTCTACTCCTTGAAACTACACTTTCTTTTTAGGTTCCCATTTTTTGTTCTTACTATCCTTGATCTTAATTTTTACTAGATTGTCCTTTTTTTTCTCATGACCCATTTTATGAGTAATGTCTTTAATGAAAATACCATATGGCTTACCAATAGCATTATTAGCAGCTATATTTCTTAAATTATAAGTACTATGTACTTGGGCTACCATTTTTGTAGTAATTTTTTCAATTTCTTCATTTGATATTTTTCTCAGATTCATGTGATCTACATGTGATATCATATTGCACATCATTTCCTCATCCTAATCTGCATTATCTAAAAACACTTGTTGATGGTGCAACTGATACACATTTCTCTAATTTACAACATCATTTTCAAAATCTTCAAAATCAAATTCATCACCAATATCACACAAATTTATCATATTACATCCTACATCTTCATGACTCTTTTCTTCTTCTCCTTCTTCATTTTTTCCTTGCCAATTTGTAGAAAAAGACTGAGAAACTACACAATAGTCAAGAGAATGAAGGGATTGGCACATAATACACCAGGGCACATCATCTGTCATGGATTTATTTGTAGTGGATCAGTTTGTTGGAAGCATGAATGCTAATGATATTCCTATGGGGGGAGTACTTTAGATATATGGCTAGATCATTATCATGATGATATCTTACATTCATGACTATGATTTTCATTGATGTCAACATAGTAGTTTTATGTGGTATCTAACAGAAGAACAACAAAAATATCAAGTTGGGATGGATGACTAGCTAATTATTCTCACTATCCAAGGTTATGGGAGATGCTTCTGAGTATCTACTATATGAAGTTAATGTTGGGTGAAGAAATGTTAAGTCTAGAAGAAATTATGTAAGTTTCGGTGATGTCTATTCTAAGATAGAGTTTACAGAGGCATGTTGTGGTAAACTTGTTCTATCTCTTAGCATAATTGTTATTCCAAGAATTGAGGTTGAGGATATGAACAAGACATGTTAATGTTGACATGGAAAAGATCATTTACCATAATATTTCATGTATGAAAAGTTACGCAAGTTTTAATGAAGAAGATTAATGTCATCACTAAGTGTAACGTGTTCGTAATGTGGTCCTATAATAATTAATTGAGAATGTGTAACAGCTAACTTCGGGAATTATTTTATGGATTTGGTATAAAGGAAGGAAATTTCCCTTTATCTTAGATGTAACATATGAGATGATTTTAAGTAGCACAAAGAGCAAAATGTGAAGTTGAGCAGAGTAGAGTAGAAGTGAAGGAAACTTCATTGCCGAGGTTTTATTGTGTAATCTAAAGTTGGATACTTGGATTCAAGGTTCATGACTTGGTCTACAAGCTCTCATAGTCATTGGTTTGGTTGAAAAAATAGAGGAGAGAGAAACTTAATAGTAAATTACTTGTTTGGGTAGTGAGTTCTTCTTGTAATTGAAATTGCATGTTTGGGTAGTGGGTTCTTCTTGCATACATTCTACTATAACTCCTAATAGGGTTTACACAACTCCTAATAGGGTTGGAATCTCCTAACAAGGATTCAAAGTCTCCTAACAGGGACTCTATGTATTAAATGTTGTAATAGACTCCTAACAGGGTCCATCCTCTAACAAGGAATATTTATATTAGTACATCATCTTGTGGGCATCATTCCCACCTAGGTTTTGCCTTTGATCAAGGGTTTCCCTAGTTAACATATGTGGTATAATTGTCTATATACATCTTGTTATGATTGCTATTTATTTTGTATGAATGGAAAATATTGTTTAAGGTTAATAAATGTTTTAATTATTAGATAACTAATTCATCCCCCCCCGCCACCTCTCCCTCAATTATCTTGGTGGACTATTGTTTCTAACAATTGGTATCAGAGCATCAAGTCCTTGAAGATAAAGTTTAGCAACTTTAGGAGATCCATGGAAAGCACGTTTAGGAAAGATAGCCTAAAGTTCAATGGAACAAATTATGTCAGATGGAAGGAAAAGATGAAGACACATCTATTGTCTATGGGTCTAGGATATTGAATCTTGACAAAAACATCTAAGACAATCATTGTTGCAAAAGATTTGGAAACTTGTACCAAGGAAGAAATAGAACTTTTAATGTGTGACATGAGAGCTAGAGAATTACTATTCACTACACTTCCTAAAATTGAATATAATCAAGTAAAGTCACTTGTTACTTCACATTTGATTTGGAAATCTATGGAAACTAGTTTTGAAGGTGATGAACATTCTAAGAAATTGAGGCTACAAAATTGGATTTGTGCATTTCAAGATGCTAAAATGATGGAAGAAGAATCTATAAGATCATATGTAGGTAGAATATCAGAAATTATGTAGGTGTAGTTAAATCTCAAGGATGAACTAAAGAAGATGATGAGGTCATATGGAAGATATTGAAGACTTTAACACTACTATTCAATTCAATAGTTCAAATGATACAGTTGTTGATATATTGTACCAAATATTTCAAAAAGGATACATTTCTTGGAAGACTTGAAGAAAATGAGAATGATCTTAGACAATCTAGAGAATTCACCAAAATAGAAACAACTTTTAGTGCCTTGAATATTCGACCTAGTTTATCAAGGAGCACAAGTGCTAGAGGAGACTTTACTAGCAGCAACAGATCTAATGAGGATAGAGAGATTGAAGAAGGAGTCACCCTTTTGGTAAGAAAAGGAAAATATGGTAAGAAAATCTTTAAATTTTGGACTTACAATGAATTTGGTCATTATGTGTCTAAGTGTCCTAAAAGAGAGAAAAAGTACAAAGGAAATTTCAAACCTAGAAGAGATAGAGAGTATCTATATGTAAATGAAGAAGATGAATTTGATGACTTAGTAGTATGTGCTAGTGATGATGAAATGGGATTTGTAGAAATCAAAGAAGAAAGTCTATAGAAAGTAGCTTTGGTATCACAAGTTGAACAAAAATTTGATTGGATAATTGATAGTGATTGTTTACATCATAGGATGGAGGCATTGTTAGATTTGGAAACAATGCAGCATGCAATGTTAAAGCTATTGGATCTATAACTCCTAATGGTAAAACTAACACTAAGGATGTATATTTTTTTTATGGTTTGAAGCACAATCTTCTGAGTGTTGGACAACTAGTGGATAAAGGTTATTAGTTGCAGCTCATAGAAAAGACATGCATGATAAGAGATAAATATGGAAAGGTAATTTGAATAGGAACTAGATCTATAGGTAATGTTTTTCAGTTGAACCCTAGAAAAATGACATGTTTGGTTGCAAAGGTAGATGAAAATTGGTTGTGGCATAAGAGATTTTGTCATATAATCTTTGATAGCATTGTGAAGACTAGTAGTATGTTTGCAGTTAGAGATTTTCCTAAGTTTGTAAAACCTTCTAACACAATTTTCAAGGAGTGTATTTTGGAAAAGCATAAAAAAGCTTATTTTCCCTGCAAGAAGTTCACTACTAAAGAAAAATTGGAGATTGTACACATCAATCTCACTAGTCCTATGAAGACTAAAGGATTCTATGGTGAAAGGTAGTTCATGATTTTAGATGATGAGTTTTCTAGAATGATGTGGGTCACATTTCTTAAAGAAAAATTTGAGGCATTTGACAAGTTCTAGATATTCAAGAATAGAGTTGAGAATGAATTAGGCATGAAGATTAAATGTTTGAGATCAGATAGAGGAGGAGAGTTTACTTCAAATGAGTTTAACATGTTTTGTGAAGAAAATGGAATCAAAAGACAATTATTAGACCCAAGAACCCCTGAACAAAATGGTATACTAGAGAGAAGAAAGAAATCAATAACAAAAGCTACAAGAGCTATGTTAGCTAAGAATGAAGTATCCAAGATGTTTTGGAGAGAAGCTACGAATACAATAGTCTACACTCTCAACAAAGTATAGGTTAGGAAAGACAAAAAAAGACCCCTTATGAATTGTGGTTTGGTCACTCACCCATAGTTAAGTATTTCATAATTTTTTGTGGTAAGTGTTATACCAAAGATATGATGATATTGGTAAGTTTTATGCTAGAAGTGATGAAGGTATGTTTCTTGGTTATTAATTGAAAATAAATTCTTATAGATGTTATAGTCAGAGAACTAAAACTATTATGGAAAGTGCAAATGGAAGGGTTGATGAGAAATTCAAGATACAAGAGAGAATAGTTGATTACAATTTAGATGATGATGTTGTTACTAAACCATAGAATGGTGAAGTATTTCTTGAGACTAACAATGATGTGCAAAATGAAGGAGAACCAAGGCAAGAACAAACCTCAGAACCTTCAGTAGAGCCAAGAGTTGAGATAACAACTCCTACTTTGGGTAAGAATATGACAAAGAATAATCCACCCAAGTAGATCATTGAAAGTAAAGATAAAGGTGTGATCACAAGAAGCAAAGTCAATGAAGAACTATGTTTGATATCTCAAGTTGAACCTAAGAATGTAGATGAAGCATGTAAAGATGACTATTTGAAGCAAGCTATGAAAGAGGAATTGGATCAAATAGTAAAGAATGAGACATAGGAATTGATCCCCAAACCAGCAGACAAGAATGTGGTAGGAACTAAATGGGTATTTAGGAACAAGATGAATGAACAAAGAGAAGTTGTAAGGAACAAGACAAGATTGGTATGCAAAGGTTACTCATAGCAAGAAGGAATAGGCTATGATGAGACCTATGCTCTTGTTGCTAGAATTGAAGTAGTAACATTATTCTTAGCATATGCAGGATACAAGAAATTCAAATTATATCAGATGGATGTCAAGTCAGCATTTTTGAATGGAGAACTTGAAGAAGAGGTATACATTGAACAAATTGAAGGATATCCTTTAACAGATGATAAGGACATAGTATGAATATTAAAGAAAGCATTGTATGGCATGAAGTAGGCATTCAAAACCTGGTATGCAAGGTTAGACAAGCATTTGACAAAGCTTGGATATAGCAAAGTTATGGTTGATAGCAATCTCTATTGGAAAGAAATTGATGATGGATTAATGATTTTGGTAATATTTGTTCATGATATCATATTTAGAGGAATTGATGAGGAAAGTGCCAAGTTTTCAAAAGAAATGAAGAAGAATTTGGAATGAGTATGGTAGGAGAAATGAAATATTTTCTAGGATTAAAAATTGTATAGGATAAAGAAGGAATCATTATTTCTTAGACTAAGTATTTGAAGGATTTACTGAAAATGTTTGGTTTGGAAGCATGTAAACCTATTGGAACACCTATGGTAACTAGATAAAAGTTATCTACAAAGGATAAGACACCTACTGTTGAGCAGAAGAAGTATAGATCTATGATCAGAGGTTTGCAATATCTGACTCGCAAAAGGTTGGATATAGCAAATGTAGTTGGAAAGAAGCACATTATGCAATAGTTAAAAGGATATTTAGATACTTGAAAGGAACACCCAAGTTAAATTGTGGTATGCTAAGCCTAATGATTTTACTCAATCTGCTTATACTGATGTTGATTGGGTAGGCAGTATGGATGACAAAAAGAGCACCAGTGGTGGAGCCTTCCTTCTTGGAGGAAGATTGGTTTCTTTTCTAAGCAAGAAGTAGGATTATACCTCACAAAATATAGCAAAAGTAGAATATGTTGCAGTAGTAAATAATTTTAATCAAGCTGTTTGGATGAAGAAGATGTTGAAGGATATAAGGATAGAATTCAGTGAACCTATTGTCATACATTGTGATAACACAACTGTAATAAATATGTCAAAGAATCCAGTGTTGCATTCTAAGACCAAGCACATTTCTATCAAGTATCGCATGTCAAGAAAGAAAGTTGTAGAAAAAGAAATTAGATTGGATTATGTGAGCACTAAAGAGAAGATTGCAGATATATTCACTAAGCCTCTTCCCAAAGAGATCTTTGACTATTTATGAGGTATGCTAGGGGTTATGCCCCTTCCTACAGAAGGTGCAAGGATGCATCAGTCTAGTGTAACAAAGCACCATTATTTTTTTGGACTAAATTTTGGTGCTTCCTATATGAGGGAGTATCTGTGATAGATAGAGTCATCCAGGACTCTTGTTGGATGTTGTTTTTGAACAATGTCTTTGGGCATTTGAGCTAGTAAGAATCAATTGTTGTAAAATCTGATGGTTGTTGAAACCTTTGACATTGATGTCAATGGGGGAGAAGATTAGCATAAAAAACAAGTTGGAAAATAAGAAAGAACAAGTACAACATGTTTAGGAGAAGAAAACAATTTGGGAGATCGATTCATGAAGAGGATTTGAAATGAAAGGTTAATAGTCTTTTGTAGTTGGTATTCTTGGAACTAGATGTTTTTCATCTATGTTGCCATCAATGCCAAAGGGGGAGATTTTTGGAAGCATAAATGTTGATGATATTCCTATGGGGGAGTATTGTAGATACATGGCTAGATCATTATCATGATGATATGTTACATTCATGACTGTGTTTGTCATTTATGTTAATATAGCAGTTTTCTATGGTATGTGACAGAAGAACAACAGAAAGATCAAGTTGGTACGGATGACTAGTTGAGTATTCTCACTATCCAAAGTTATGGGAGATATTTTTGAGTATCTAGTATATGCATTTAATGTTGGGTGAAGAAATGTTAAGTCTAGAAGAAGTTATGTAAGTTTTGTTGATGTATATTCTGAGATAGAGTTTATAGAGGCATGTTTTGGTAAACTTGTTATATCTCTTAGCAAAATTGTTATTCTGAGAATATACATTGAGCATATGAAGATGACATGTTAATGATGACATGGATAAATTCACTTGTCATAATATTGCATGTACAAAATGTTACTCAAGTTTCAACATGGACAATTAATGTTTTCACCAAGTGTAATGTGTTCTTAATGTGGTCCTATAATAATTAATTGAGAAGGTGTAATAGCTAACTCGGGGAATTATTTTATGGATTTAGTATAAAGGAAGGAAATTTTCCCTTATCTTAGATGTGACATATGAGATTACTATAAGTAGCACAAAGAGAAAAATGTGAAGTTGAGCAGAGAAAAGAAAAACTAAAAGAAACTTCATTCTTGAGGTTTTATTGTGTGATCCAAAGTTAGACACTTGGATTTGAGGTTCGTGACCTAGTCTACAAGGTCTAAAAGTTATTGGTTCAATTGATAGAATAGGAAAATAAGGAACTTAACAATAAATACTTGTTTAGGCATTGAGATCTTCTTATAATTGAAATTGCATGTTTGGGTAGTGGGCTCTTCTTGCATACATTGTACTACGACTCCTAATAGGGTTGGAATCTCTTAACAAGGATTCAAAGTCTCCTAACAAGGACTCTATGTACTAAATATTGTAATAGACTTATAATAGGGTCCATCCTCTAACAAGGAATATTTATATTAGTCTATCATCTTGTGGCCATCATTTGCACTAGGGTTTTCCCTCTGATCGAGGGCTTCCCTAGTTAACATATCTAGTGTAATTGTATATGTGCATCTTGTTATATTTGTTATTTATTTTGGATGAATGGATAAGGTTTCTAAAGGTTAATAATTTTTTTAACTATTAGATAACTAATTCAATGCCCCCACCCCCTCGCCCTCGCTCCCCCCCTCCCCCCAAGTTATCTTGGTGAACTATTGTTTCTAACATTGGTGTACCTTTTATCTTTAGTGCCTTGAGCAGAATTAGGAATAGGTTTTCCATATTTCTACTATGTGGTATAGGGATAATTATGCATCCTAGGTTGTCTATTGTAATGGGTATTAAACTAAGGTTTATCACTAGGGATTTTCTTATTGGCATGATTTGATGATGGATTCAAGTTCTTAAGCAAGTTCAATACTTGGCCCATTATATCATCCTCAGGCTTCTTAGTTGCAATAGATTTTTCACCTTCCTTTTTATTTCCCTTTGGATTAAATTTTTTTGGGTCACTCCTTCTCCCCAACTTCCTAGATGCTTTTCTATTATTTTCAATATTTATAGCCATTTTGTAAGCATCTCTCAAAGTTCTAGGATCCTTGTCCCTTAAAGTATATGTCATCTTATAGTCAAAATCATTAAAATAAGTTGTGAAACATACATTATCCCCTAATCTCATTACTTGGAACAACTTGTACATCCCATTTTGGAATCTCACATTGAAATCAAATGTGGACTCATTTGGGTTCTTCTTTATGTTGTTCAATTCATTCAACTTAAAACTAGCATTTGTGTTGTCACGATATTGTTCCTTATGTTGTCACCAGGTACTCTTCTAAACCAATCTGTAGCATCTTTAGTAAGGGAATGAACAAATAATTTCATTACTACATCTTCGTTCTCTACCTCATAACCATTCAACATATCTATAAATTTTCTTACGTGCTCTTCACCAGTCATACCATTGTTTCCTGACAATTTAATAACCTCATCTCTTAAATCATTTGAAATAGGATTAGGGAAACCAAGGATTCCTATGAAAGACATTTTCTTATATTTCTCCATGTAGATAGGTCTTCTTTGAAAACCTGCAACATTTGATGTGCTTTTCCCAACCCCTTGAGTCTGTATACTGATTTGGGGTTGTTGAGTAGTAGGTATTTGGCTAGTGGTAGTTACTGACAAGGATGAAGGTGCTAATTGAGATATACTTTGATTGGTCACTACTGGTCTACAAGTAGGGATAAAGGGTATTGTGAGGACAAATTTGGCCAAGATGTTGTTAGAAATAATAGTCCACCAAGATAACTAAGAGGGAGGGGCTTAAATCAATTATCCATTTATTAAAACATTTATCAACCTTCATTAATCTTAACCATTTAACCAAAGTAAAAAACAATCATTACAAGATGCCAATACACAATTACACCAAATTTGTTAACTAGGGAAACCCTTGATTAGAGGGAAAACCTTGGTGGGAATGATGCCCACAAAAAACACTTGTGTGTGTGTGTGTGTGTGTGTGTGTGTGTGTGTGTCTTAGAGGATGGACCTTGTTAGGAGTTATAGAAGATAGAAGGACCCACTATCCGAATAGCTTCTGGGGCAAGACCATTGAACTCACTGTCCAACTAATCTCTCAACTATTCCTTGCAGAATAATTGTTTTTACTATTCTTTATCCTCGTTCTTCTATATTGTCAACAAGACCAATCATTGTTAGACATTGTAGACTAGGTCATGAACCTCAAATCCAAATATCAAACCTCTAATCACTAAATAAAACCTCAGCAAAAAAGTTCTCTCCAACTTTTCTCTTCTTTGCTTATCTTTGCATTCTGCTCTTCTTGCTTCTTGCAATCATTCATACAATCATATACAATCAAAGGAAAATGTCTTTGCTTTATACCGAATCTATAAAACAATTCGTTGAGTTGGCTATTAAACCTTCTCAATTAATTATTATAGGACCTTGTTAAGAACACATTACACTTAGTGATAACAATAATTAGTCGCCTTGTAACTTAAATAATTTTTCATAACTATAATATTATCACTAGTGAGCTTAGCCACATCATCACCAACATGTCTTCAACATCCTTTAACCTTGATTCTCAGAATAAAAATTCCACTAAAATATATAACAAATTTACCAAAACATGCTTTTGTAAACTCTATCTCAAAACATGTTATAATTCTCTCCCTTCAATGTACTCAAACTCTTTTTAATGTTGTAATATCTACCCCATTGACATTAATGTCAAAGGTTTCAGTAAACATTTATCTCTACAAAAAATTGTCTTTGACTTTCTTGAGTGTCCATAGACACTATTCAAAATAACATCCATCAAGAGTCCTAGATGATTTTGTCCATCATAGATACTCCCCCATATAGGAAGCTTCGGCATTTATTCCATACAAATAATAGTGCTTTGTAATATTGGATTGATGCACTCTTGCATCATCTAATCTGATGTAGGAAGGGGCGTAACACCTAGTATACCTCGTAAATACTCAAAAGTCTCTTTGGAAAGAGGCTTGGTGAAAATATTTGCAATCTCCTCTTTGGTGTTTACATACTCCAATCTAATTTCCTTTTCTGAAACCTTCTCTCTCAACATGTGATACCTGGTAGAAATGTACTTAGTCTTAGAATGTAATACTAGATTCTTTGACATTTATTATACTTGTGTTATTACAATGTATGACAACATGTTCACTGAATTCTATCCTTATATCCTTCAGCATCTGCTTCATCCAAACAATTTGATAACAATTATTTGTTGATGCACCATATTCTACCTCTATTGTACTCTATAAGATACAATCATGCTTCTTTCTTAACCAAGAATAATCTTCCTCTAAGAAAAAATGCTCCACCACTAGTGTGTTTTCTGTCATCCATACTGCCTACCCAATCAACATCAGTATAGGTATATAAAGTGAAATCATTAGATCTATCATACCACAATCTGAACTCTAGAGTTCCCTTTAGATATCTAAATATCCTTTTAACTACTACATAATGTTCTTCTGTGGGATCATCTTGGAGTCTTGTAACAATTCCAACTTCATTTTCTATATCCAACCTTATGTGAGTTAGATATTGCAATCCTCCAATCATAGATCTGTACTTCTTCTACTCAATAGTAGGTGTCTCATTCTTTGTAAATAACTTATGTCTAGTTACCATAGGTGTTCCAACTAGTTTACATGTTTCCAAACCAAAAAATTTTAATAGATCTTTCAAATACTTTGTCTAAAAAATAAAGATTCCTTCTTTATCCTACATAATCTGTAATCTTAGGAAGTATTTCATCTCTCCAATCATACTCATTTCAAATTCCTTCTTCATTTCTTCTAAAAACTTGTCACTTTCATCACCATCTCCTCCAAATATGATATCATCAATGCATATTACCAAAATCATCAATCCATCATCTATTTCTTTCCAAGATAGATTATTATCTACAATACCTTTGCTAAATCCAAGTTTTGTCAAATGCTTGTCCAACCTTGCATACCAGGTTATGGGTGCTTACTTTAAGCCATACAATACTTTCTTCAATCTACATACCATGTCCTCATCATATGTCAAGGGAAAACCTCAAGGTTGTTCTATGTATACCTCTTCTTCAAGTTCTCCATTCAAGATTGTTGACTTGACATCCATCAGATATACCTTGAATTTCGTATGTGTTGTATAGGCTAAGAATAACCTTACTACTCCAATTCTCGCCACAAGAGCATAGGTTTCATCATAGTCTATTTCTTCTTGTTGTGAGTAACCTTTACATACCAATCTTTTTTTGTTCCTTACAACTTCACCTTGTTCATTCATCTTGTTCCTACATACCCATTTTGTTTCAATCAAATTCTTATCTATTGGTCTAAGGACCAATTCCCATGTCTCATTCTTCACTATCTGTTGCAATTCTTCTTTTATAGCTTGCTTCCAATAGTCATGTTTACATGCTCCATCTGCAATATTTGGTTCTATTTGAGATATTAGACATAGTTCTTCATTGATTATGCTTCCTTTCATCACACCTTTATCTTTTTTGTTGATGATCTACTCTGGTGGATGATTTTTTTTCATATTCTTACCAGAAGTAGGAGTTGTTATCTCAACTCTTAGCTATGTTCTAGATTCTAAACTTTGTTCTTGCCTTATCTCTCCTTAATTATGCAAATCATTATTAGTCTCAAATAATACTTCATCATTCCTTGGTTTAATAACAATATTATCATCATTATAATTATCTTCTTCATTGGCATACAAACAATCTCTATCTCTTCTAGGTTTGAACTTTCCTTTATACATTTTCTCTCTTTTAGGACACTTAGATGTATAATGACCAAATTCATTACAAGTCCAACATTGAAATATTTTCTTACGATCCTTTTCTTTTCTTACAAGAAGGGCTACTCCTTCTTTTATCATTTTTTCCTCATTAGATCTACTTTTGCTAGCAAAATCTCCCCTAGAACTTGTTCTCTTTGATAGATTAGGTCAAATGTTTAGGCCACTGAAAGTTGTCTCTCTTCTAGACAATTCTTTGGACTATCTAAGCTCATTCTCAACTATGTCAAGTCTCCTATATAGTGTCTCCTTGGTAAAATCTTTGGTACAAGAGATCAATAGCTATATCATTTCTACTAACTAATTAAATGGTGGCATTAAAATCTTCAATATCTTCTAGATCACCTCATCATCTTTCTTGGTTCCTCCTTGAGATCTAATACTTTCAGTAATTTCTAATAATCTTCCCACATATGTTCTTATAGATTCATCTTCCATTATTTTAACATCTTGAAATGCACAAATCCAACTTTGTAACCTCAATTTCTTAGAATGTTCATCACCTTCAAAACTATTTTCCAAATCTTTCCAAATCTCATGAGAAGTATCAAGTGTTTTTACCTTGTTGTACTCAATTTTAGGAAGTGTAGACAATAGTGCTTCTCTAGCTCTCATATTGCACATTAAAATTTCTCTCTCATTGTCGGTGTAAATTCCAGTGCATTTTCAAAAATAATTTTCTTATTTGATTTTGTCAAGATCCAATATCCTAGACCCATACACAATAGATGTTTCTTCATCTTTTCCTTCCAACTATCATAAATTTTTTTATCAAACTTCAGACTATTCTTTCTTAATATATTTTCCATGGATCTCCCAAAGTTGTTAAATTTTATCTTCAAGGACCTAATGCTCTAATACCAATTGTTAGAAATAACCAAGATAACTGAGAGGGAGGGGGTGAATCAATTATCCAATTAAATTTTTTATCAACCTTAATTAATCTTATCCATTCAACCAAAGTAAAAAACAACCATAACAAGATGCACATACAAAATTACACTAGATTTATTAACTAGGGTAACCCTTGATCGGAGAGAAAACCTCGGTGGGAATGAGGCCAACAAAGATATATATATATATATATATTTATTTATTTATTTATTTATTTTTTCCTTATTAGAGGACGGACCCTGTTAGGAGTTTATAAACACATTTAGTACATAAGAGTCCTTGTTAGGAGACTTTGAATCCCAATTAGGAGATTCCAACCCTATTAGGAGTTGTAGAAGATAGAAGGACCCACTATCCAAATAGCTTCTGGGGCAAGACCACTAAACTGATTGTCCAACTAATCTCTCAACTATTCCTTGTAGAATAATTATTTGTACTATGCTTTATCCTCTTTCCTCTATCATGTCAACTGGACCAATCACCATTAAACCTTGTAGACCAAGTCATGACCTTGGATCCAAATATCAAACCTTGGATCACTAAATAAAACTTTGGCAACATAGTTCTCTCCAACTTCACTTTGCTCTGTTTATCTTCTTGTAATCATTCATAAAATCATATACAATCAAAGGAAAATGTCCTTCCTTTATACCAAATCCATTAAACAATTCCCTGAGTCAGCTATTACACCTTCTCAATTAATTATTATAGGACCTCATTAAGAACACGTTACACTTAGCGATAATAATAATCAGTTGCCTTATAACTTGAATAATTTTTTGAACATGTACTATTATGATGAGTGAGCTTAGCGATGTTATCACCAACATGTCTTCTGCATGCGTTTAACCTTGATTCTTAGAATAAAAATTCTACTAAGAGATATAACAAGTTTACTAGAACATGTTTCTATAAACTCTATCTCAGAACAATCTTTGCTAAAACTTGGATAACTTCTTCTAGACTTAATATCTTCTTTTTACAAGGTTATCTACATATACTAGACACTTAGTAGTATCTCCCATTAACCTCACTAGTGAAAGTACTCAATGATCTACCCATGCCAACTTGATCATTTCATTGTTCTTATGTCAGTGACCATAGAAAAATGATATGTTGACATCAATGACAAACACAGTCACGAATGTAACATATCATCGTGATAATGATCTAATCATGTTTCCACAATATTCCCCCATACAAGTATCATTAGCATTAATGCTTCCAATAGATGCTAGGGAAAAGGCGGATTTGATAAAATGTATCTTTCTTCTAGTCTCATCTTCTTGGGCCTCATTTTCAACTTTCTCGAGTTCTTTAGCCAACTCCTATCTTTCCTTCTTTGATTTCTATAGATATAAATCAAGTTTAGACATGGTAGATTTAGGTGGAACTTGAAGCTTATTGATTTTTATCCCTACAACTTTCTTTTTTCCTCTATCAATATTTTTCATAGTCAAATCTATGACTTTAGGTTCAACAGGTTTATAGGGTTGGATTTGGAAGATGATAGGCCTAGGAGGCATTATTTCTCTTGGAATTTAGATCTCAAAGCTTCAACATCTCCAAACACATCTGAAAGTAACTTATAAGATCTTTCTTCTAATTTCTTGTTTTGCTCCTTTAGAGAATCTATCATTCTGAGTAAGGCCTCTCTCTCTGTGAGAACATTCATGGTAATGGCTTCCTTTTCTCTCTCTAAATGGATATGTTTAGCATCATCTTCTGCAACCCTTTCTTTAGAACCTCAATCTCTAAAAATAATTCTTCTGGATCTGTATAAGTTGTTTTTGAATCAATTGCGTCATCTAAATCTATAAGATTTCTTTCAACATACGTGATTTATCTAGGATTGAATTTAGTATTCAAAGGATTCCTATATCCCAACCTATGGTTCATTTCTTTTACCACGTCTTGTCTAAAAGGAAGATCCCCTACCAAGGAAACATTCTTATCATGATAAATCATTTCTTCTTGTAACGAGGTACTAAAATTTTATCTCAAAAGTCTAGTGATTTCTGATTCTAAATTTAAGGAAGAGGATTCTCTCTCTACCAAAGGTTGGTATTGAGATTAGGCTAACACACTACCTCTAGGCTCTCAAGTAGGATTAGGATCTACCTTCTATTTTTCTTTTTAATTCCTACTCCCATGTGGTAATTCTATGTACAATGGAACTTCTAGATTTTCTTTTGTAAATGCTTGTGTACTTTTCCTCTTGTCTACCATTTTTTGTTAGAATTACTTGAAATATATAGCACTAGCTATAGAACCTTCTGATTGAGTTTCCACCCTTTTTGAGGGAAAATATTAAAAAACTATGGAACTTGGAAAAAATATGAGAAAAGAATTTTTTTGAAAGTAGATCTTGACATAATAAGTGAATCAGGAAGACCTTGAAGACTGCACACTCTTGGGAATATAAGTTGTAGTTTGCAAATAAGGCACCATTAGAAACAACCCACATCATGTGCTTCCTATTGTATTGGAATTTCTCAAATTCTCAAGGTTTTTCACTACAAAAAGACCAACATATGGATAATGATAATGACTAATACTCAGACTAAAAAGCATACAAATAATACTAGACACTATAGTGGGTCATTCAATAACTTTATTTACACAAATTCCTAGTAGAGTCACCATTTTGTTGGCTTCTAATTTAACTTAAATTAAACTACCTTTTATAATGCCAAAAAAACTAGGGATTAGCTACATACCATTATTGGTATTCTACAAATCAAAGCAAAAGGACCAACTAACCAGACATCAAAGTCTTCTTCACTTTGAACTCTATAAAATTCAAGCAGGTTTACCTCAGGAATTCAAATCTATAATCTTCTAATAAAGATTTATAACTTGAATTCTAGTGAAAATAGATTTATGAGCCTTTTTTCTTCTAATTCAATGATCTAAAAATATGGTAACTAGCTATTTTACCAAAACCCTAACGCTTATTGAATCAAGTGTAGGGCAACATTTTCATGCCTAGTTAATAGAAATATAAAGATTGATTCATAATTGTGTTCTACCTCATGCAAAACATTCCACTCAAATTAATGTTGGAAGCATGAATGATTAACATTATCAAATTTCCACAATCCATTAATAATGAGAGCAATGTTTCTGGATTAGATTGTGTGAGTTTGTTTTAGATGCTAAAACAAACTCACACAACCTAATCCAGAAACATTTCTCTCAGCATGAATGATGATGATATTCCTATACAAGAGTATTTTAGAAACATAATTAGATCATTATCATGATGATATGTTACATTCATGACTGTGTTTGACATTGGTGTCAATAGAGCAATTTTCTATGGTATCTGACAGAAGAACAATGGTAAAGATTAAGTTGGTACAGATAGATCATTAAGTTTTTTCACTAAGTGAGGTTATAGGGGATACTACTAAGTATCTATCATAAGTAGCTAACCTTAAAAGTTGGAATATTAAGTTTGGAAGAAGTTATAAAATTTTTAGTGAAGATTGTTCTAAGATAGAGTTTACAAAAACATGTTCTTGTAAACTTGATATATCTCTTAGCAGAGTTGTTATTTGGAGAATTGAGGTTAAAGGCATGTAGAAGACATCCTGGAGATGACATGGCTAATCTCACTTGTCATATTATTACATTTACATAAAGTTATTCAAGTTACAAGGTGACAGTTTGATGTTATCACTAAGTATAATGTGTTCTTGATGAGGTCCTATAATAATTAATTGAGAAGGTGCAATAGCTGACTTAGGAAATTATTTTATGGATTTTGTATAAAGGAAGGACATTTTCCTTTGTTATGTATGAATGATTGCATGAAGCAAAAAGAGTGGAATAGAAGATAAACAAGTTGATATGCGAGGATAAGTAAAGCAGAGTGAAGTTGAAGAGAACTTCATTGCTGAGGTTTTATTTTGAGATCCGAGGTTTGATGTTTGGATCTAAGGTTTGTAACCTAGTCTAAAAGGTCTGACAATGATTGGTCTAGTTGACAAGATAAAGGAAAGAGGATCAAGCACATTACAAACAATTATTTTGCAAGGAATAGTTAGACAGTGAAGTTCAGTGGTCTTGCCCCAGAAGCTGTTTGGACACTAGGTCCTTCTACCTTCTACAACTCCTAGTGGGGTTGGCACAACTCCTAATAGGGTCCATCCTCTAACAAGGAATATATATATATAATCTTTGTGGGCATCATTCCCACTGAGGTTTTCCCTCTAATTAAGGGTTTCCCTAGTTAACAAGTCAGGTGTAATTGTGTATGTGCATCTTGTTATGGTTGTTGTTTACATTTTGAATGGTTAAGATTAATTAAGGTTGATAAAAAATTTAATTGGATAACTAATTCACACCCCCCCCCCCCCCCCCCCAACATATTCCAAAAGGATAGCCTGAGGTTTGATTGAACAAATTATGATAGCTAGAAGGAAAAGATGAAGACACATGTACTGTGTATGGGTCCAAGATATTGACTCTTGACAAAATTAGGAAAGACAATTGTTGTTGAAGTAATCTGGAAGATATTGAAGAATTTAACACCACCATTTAAATTGGCAGTTCAAATGATGCTATTTTCAATCCCTTCCAAACATTACTTGGGAGACTTGAAGAAACTAAGAATGGGCTTAGACAGTCTAGAGAATTTTTTAGAACAGAGACAACTTTCAGTGCTCTAAGCATTTGACCTAATCTATCAAAGAGCATAAGTATTAAAAGAGATTTTCTTAGCAGTAGAAAATCTAATAGGACAGAAAGATAGAAGGAGTAGCCCTTTTGGTAAGAAGAGAAAAAGATGGTAAGAAAATCTTTAAATGTTGGACTTGTAATGAATTTTGTCATTATGCATCTCTGTGTCCTAAAAGAGAGAAAAAGTCTAGAGAAAATGGCTTTGGTATCATAGGTTGAAAATAAATTTGATTCAATAATTGATAGTGGCTATTCATATCATATGACTAGAGATATGAACAAGTTTGTTGATTTCAAAAGTTATGATGGAGGGATTGTCAAAGTTGGAAATAATGTAGCTTGCCATGTTAAAGGTATTGGATCTATAACTTTTGATGGTAAGAATAATATTGAGGAATTATATTTTGTTTATGGTTTGAAACACAATCTTTTGCATGGTGGACAACTAGTAGATGAAGGTTATCAATTACAATTCATAGAGAAGACATGCATCATTAGAAATAAAGATGGAAAGGTAATTGGAATAGGAACCATATCTAGAGGTAATGTATTTTAGTTGAATCCCACTGAAATGACATGTTTAGTTGCTAGGGTAGACGAATGTTGGTTATGGCATAAGAGATTTTGTCTTATCAACTTTGACAGCATTGTGAAAACTAGCAATACGTTTTTAGTTAGAGATATTTCCTAAGACTATAAAGCCTACTAACAATTTGCAAGGAGTGTGTATTAGCAAGGCATAACAAAGCTTATTTTCCCAATAGGAAGTTTCCTACTATAGCAAAGTTGGAGATTGTACACACAAATCTTAGTGGTCCTACAAAGATCAAACAATTCTATGGTGAAAGGTGTTTTATGATTATTGTTGATGATTTTTCTAGAATGATGTGGGTTGCATTTCTTAAAGAGAAATCTTGTTAGAGAAAAAGGTTAATTTAATTTAATTTATTTAATTACATTTTCTCTCCTCTTAAGATTTCACTTTATGCACCTTTTGGATTCTCATTTAATAATTATTTAGTAATTATTAAATAGCATTTACATTTTAGGTTACCCTTTTTGGGTTTTAATCTCCTACTATGAGGATAGATCATTTGTAATTATCTTACATCTTTTTCATTTCTTAGAATAAAATTTTCATATTTTTAGAGCAATTGTTTGCCACTTCTTGTATTTTTCTTCTCTATGACTAGTTTTTGCATGCAGTTATTCAAGGGCTTTCTGGATTTGTATTGCGTATTGCTCAAATCCTTCATGGTATTAGAGCTAGATCTATTGTAGCTTGTTCAATATTTGGAGAAAAGGGAGAAAGAGGGTTTGATAGAATAGATATGACATTTTTGGGGCATTTTTCTTTGATTTTTGGAGGTGCAACAACAATGATTTAGAAAAGAAACTTACACAGGTGATTTTCAAACAACAATATCTAACTCATACGGAATTTGTTTTTTGAGCATTTTTTTTTTGTTTTGGGGTAGAATTTTATGATCTACACATTAGTGTAGCTTTTTTGTTATCTCTATTTTTGGATTTTTTTGAAAATCACAAATCCCAATTTTTGCAACTTCAAAGGCTTCATTCTGGCTCATATGGACACATATTCGGTGTTATTTTTTAAAATAGTGCATGATTTATCATCTACTTTCCAGATCTAGTATCATTTTGGAATAATATTTAGTGGACATAGTATTTTCAGCATTTGGTCATTTTTTGGCCTACAAAAAATAGGTATTTGTGATTCATATATGAAGCTTTTTTGTTCTTTTCTCATTTATGCATTCCTTTTGGTAGCTAGGGTTCAGTTTTTTCCATTATGGGGGGTGCTTTTTCATATTGTTTATGTTATTTACTTATGTGAACTAGAACTACATTCAAAAACAATTCAACACCTTCTAAAACAATGGTTAAGACCTCTTCTTGTCTAGAACTTCTAACCCCTATAATTATCACACATGGAAGACCTTGATGACATGAATTCTCCAGTCAAAAGGGTTGCGGTCTTGTTTAGATGTAGTGTAGCCAGTTTTACATAGGAACAAGATGGATGAGGCAATAGGATTGATTTCTTTACAAGTCTTTGATAGTCTACAGTTTCATCTTGATGGGTACAATACCCCTCTAGCTACATGGAACAAGCTTGAATGATTGTTTGGTACAGTGAATTAGTTTGGGGCACTTTAGATTGGAAAGAGCTTACCTCACTTATACCAGATTATTTTCCCTCCATTGAGGACTTCTTGATGAAAGTCAAGCAACTAAGATCTTTATTACAGGGTTGTGGGAAAATGAAGATTGACATTGAGTGTATCTATCTAATTCTTTCTAAGCTTCATGGAAACTTTCAAGTTTTTTCTTCTACCTTCTATTCCACCAAGGATGCTTTAGGTAATAGATTTACCATGCCATCTTTTGAGGTTTTTCTTGATTGGTTGACTTGAGAGAAAGCTAATCTCTCTCAGTTGGATTCTCTCATAGGCTCACAAATTCATACATTGGTAGCTTAACCATCTTTAGGGATGAAGGAGAAGACTTAGAAATCTCATTCTACAGTCTCAGATTGATTCTAGCACTCGCAATTCATTTGGGTCACCTCCCCCTAAAGGGGGTAAATCAAAGCTAGAAAGACTTAAATGTGTTTATTGTAATAAGCCTAATCATGATGAGTCACATTGCTATGAGAAGAAGTTAGATTTCTATGCCAAACATGTTTTAGATTTGACAGCTCTCCTTTAGAAGAGCAACATTGATATTCCTTAGACTTCTTACAGACCTTCTTCATCATCATCATTTAAGTTAGATGGTAAAGATATGGAAAAGGGTCATGCACTATGTGTAACTATTATGGTCATTCTTCTAGTTGGTTATTGGATTTAGGTGTTTCACACCATATGGAATCTTCTCAACATTTTTTCTCTTCTTTTGAGGGTTCTCCTACTCCACACATTTTGATGGGGAAGAACATTGTTATGACTATATGTGGGAAAGGTTCTATTGACATTGATGATGGTACATTTCATGATGTACTTTTTGTTCCATCTTTGTCCTCTAACCTTCTCTCTATTTATCAGTTTACACATGGTGGGACATGGAAGACAATTGAGTTTACATAGGATTCAATGCACTTTAGAGATAGTGAGACAGGCAATATTATTGCTATAGGGATTGTTGATCATGCTTCCCACCTATATTCCTTCTCACATTTTGGTCCACCATCTCCACTATCATAGACTCACTCTTTTTTTTCTTGATAGTCTACTGAGGTGAAGTCAGGTCACTTGAACTAATGTGTTGTTCCTAAGACTAATGTTGTAACTTCTAGACCTCCAACTTCTATTTAGATTCCATCTCTTGCACATTATTACTCTTCAAAATTGCCTACTATTGAAGCTCCAATCATTGAGCCACCTATTACAATTATTGAGGATATATCATAAGACATACATCTCCTCTCAGATGATAGATTCAACACACTTATTATTCCATCTCCATTAGAGATTCCATTTTAGGCTTCTCATGCTTTATCCTTTGAGCATTAGCTAGGACTTCTAGCTGTACCTTACATACATTGATTTTATCATCCTTGTCCACTCCCTTTGTTTTCTTCAGATTAGAGCAACACTAGTATGTTCATCGACACAGGAGTTCTACCATTTTGGGGGGGCTATGGAGTCTCAAGCTTCTATCATGGAGGCTTTCATTGCACTTATGGTCTTGAGAGATTCTCTTGAGATGTTTCATTTGTGCATTCTTTTCTATCTCTTTTTGGAGTAGAGTTTTTCTCACTAGGTTTTCTTTATTTCTCCATTTTATAGAGATTTAATTGTGATTGGGTACCTCGTCAGGCCTTGTTGCTAGGACCCAAGTTTTCTTTCAACATTACATTGTAGTTCCTTTCTCTTTCTACATTATTTGTAGCTACATTGTAGGTAATATTAGATGTGTGAAAAGTTATTTAAGTTACAAGGCATAAGTTTTATGTTATCACCAAGTATAATGTGTTCTTAATGAGGTCTTATAATAAGTAATTGAGAAGGTGTAGCAACTGACTCAGTGAACTTTTTTATTGATTCCATATAAAGGAATGACATTTTCCTTTGTTATGTATGAACAATGGCATGAAGCACAAAGAGAAAAATAGAAGAGAAACAAGTTGATATGCGAGGATAAGCAGAGCCGGGTGAAGTTGAAGAGAACTTTATTGCCGATGTTTTATTTTGAGATCCATGATTTGATATTTGGATCCGACATTTGTGACCTAGTCAACAATGTCTAACAGTGATTGGTCTAGTTGATAGGATAGAGGAAAGAGGATAAAGCACAACACAAACAATTATTTTGCAAGGAATAGTTGAGAGATCATTTGGATAGTGAAGTTTAGTGATCTTGCCCCAAAAGCTGTTTGGATAGTGGGTCCTTCTGCCTTCTACAACTCCTAAAAGGGTTGGCACAACTCCTAATAGGGTTGGAATCTCCTAATAGGGATTCAAAGTCTCCTAATAGGGACTCTTGTGTACTAAATGTTTTGATAGACTCATAATAGGGTACATCTTCTAACAAGGAATATATATATCAATATATCTTTGTGGGCATCATTCCCATCGGGGTTTTCCCTCTAATCAAGGGTTTCCCTAGTTAACAAATTTGGTGTAATTGTGTATGTGCATCTTGTTATGATTGATGTTTACTTGTTAACATTAATTAAGGTTGATAAATGTTTTAATTGGATGACTGATTCACCCCTCCTCCCCCCTCCCAATTATCTTGGCAGACTATTATTTCTAACAATTAACTCGCAAGGATGGTCAGTGCCTTATCCATTGAGCTATAACTAAAAGAGGCCACACACCTATTTCTAACCCTAGCTCAACACTTTGTGTAAAGTTTCATCTATATTCACGGCCATATCTCATACTTATAACATCTTCACTTAAAAATATGGTGTTCCTTCACTTTGAATTAAGCATTTATATAATCCATTAGAGTACTAGCAAAATAAAATTGAAATATAATTCCAAAAGAATTATAATTGAAATTTAATAAGTTTTTCAATCAAAATTTTAGAGAACAAAATAGAGATAAGAGAAGAGACAAGATTTGGGATGAAATCATCTTTCAATATTTGTATTCATTTGCTTTGAAGTGTATAAAATTTAGTGATTATCTCTATCAAAATAACACAAAAGACCAAAAACTATACCTTAGTATTCAATTTCAGAATTTACTTATAGTCCATGTGGATTGACTCAAAACTTGCATATGCTCATGCAATAATAGAAATTTTTCCTTCTCCTCTAGCCTTGGGAACTCACTTATATAGTGTGAGTTGCAACAAGCTATATGCATAGAAGGAAATAGGACTCATGCAATAATAGAAATTTGGCCTTCTCCTCTAGCCTTGGGAACTCACTTATATAGTGTGAGTTGCAACAACCTATATGCATAGAAGGAAATAGGACAAGTCTATCTTAGAATAAATAATACATAAGAAAAAAATGTCACTATCACAAAAATGCCTGAGAGAAGAAAAAATATATTTTCTTGTCTTTAAATAGAAAGTGTCCTCATTGATTTCCTATGGTGGGGCCAATTATGTTGTTCCAACTTCTTGTAGATCCCCTGCATCTGATGATTGGTCCCACTCCATTTGTTTATCTCTAGGCTATTGGACCACTTGAATTGCATGTGTTGTATCATGCTTGGATATATGGAAGTTTATAACAATTGGTTTGTCTCCTACCAAATCATCAATTTGAGTAGTTGTATCCATTGTTGTAGTTTATTGCTTCTTTTCAATCTCTTCTATTTGAACTGCTTTATCAATTATTTGTACCCCTTCTATGGCAATTTCTTTTTCCACATTCTCCCCTTCAACTACTATTTGTAACAACTATGTTGTTGAGGAATATTCTATCATCCACTTGTCAAAGAGTGTGTCATATGGCTTGTTGAAGCTCAAAATTTCCCACTCTCTCTTCAGGATATCCTTACAAATCTTCTTTATTTCAACAAAATCATGGTTGAAATAATTGAAAAATATTTGCACCTATAAAATTTCTTCAGTTTTTCTAGCAAACCATATATAATTCTCTTTGTTTATTACTTATTTAATCTGATGCTCATTAATTCTTTCAATTCATTACCCCACTCATCCTTGTCCATTATCCTACCTATGCCTTTTGGTGCATGAGGAAATAGGTCAAACTTATGCCAAGGTATTTCAAAAAGAAATTATTTATTCTCTTGTTCAACAGGTTCCTCTTATGATCAAAATGAAGGAGATCATTAGTCTAATGAAATGTTTTCTATATTTGATCATCAGAATGATCAATAATAGAGAAACATAAGGTTGTTATAGCATTATCCCTATTGATCCATTTATTCAAAATTGGTTTTAAAATGACTTCATTATTTTCCAATTCAGTCCAAATTTCAACCAGTCTTGACAAATCTAAATAGAAAAGAATCCAACCTACTTTGTCCACTAGATACATAATAGTATCCCTAATTCTATCTTCATATTTGATTCCCAATTCAACATGTAATTACCATATCTTGGCCTTTTCTTCATCAAACTCTTTGGCTATGTAAACATCTAGTTGTTAAGGTGTGCTAGGAGTTTCAATAATTGGAACTATGTTGAAGGGTGGCACAAGGGTCGGAGGAGAAGCAATTCTGAGTTGGCTTGACTATCTATCTATTTTTCTCTTTTCGGTTTTTTTTTCATATTGTACAAATTTATTCTCCAACTAGTAGATCTATCTACCCCTTTCCTCATAGGCCTCAAGTACTTTTTCAAAATTTTCATTTAATTCCACAAAAAAAAATTATCTTTGGTTCCTACCACCACACCAAAGTCATCCATTTCTTTGTTTATTAAGGCCACCTTTTCAAATCTATAGACCATGAGATGACCTATATGCTCAAAATCTAAGATTTCCTTAATTTTGGCCTTGTCCTTTTTTTGGATGGACCACATGACTAGAGCTTTGTGATCATCACTATATTTAACCCCTTTATGGGCTTGCAAAACCTCATCCTCAGTTCTGAACTAGGTCTCTTTTTCCTTTCTGACTCCACCAAAAACCATTGCATTAGCAATGTCCCATTCAAGAAATATCATGATTCCTGAATCCTTTAAAATTACCTTCCCCCCTTAGGGGTTATCTATCCAAACTCTTCCATGAGGGTGGCCATGACCCCCTCTTCAATGTTAGAGTCTTGTCTATCAAGTTGCTTTGTCTTGATCTTCTTACACCTTGCCTCAAAATTGTCTATATTGTTCCTCCATGGAAATTGAATGAATTCTCTTGACTTAACAAAAATTTCATCATCCAAAAATTTCTTTAATGCCTACTCCACCATAGGTTCAATTTCTATTTCTTTAAAATCCTCTACAGTGAGAGCTACTGATGGCATGGGGGGCTCTGCAGGTGCTCCCTCTTCTACCTCCGCAATAGTGATGCCAATATTCCCTTGGCCACCCTTCTATTTTAGTTTCTCCCTCAAGGAGTCTTCATCATCTATACGTATGGGGGTTTGTGAAGGGGAATATTCCTCAACCCTCAATGAGGAACCCTATTCTAAATTATGCTTCTTTGTAGCAAGTGGACTTTCTAAAAGTTTTCTCTTCTAATGAGGTACAAGTTGTACACTTCTTGCCACAACATACCCAACCCTTTTTTGCACTGTGTATTGCTCTACTAGCCAGTATTTTTTCTATCCCAATTGACTAGTCTAGATAGGCTTGAGCTAAAATTGCTTTCTTCTCATTTAGGGTTTGAATGAACCCAACAAAATTATTCATAGGCATGTTAATCTTATTTCCCCAATATTTTGCATCAACTAGGGGATCATATTTAGGCTCTAAAACTTTAATAAATTCAAGAATTTTACTATATAAGAATTTAGGCTCTAAAATGTTCATAGGATTTAGCCTTTGTCCTCTCCTTAAAAATGTCAAAAAATCCCTCAGGGTCACTAAAATGTGCATGGGATTGAGCCATTTGATACCTATCCAAAAATTTTGCAAAATGATTCCATCCCCCTTTGGAATAACAAAATTGTGAACAATAGTGAAAAGGGGAAAAAATGTACCTTTGGACCTGCTGAGGAGATCCTTCTCTTCCAATCCTCCTACTTGTTATAAGAATTTTGTAATCCTCACTTTTAGTTGTACTTGAAAGGGAAAGACTTGTAGCTTCCCCTAGAAACCATATACTCATAACACAATGGAGATTGAATATGGGATAATGTACCCCAAATTATGACTCACCTTCAACCACCCTTTAGCATGATCCTTGGGTCTAATTAATTCTAGTAGGGGTTGAGCTATTCTCAGATTATCTCCACTCAACATAATCCCTAGCATAGAAGAAAAATATCTATCAAATCTAACAAGGCTAGCATCATTGACCTCCTAGGTCATGTCAGCACTCCATAGTTGGACTAGTAGTTTCTCTCCATCATTTTCCAGCTCCAACTTCATTTCCTTTGTGAAAAAAGAACACCCTTTGCTTAAGCACATGTACATTAACATAGAGTACCAACAAAAAGGTTTCTCCACTTTGGCCTTGCTAATAACTACTAATCCATTATGGATTTCCTCTACTAAATATGTAACAAAATCAAAGATTGAACTCATTCCATACTATAGTGTCTAGGAAATGATGAAAACTATGGAACCTTAAATGTGATCTTGCTCATCCATCCCAAAAAGCTTGCAGAGAGAGAAACACAAAGCTTATGCCCTAGGATTGAAGTATTTTCTTAGCAATGGTTCAAGGGTATTTATTGTAACTAGGGGTAGATGCCCTGTTTTCAAAAAATGCTCCTATAATGGCCCCTTCCTTAGGTATACCCTTTGGGAATCATACCTTTCCTGTAAATCCTCTAGATCAATTTTCTTATGTAATGCACAATTAGGGTTTAATCTAAAAACTTCCCTAATCACCTCTGGTGTAACCTCAAAGAGATTGTCTCATGCGTGGTTCTTAATGACCCTTGGTACATGATCATATCTTTTTGCTATCATTGTTAGGAGGTCATCATCAAAGAACACACCCAGAACCACTAATTTGCCAATGTCAAATTGCCAAATATTTCTTAGACGAGTGTCATGATTTCTCTCAAAGAACCATTTTCTAAACAACTCTAGACCTCAAGTAGATGTCATTGCATCTCTTAGCCAATTTTCTTTATCATACAAACCCTCACTAACTTGAAACTTAGGGTTTTTTGAAACTAGTTATTTTCCCTTAGCTACTTTATTAGTGGATTGAGGTGGTTGTTCTAGAAAATCATTGTGTACACTCCTATGTTGATAATCCACTTTCCTAGAAAAATTCCATTGTGGAGGCATCTTGTTTTTATTATCACAATTAAAACTATAATTTCTCAAATAGCTAGAGGTTTTTGGTACTTACCCAAACAAATTTTCTTGCTCCACTAGAAAATTTTGTCTATAACAATTTACGACTTGAGAAAACACAATCATAGCTCTAAATCTTTCTTATGCTTTGAAATCTTTATCGCTTGGTACTCAATTACAAATCAAATTGTCTATTTTAGCATAATCCTCAAAAAAATAGGCATTGATCAACATTAATTGTTCCAACAATCGATTTTCAGGTTGCACAAAATTTTTGAAATCTAGCTGTCAATTTGGCAAGATTAGATAGTTTTTTAAAAAAACTAAAAGACTGCATTAACTTTTCAGCAAGTGGGACACATGTAATCTTGTCACTTTCTTACTTTAGGTAAAGCTTGAGCATCTCTATAAAGTGAGAAAGCAATAATCATCAATTTTTCTTTGATCAACAATCCTAAGAGATCATGGTTATAGCTATATTTCTTTATGAATTGGGGCCCACTAGGACACATTTTGAATGGTCACATTCTCACTTTTGTTATTCGTCATGCAACTTCATAAAGTGAGAGAGTGATAGATGTTCATCTTAAAGATCTGATGGCTATGACCAAGCAATATTTTTTCTTATGTTTTGTATCTACAACAAATTGAAACTTGCCACCTAGAACCTCATACAGTCAGCAACCTTTTGGCAACTCATAGCATGGGTCAGCCCTACCATTTCCATGTGTTTTTATGTCACTTTCTTGCTTTAGCTGATCTTTGTGCATCTATATAAAGTGAGAATGTGACCACCACCGATCTGCATTTGATCAATAGTTTCTATAAAATTGAAGTTTTGTTATCATAGTCAGCACCTTTGACCAACCAAAACTTGCCATTTGAATAGTTAATTCTAGCATATTTATTTTTGTGGTCCACAACTAAGTTTGGTCCCACCATGTCCATGTGTTGTCTACTTGCATTCTTTCTTTGGCTATCCTTCGTGCAACTTTATAAAGCGAGAATGTGATGAGCGTCGAACTGCATCTAATCAATAGCTCAGAAGATGCATCATTTTATATCACTTGAAAAATAAAAAGGTGCCCATAGTGATAGGTATCAACTTGTCACTTCCTCACTTTGGGTAATCTTTGTGCATCCTTATATAGTGAGAAAGTGATGATCATCGATTTGCCAAGATCTGATGATCACGAAAATGACTCTTCTTAGGTTAAAGACTTAATAATAAAACAAAGGGAAGACTAACCACAAGCAAACCTAGGTTAAAGAAAAGTCAAGCAAGAAAATATTTTAAAAGGTTGTGTGAAACTTTATAATAAAAGAATTTTTAAAGGTTTTAGGGCTTTATTTTAGAAACCTCCCCACGCATATTCAAAAATACGAATAATGTGAAACATTTTCTAGAGACCAAGGGCATAAACGAAATTAAGGCAATGTATTTAGGGATTTTTTCTAGGGAATAATAAAATAAAAGACACACAATCCATAATTTCAAAAAGATAACTAAATTTTTTACTACAATTTTGCAGAATGTTTTAACATGTGAAAAACCAAGCTAACACCAAGCATAAGTTGTTAGCCAATACATGTCAAGCAATATGTATAGTTAGTGTCAAGTCACTCAAGTATCGAGCAAACTATAAATGTCAAGTGATTCAGGTGCCAAGTAAAGAGAGAGTGACGAGCTACTCAGAAGCTAAGTTACAATATTAGGAGCACAATGAAGGCCAAGCCTCAGAGTCTTTAGATGTTAATTGAACAAATTTTGGAATAGTTGTTTGTAATGGCACAAACTTCTATGTAAACCATTTTTGGGCTGACATAATCATATTTTACAATTATGAGAGATAAGTATAGAGGTATATTGTGAATCCTTATGTAGTACATGCAACCAATTAGAAAAAGGGAAACTTAAGGTAGCAATATGGATCAACCATAGCCATTGATTATTACCTAAACCATCCCCACCAATGTTTATTTAACAAGGCAAACCCTAGAGATTTTGTATGTGTGCAAGGAAATGAATGCTAAGTGTGGAGAGAGCATTCATGGTGGATGAGATGACTATGATAGAGCTATGCATTGAAGAATCAATTTGAGAAGAACAAAGTATAAAAGTGAAAGGATAGAGGAGACATATTTGATTAGGAGGAT
This sequence comes from Cupressus sempervirens, assembly GCA_028749045.1. Taxonomy (NCBI): domain Eukaryota; kingdom Viridiplantae; phylum Streptophyta; class Pinopsida; order Cupressales; family Cupressaceae; genus Cupressus; species Cupressus sempervirens. The sequence goes on from CM053793.1 coordinate 640,649,031, forward strand.
CAAGATTTAATCAGTAAAGAGAAGATTTGGCATCAAGAAAAAAGGTGCTAACTGAAGGATCATGGTGTTGAGTCATTCTAATAGGTGATACATAGCAAATCTCTTAACTGAGTGCTTGCTCTATTGTAAGTTTAAATCCTCTAACAAGGTGAGACTTAACAGTCTTTGTAAGCCTTTAAAATGGAAAACCTTTCATAGGGTAGATCATAGATTATGATCAAAGACATTGTAGCCATAATAGGCCACACTTTACAATTGCAGTAGTGAAGATTTGTGGGTGTCATCCCCACCCCAGTTTTAACTTGTCATTGGAGGGTTTTTGGGTAACCAATTTGTTGTTTTATGTGTTATTTACTTTATGCTATGGATGTGATGCATGTTGTGTTATTTTAGTTTACATGTTAAGTTATGAGATGGATGTTGGTGATATGTTTTAGAGGCAAAAGTTTAAAGTGTTGATTCACCCTGCCCACCCCCCACCATCCCCCCCCTCTCTCTCTTTCAGAACTTACATTTCTATTGTTATTTCCCACATGGTTATGTTTACCATTCACTATAATTAGTTTTCTTTCATATGCAAGTTATAAGGAAATTAATAATATCCAGTTTTGGACTAAAGTTTATAGAACACTTTCTTCCCATGTTTGTACCAATTTTGAATTCAAATCAACTAGAGCTTACAAGATACAAAAGATGACAAGAAAATAGAATAATATGCCTAAACTTTATTGTTGCAGCTTGGGACTATCAAAGAATGATTGCAATAATTGTTTTGTTCTTTGTGAATTAGCTTTTGGGGCCCAACAACAAATCATGTGCCCAATTTATAAACTGGGCACTCAATTTTTAAATAATTGGGTGCACAATTTTTAAATCAAGTACTTGATATTTCAAACTATCAGGTGCCTGATTCTTGAAATGGTTAAATAAGAATCAATTGCCCAATTTTAGAATTAAAAATTGAGCGCCCATTCAAAGCCATGGATGGGAATTTCCCAATGGCATCAGGTTTTGCCTTGGGGAAAGGCATGGTATAGGCTTAGTGGACCAAGCATATGCCTTTATCTATTAAATTTTGACTAAAGCAATTATTTAATGCTTTCAAGCATTGCTAGAATTTTTATAGGGTCTTCCTCATTGAATTTTTTGACAAAATGAAAACCCCTTGTAACTCTTACTGTCATGATTTTAGAAATGTAAATTTCATAGTGTTATGAGTTCATTTGATATTTTTATATTATTTGTTAATCAAAAGTGTCACCTAAACATAAAATAGTGAGATTCACTGAAACTTTAATACATTTTTTTAATTTTTGATATTTCTTAAATTAATTTGCATGTCATCAATCTACACACAATTCTTTTGAATTTAAAAAATAAAATAAAAAAGTTAAATTTTAATCCAAATATGATGTTTGTGCATGAGAGGTTTTAAAAATTATCCTAATAGTCAATTATTATTATTTTTTGTAAAAATTAAGGAAAAATATTATCATCAATCTTTGGTGTGTTAGGAAAATTCCTTTAAAAGTATTCACAAAAAATCACTTATTTGTGTCAAATTATGGTGTCCATACATGAGCATGGTATGGCCTAAAATAAGGATTTTGAAAATGTGGTTTCTAAAGATCCATATTAAAAAAAAAAAAATGTGATATAAGTATTCAAATAAATTATATATTCAAAAAGTAGACTCTAAGCACTACAATTTCTATTATTAAAATTTTCCAATATTCAAACTATAAGTGCCTCAAATTCTACCATCATTTGACAAGAAATTCTAAAACCAAGAAATACACTTCCACTTTTTGGCCAAAAGTGAGACCAAACTTCTTCCACTGACCCCATTATTGTTTTTTTTTTTCAGAGTTGGGCTCTCTCAACTCCTAGTGTGGTTCACTCGTGCAGGATGTGGCCTTGCAAGATAATAATGGCCTTGGCAACTTGGAAATGGATATTGATAAAGCCTCCAAGTCAGGTGAGAATGGGGATGTTGGGTCTGAGGAAAATAGAAAGCCAAAGAAGAATAGTGATAAAACCTCATATAAGTTTGTGTTGGCTAACTAGTTACAGCTTGAGTGCCCTCCCTTGTCCAACTTCGATGGATCTTTTAGCAGGAAAAATAAAATTAAAGACCCATAGCTAATGGAGATGGATCGGGTGGAGACACAACAGAAAAAGGAAGAGTTAGTAGAGGTGGTGGAGTCAGTAAGTCTCCTCCCTATAAACCTAGAACTCTCTCCCTTTCTCCTAACAAGGAAATGGTAAAAGTTATTTGAAAAGAACAATCTCAATTGGAGATATTTTTATTTTCTTTCTTTGTGTTGATAAAGATTCTCTTCCTTTTCATAATTTTTTTGATTACTGTATATCTAATATTTGGGAAAGGAAACTAGGGATTCAAATTAGTTTTTGCAGAATGATTCAAAAGGGTCTTTTTTGGTTTTCTTCAAATCCCATGGTATGCAAGATAGGGTTTTAAAAAAAGGATACTAGAATATGGGTTGTTCTCTTTTTAGGGCTTTTCAATGGTCTACAAAAGGGAATGTTGAGCAAGTGGTTTCTAATTCCTCTCCTCATTGGATTGAGAGTAAAAACTTATAGCTGAAATTTTGGCCTTTCATCCAATAAATGTTTCAACCCTTGGATTCTATTCTACAAGTCAAAGAATCTAAACATACTCTTGTTGGAAATATTCAAGATATAATAGGTTACTGAGAGGGGAGGGGTGAATCAGTAGCAATAAAAATTTTAAGTCAATTCAGAATAACCATATACAACATTCACTCATCTAGCTTGCTGCATAAAAGAACTATTAAACATTTAAACCATATATGCACAGAGATTTGGTGACCCAAAAACCTTCCAAAATAGAAAGTAAAACTGGGGCGGGGATGATACCCATAAAGCTTCGTTGCTGCAGTATGAAGTTGGCCGGTTAAGGCTTACAATGATCACTTCTGGTGATCTGCCCTGTTAGGAGCACAGAGGATTGCTAGATCCACCTTATTAGAGGATTTACAAACATACTTTACAAGTATGCACGCTGTTACGAGATTTGAATAAAGACGGTTAAGTCTACCCTATTAAAGGATTTACAAGAATGATTCACCTGTTAGGATGAACCAACAGATCAACTTACAACTTGACTGGATTCTTTATTGTAGATCACCTTCTGTGATTGATGAAATCATTTTTGCTCCTTGTAGACCTTGCTGAGTATTCTTTACTGCTAATGAATTCGCATATCATATCTTATGTCCCTCTTTTGTGCAATATTCTATATCTTGTATATCTTTCTTGTATCTATCTGTTGAATGATATAATACATTACATATTTATACCTTTCCAATAATTATTCATGCAAGGTCGGCCAAACACAAGTAAACAAAATATAACTGAGTCAACCAAATAGTAAAATAAACTCAGGTTATTCAAACAGACTTGATGACCTTCTAATATGTGGCATCCACTACGTTACTCGGCATCATCATGCACTCAGTAGAGGTAGGGGCTCGGTTCATACTAGTCATACAACGTTGCCTGGAACTCGGTAACCATTGGTGAATCGGTAGATATAGTGTCACTCGGTAGAAACTAACTTTTTCATTAACCTCCTGAGCTTGGTTATCATTGAGTCCTTCCTCACTCGGTCATCACCGAGTGCTTCCTCATTTGGTTAATACTGAGTGCATCTTTACTTGGTTAACACTAAGTGCATCTTCACTCGGTTAACACTAAGTGCTTCTTCATTCGGTTAGAATTGTGTCTTCGATGCTCAGTTTGGACTGTATCTTCGACGCTCGGTTTGAACTGTGTCTTCAGTGCTTGGTTTGAACTGAGTTGCCATCACTCGGTCTGAACTGTATTACTCGGTGCTTGGTTAGAACTGTGAGATGACTGTTGTCACTAATGGAAAATAACTTTATTCCAACAACTCTCCCCCATCTTAATGTGTGGATTTTAATTGCTCTAGCTCCAGGCACTAAATTCCCTAAGGTTATCTAGATGGTCTTAGATGAGGAAGAATTCTTGTCAAAAATTTCCATTCTAGGGAACTTTGGATCTTATTTTCACTATAAAAAGAATGGTCATACAAAAAAAGACCGTCTAGTTTTAAAACATTCTCAGAACCATAAATTTGATTTCAATTTTCATTCAAAGGATGTTGATAAGGTAGATAATAACAAGAATATTATTAACCCTATTACTAAAAATTCTTGTAATGTTGATAAAGATATTTGTTCGAGAAATGATATTGGCATTAATGATCTAACCAAGGAAAAATTGATAATGATAAAATTTTAAGTTTGAATGGTCCTTTGTTTGAAGATAAATTTGAAGTGGTTCCTTCCCTAGATGATAGCACCACCAAGGCCCTAATCGATTGTCAATTAAAATCTAGCAATGATATGAGAAACTCTATTGTATTTTTCAAGTTGATGCCCCCATCTAAGTTGAGTGTTCGACAAATTTCTCTCAAATCTATTAAATAGAGAGAAGAGTATGTTAGGAGAGTCTATAATAGGTCTCCTACCTATGATGAAGCCCTTGCTAGAACCCTTAAATCTTTTATTGAGAAAAATGAAAATGTAGAGTCTTTGAATGAGCCTCCTTTCATTGAACTTATGAATAAGTCCTAGAAAAAAGGAGGAAGATTCTTGAGAGGCAATCTCTCTCAAATAACACTAGGAAATTAGGTAAAGATATCTCAGATTGTTTTAATAGGCTATACAATAATTTAAAACATCAACAATATAAATGATGCACATTGATAGCTCAAATGTAAGGGACCTTGAGATGCCAAATAGAAATTATTTTGTGAGGAGATGGTGTAACAACCTTAAAATAAAAGAGGCAATGGGGTTTGTGTTAGAAATAGGGATTTTTTTTTTGGGGGGGGGGGGGGGAGCGTGTTGGGTGAATCAGTAATCTAAAAACTTTAGTTGCTAACTGGATATTATTACTTACTTTAAACAATGCATAAAAAAGCAATAAAGTAATGCTAAACAATAACATTAACAATGCACAAAGATAACTCATAACACCATATTTTGTTAACTAGGGAAACCCTGGTGGGGATAATACCCACTAGATAATATATTGATATGTATGTTCCTTGTTAGAGGATGGACCCTATTAGGAGTCAATGAGAAAATTTAGTATAAGCAGTCCCTATTAGGAGACCTTGAATCCCTATTAGGAGATTCCAACCCTGTTAGGAGTTGTGCCAACTCTGTTAGGGGTTGTAGTATAATGTATGCAAGAAGAGCCCACTGCCCAAACTTGCAATTTCAACTACAAGAAGAGCTTACTACTCAAACAAGTAATTTACTGTTAGTTTTCCTTTATTTATTTATCTCTGATCTTCAACTCAATCTTAGATCACCAGATAGGTCATATAAAACTTTGCATATATCGCTTTCACAAAAGTTTGCTCACTTCACAATCTTACAAGATAACACTTCACAACTTCACAATCACATTCTTACAAGCTTCTTATCACAATAAGTCCTTTGCATAAATACCAAGCCTTTACATAAATTACTATTGGGTCGGCTAAGACCACAATTCACTTTTCCAAGTTAGCGTAAACATCTAGGATGTCGACCCTAATTGGACAAGTAATTGTTTTGTAAATAAAACAATTCTTTCCTTCAATTTCACTGACCTGCTTCATCAAAACATGATTATCTCTGCTCTTTATAGTATGTACAAACTTCCAAGGTTATATACATCATCAACAACATGTATACTATCTCCACATAACTTCTTTTTTTCATAATATGATGTCTACAACATGTTATAAACAAAACAATGCACTGTTGTAAACCAAATTCTATACTTAGACAATTTTTTTATTACTAAGCATTGAGTATCTTTATTTCTAAGGTTTCCTGTGAACATTTACATCATGTGTTGCCATAAATGACAACAATTACATATCACTATTAGCCAATTGTCAACAATCTCCCTCTTTGGCATTAATGGCAACAAAATAGGGAAAATTGGCTAAGTGACAAGAACAAACATAAATAGCATATAAACATTACATCTACTACAACTTGTTCAACTTTACATATATGTTCCCCCTTACAATATACTACATACTTTTACAATCTTCACATGTATTTCTCCCAATTGTATCTATCCCAATAATCTCGTGTATACAATTTTCACATGAATCTCTCCTCCTTTAACATCAATGACAAAGGTCAAAATGTTAAGATTCTATCCAAAAAAAATTTCCTTCCTTATGCTGAAATAATCTTCATACAATCATAAAAAAAAAGTCTTCAAATTTTCCATATCTTTGGTCCATATCTCTTTGGTAGACTTAGCTGATTTGAGGATTGCACATAATGCATATTATGCAATCTCAACTGCATTAATATTTGAAGACAAAAATTTTGTATATGTGTCCTTGGCCATGACACATTCCTCTAACTGTTTCTCAATAAAAGATAGTTTCAGAGCAATGGATTCTCTAAAATTAGGTGTTCTCTTCAATATCTTCAGTTTTCAAAGTCCCAGTTTCCTGATCTCACTGTGAACATTGGCAACTTGACTCTCAAAATCATCAACCTTACAAGATGGATATTGGATCTAGTTAGATAAAGCCTCTAACTCATTCATCTTTGTCTCTATTTGACTATCCAAGTCTTTAGTCAACATGTATGATAATGTACACTTAACATACATAGTTTTCCCTTCCTACTGACATTTCAAAAGTTCTTTTATGCATGTATCTAGATTAACTAAGTCATTGTTGAAATTCTAGCAGATGGTGCTAAACAAGTTAGCATCATGGGAAATTTGAGCCTTCACCTTTGCAACATTTAAAAATTTTGTGAACTCTTCATCAAATGACTTCAACACTTCTTGTGCTCTCTATTTGGGATATGGTTCTATGTGCTAAATTACCAAAGTACTGTGCAATCTATCAGTCACTTGCATTAATGGTCTCTATAGAATTTTCACCATTTTATTCTTTTGTATAAGTTTAGATAAGGATGAAATTAGATTAGTTTGATCATCATCATTAGTAGCTAAACTAGCAAGAGAGAGTAGAGTAGATGAACTAGATGGTTTAGTCTCATCCTCCCTCTATTTCTTTGGTGCATCTTTTGTTCTTCTTTCTTTTTCTTTCTTTTCCTTTTCCTCTCTTTCTCTCTTCTCTTCTAATCTTTTCTTCTCTTATTCCTCAGTTTTCCTTTTCCTTTCTTCTTTTGCAATTCTTCTATTTTGTTCATCTTCCTTCCTTTTCTTGTCTTCCTCAAGCAATTGCTGCTTGGATTTTTCTATCTTCTTCTTTTCTTCTTCTAGTAGCCTCTTTTCTTCCTCAATTTTCCTAAACTTATCCTAAATATCTTCTATGTTAGGTATATTTGGTTTGGAACCACCAAATGGATTGGTATCATCAATGTTAATTGTAACATTGGTTTGATCAATCTGCATAGTGTCAGCACTTACTAACAATTCTGAGGTTCTAGGAGCTAGAGGAGATGTTGTTTTTGACAACATTTGACTAATAGTTGTTGCAGTCTAACTTCTTAACTTATCTTTCTCACCAATCATAAACAAAAATTGTCTCAATTTGTTCCTCAAATATGGTGTGAGGTTATTCAACAATCTCTTAATTTCATCTTCATCATCAGTCTTGCAAATGGTCCTTAGCATAGACTTCCAAAGTTCAAGGTCTTCTTCCCTTGTAGGAGCCTTCTTCTCAATGAGTCTCTCATAGACCTTTTGGTTTATAATGCTCTCAAGGTCCTTCAATTTCAGATTATTTGATACAATATATCTAACCATAGATATATCTATCTGACCCTTTTCAAAATTGTTGTACAAATCATAAAACTTGTTCATCTAAACAAAGTTACCTTCATTTGCAATCATTGTGTTTATCTTCACAATCATCAGCTTCCAAGGTTACCTAGCTTTTCTTGCTACTTGCTTAGGTGGAGTCACCTTTTCTACTTGCTTGGTTTCTTGTTCCTCAACCTCTTCATCACTTGACTCAATTGTCAACAATGTTTTCTACTTCTTACCAGGTCCTATGGCCATCTATTTGACTCTCTTTGTCTTTGTAGACACTACTTCAACTAATCTCTCAAACTTTCTCTTCTATTCATTGGGATGAACATCAAACACTGTTGCATATGGAATGCTTTATCCTGAAGATGTCTTAGCAATAGATACTGACCGTGGTTGTATGTTCAATACATCTTTCTTCATTGTCTGTCTAATAGCTTTAGATTCACTCTCTATCATTCCAGCCTCTAATAGTGCCTTTTTCATTATTGACTCAACTTTCTTACGAGATGCCTTCTCCAAGGTTTCTTGATGAGCATGTTGAATGGTCTCATCAAATCTACCAAATCTATATTCTACTTTGTCTCTTTCTAAATTTAACAACAAATCAATGTAACCAATTGCAACATCATCATTCAATTCATAGCTCAAAGGATCTAAAAATGTCTTTCGAGGTTCCACTGCTTGAATATAAGTGTGATCTGTATCAACCAATATACAAATGTCTTCTTTGAATATGTCCACAATTGTAGGAGCAATTATAAATCTTTGCTTCATCTAATTTTGAAATGTTTTCATTATCAGATTACCACTGTCCAATATCTTGTCTTTAGGGTGCCTTCTACATACCTCCAAAATCTTCTCCATAGTGTATTTGTCACTACTCTTTATGTCTGTGACTGATAAGGAGGGAAATTTCTTCAATACATGAAAGAATGTGTGATTTATCAATGACTACAATCTAAACACACCATTCTTTCTTCTCTTAATATTTTCAAGGTTTTCTAGGAGTTGCATTCTCATAATTTCACTCAGATTTACTTGCTCTTTCTCAACACATATCTTAGAGGTTGCATATATAAATCCTATTGAAAATTCATCTATCTTAGAACTTGCACAAACTAAATAAGAAATAATTCTACTTAGAAATCTCACATCCTCTTGTTTGATGGAGTTGTTCACCATAGCCTTACCATTGTGCACCACCTTAGTATAACTTTCCACTTTCTTCTTAACCAACTTCTCACCTATGGGTACACTGCCTTGTTCGCTAAGACTAGTTACCTCATGAATAAGGTCGACAAAAATGTCTACTACATTACCTTGCATCCACAACTTACCATCATGTATCCTACTCAATATAATTTGAGTACATTCATCTATGTCTAACTCATAGTAGAAATGATACTTAAACAAGTCTAATTTCCTTAGATGTTCAAATCCGAGCTTCACTATCATGTCGTGGTTGAAAACTAGTTCCATATATTCACTACCAATTGACTCAAACTTGCAATTCAAATAACTTTCTAGGTCTTCAAGGTAAACTACATTGTTCGAAGTGATAGACAACGTAGAGTTAGGATTTCCTTCATTAGGTTTTATGAAAACAATCTTAAACTTAGGTCTATCCTCATTCTCAACACTATGTACTATTGACATATCCATGATTCTTATCAGCAATATCTTTTACCAAACAAAGTTGCGGAAAAATGATAAAATAACTCTTTCCAAAAATAGGGTTTCTTCAAAATCACTCAGACAAGTCGCTTTTGAATGCTCTTTTCTTCAAATTTGTTTGCAATGAAGTAAAATTCAATTTTGTACTCCATTTATCCATCAACTTGAGCTTGCATTAATTACATACTTCGTAAATATTAAAAAGCTATCAGTTACGTTCTGTAATCAAATAACTACTCAAGATCATCTATCTAATCTTCAAATGTCACCCAAGGTTTACTATAGCCTCCTTCCATCATGACAAACATCCTCAAGACTTGGCATCACAAAATTCTCTATAAAAACATACTTTTCACCTTTTTCTGTAGAATCAACCTTTACTGTAATACTAGTAACTTTGAATTCCTTCATAACTTGTTTAGATGAGCTCCAAATCACAAGCAAGCTTAGGTACCATCTAAATATAACTAGATATACCTTTTCCCAACTTTTCTACCTGTAATTCAATCTTTGACTGAAGTTCTCAAATTCTGATGTTGTGAACAAGCTTAATTCAACTTAATTGAATCAAACTCAACAACTAACTTTGATCTACCTATCTCACCATTATCTAACTTTTCTTTTGAGATATATGTTCCTTTCATGAATGCTTCATTAAGTTCTTCTCAAAGTTCACACACAATGTTTCTTTGTTCTTCATTGTTAGATCCAAAGTTCCTTTCATGGTTCATTCTATCATTCCTTCTGTTCCCAAAGTTTCTTCCATTGTTTCTTCTATCTCTAAAGTCTCTATCCATTTTGTAGTACTTCACTATATGTCTGAAGTTATTGCATAACTAACCTATAGGTGCTCTGCTTCTAGGATTTTTTTGATCATCAGGTGCATGACAATTCTGAGCAATGTGTCCTAAGTTGTTACGCTTATAACACACGATCTATCTTCTATCTTCATAAGATCTCAATGTCCTTTCATTAGATCTTCTTCTATCTATAGGGTTAGTATTTCTAGACATTCTACTATTTCTCCTATCATTATCATACTTAGGTTTCCTACAATCAATTGCAATATGACCCATACCATGACAATTATGAGAATAAAAGTCCTTAACATGATTAAATGACTTATTAGTACAATCTCTTTTCATATGACCTATTTCATTACATAGAAAACACTTACCTCTAAATTCATACCTACTTGTCTTAGGAGGCTCCACTTGGTTTGGTTCATTCAAGATTTCAACTTCCTTTTTTTGCTCAACTTCTTTAGGTTTCTCAAAAGATTGACTAGATTCAATCTTATCATTAGATTTATCATTTTCTTTTAGATCTGTTATACTCTCAGGCTTCTTTGTAGACATGTTAATTAGATAGCCAAGACCAATCTTATCATAAGTAGGTCTCTGTATAGATATTGAGTCATCAAGTTTTTCTATGCTCGAATAAAGATTCTCAAGCTAATGTTTGCACTGTGTTAATTCACCTTTCACAATAGTATTGTACTTATGGAGCTCTTCATGATCTTCTTTCAATGTTTCAAACTCAAATGTTTTCTTTGCCAAACTTGCTCTCAGATCTGCATTTTTAGTCTTCAAATTAGATTTAACTTTGCTAGGATCATTTCTCAAAGTCAACTTTAGATTTATAATTTTCAACTCATGCTACAAGATCTTGTACTATGTCTTCAATTTTGAATAGTCATCATCATTGGTTCGAGATTCAATAGATTCAGGCTTGGATTTTAGACGTTCAATCTTTTCCTTCAATTGACCAATGCATATTTTGGAGTCTTTATATCTATCCTTTAGCTTATCTCTTTCTTTAGTAAGGAGATCAATTTGTTCAAGAGTTTCTTTGAGGTTCTTCATCAATTGTTCCATATCCATAGGGATCTTACTTAAGCCATTAAGCCTCTTCAAAGTAACTATTCTTTAATACCAATTGTTAGAAATAGGGATTTTTGGTGAATCAGTAATCTACAAACTTTAGTCGCCAACTGGATATTATTACTTACTTTAAACTATGCATAACAAAACCATTAAGTAATGTTGAACAGTAATAGTAACAATGCACAAAGATAACTCATAACACCATATTTTGTCAACTAGGGAAACCCTGGCCAAGCAAAAACTTTGGTGGGATGATACCCACTAGATAATATACTAATATATATGTTCCTTGTTAGAGGATGGACCTTGCTAGGAGTCAATGAAAAAATTTAGTATAAGTAGTCCCTATTAGGAGACTTTGAATCCATGTTGGGAGTTGTAGTATAATGTATGCAAGAAGAGCCCACTGCCCAAACATGAAATTTCAATTACAAGAAGAGCTCACTAAAACAAGTAATTTACTGTTAATTTTCCTTCCTTTACTAATTTCTAATCTTTAGCTCAATCTTGAATCGCTAGATAGCTCATATAAAACTTTGCATATATCACTTTCACAAAAGTTTGCTCACTTCACAATCTTACAAGATATCACTTCACAAGTTCACAATCACATTCCTGCACACTTCTCATCAGAATAAGTCCTTTGCATAAATACCATGCCTTTACATAAATTACTATTGGGTTAGAGTAAACATCTAGGATGTTGGTCCTAATTGGACAAGTAACTGTTTTGTAAATAAAAGAATTCTTTCCTTCAATTTCATTGTCCTACTTCACCAAAACATGATTATCTCTATTTCATACAGTCCGTACAAAATTTTGAGGTTATATACATCATCACCAACATGTATACTATCTCCATGTAACTTCACTTGTCATAATATGACATCTGCAACATGTTATAAACAAAACAATACACTGCTATAAACCAAATTCTATACTTAGACAATTTTCTAATTGCAAAACACTAAGTATCTTTACTTATGATGTTTCCTGTGAACATGTACATCATGTGTTGCCATAAATGACAATAATTACATATCACTATTAGCCAATTGTCAATAGTTTGAAGTTTATACCATTTTAAAATTCAGATTTTATTACAATCATAATAGAGGAAAGGGGGTACTTCTACAATGGTTGGTCCTCAATGGGAAGACAAAATCTCTACCAATGGTGTTTCTCCATGCCAAAGAGATTTATGGGTTATCTTTAAGCATAATGATAGAAACATTGGAACCTACAATATTTATGCCCCTAATGATTACAGGGATAGAGCTAGTTTGTGGGACTAGTTAACTTTGGGGCTTCCTTAAGCCAACTAGATATTTATGGGGTACTTTAATTTGGTTGAGGTCAAAGAGGATAAAAGTGGGGGTAACCTGCATAATTGGAAAGGGAATGAACTTTTTTTTGGTCAAACTTTAAGAGGATTTTTAGGATCAATGAGCCTCTTGCTAGCAAGAAAAATTCTTTTAATGATGTCTAGTTTACTTGGTGTAACAACCAAAGGGGTCATCAGAGAGTTTATTGCCAATCAGATTGGATATATATATTGAAAGTCCTACCTTATTTTATGTTTTTGAACTTGGTCATGCTCCTATTGGACTCTCCCTAGTTTCTATGTCGGACCACTATCTAATCTCAATTTTTATTTTCATAGAGGAATCTAATATTTATGATAAGAAAAACCCCCAAACAAGCTTTGAGAGGTGCCTGAAACCCTATATGAAGCCCAAACAACAACTCCTCAAGGTGAAACAGGTCACCAAAGAAAAGGTGACCAAGGTGGCAACACATATAATATTGAACACTACTGCCACAAAAATAGGTTTTGATCGGGCTCCTAAAACCCTAGGGGACACTACACAAAACAACAGGCCAAAAGCCAAGAGATCCAAAAAAGGACAGCCACATCAGACTTTCCCTTTTGAACCCTTTTTTTTTAAGACCATCATGCCATATCAAAAGAGGGATTGGATGGCTTGACCTTTTAGAGGAATCTAATGTTAATAGTGTTAGAGGGAGAAATAATGGCTCTTTTAAACTTAATGTCTCCTTGTTGAACAATGAAATTAGAAATGATGCCATTAAGATGGTTCCTACCTTATGCAAACACTATAATCAAGGTAAGAGACCAAAAGAGAGATAGACATCCATGGTTGTTGCTTGGAGGAAAATATATTAGATTATTAGTAAGAGAAAAGCATTTGATAGGGTTAAAGAAGAGCATGATTTCTAGAATAAATTGAATTTCATTGAAAGGGAACTGCAAATTAAAGGCTATACCCTCAATTGGAGGACCAATTAGTTTTTATAAAAGGGAATTTAAGGAGGCTTCAACAATTCAAGATTAAAGGGTAGAAGATTAGAGCCAGGATGAATTGGTTGAGGGAAGGAGATCAAGGTACCAATTTTTTTTTTTTTTTTATCATTAGAGATAAACAAAAAAGAAAGAGGATTGAAGGGATCCAAATTGATGGAGATATCTCAAATGATCTTAGTAGCATCAAAGAGGATTTCTTTAAAATTTCTAAAAATACCTATTTACATAAGAGTATAATGAGAATAACATACTAGCTCTAAATGAATGCTTAAAACTCATTCCTAAGAAAATTTCACCTAAAGAAGATCAGAGGTTGGGCACTCCCATCAACCTAGAAGAGATTGAATGTGTTATTAACTCCTTGGGTAATGAAAAGTTTCCAGGCCCTGATGCCTTCCTAGCCAAATTCTATAAATAAAACAAGGAATATATTGGCACTGAACTAATGGAGTTGTATAAGGATGTATTTGAGCAAGGCTCCTTAGGAACTGATATAAACCAAGGGATTGTCAAACTTATTCCTAAAGGAGGAGATAAGACTGAAGTGAGGAATTGGAGGCCTATTACTTTGTTAAGTCTATCCTATAAGATTATTGCCAAGGTTCGTGCTAGGAGAATAGGGGACCTGCTAAATGATTTTATTTCTCCTACCCAAACTGGCTTCATCAAAGAGACATTCATACTTGAGAATATTATTAGTAGCTAGGAAGCTATGCATTTGGCTTCAGTGTGAGTATCAAAATGTAGTTATGGCTTTGTTAGATTTTGAGAAGGCATGTGATTGAATTGAATGGTCATTTATCTTGCGTATGCTTCAAGCTTTTGGATTCCCTTCCTACTTGTGTAAATGGATCAATATCCTTCTTAAATACTCTTCCATTGTTATTGACATTAATGGTGACTTATCAGTTAGTACTAAACTCCAAAGATCTATAAGAAAAGGTTTCCCCATTGCTCCTGCCTTTTTCTTCATTGCAATAAATGCTCTTTACTACATTCTTAGGACTCCTCACCTAGGTCCATTGATCAAATATATTACTCTTCCTAAAAAGGAGACTCTTCTTAATGCCCAATTTGTAGAAAAAATGCTCTTTTCATTTAATTGGAGAAAGAAAATTTTGATAACATGTATAATAGGCTTCAGTTCTTTTGCCTTATCTCTAGATCTAAAGTTGCCACTCACAAGTCCTATATTATTGGTTGGCTTCTTGAATTCCCTAAATGGATTGTGAGTAATGGTTGGCAGTGGCTTGGCACTAACTCTATTTTTAGGTACTTGAGGATTCCTTTTTCTACTGACCCATGTCTTATGGAAATGTGGTCTTGATTCTTCTCCAAAATTATAAAGTATATGAATTGGCAAACTAATTGTCTATCTATGGCAAGGAGGATACAAATTGATCAAAAGATTCTCTTAGGTCATCATATTTATATCTCTCTAGCTGGTTTGATGATTTGGGAAAGAAAAATCATGAGAGATTTTCTATGGTTTGATGGTCTAGTTTCATATCTCCAAAGATAGGTTTATGATGCTAATGAGGGAGGGCCAACTGTTGGTTCACAAGAAGGATGTGATATCTTGTCAATATTTCTTAGTGCACAACGACATGCTTAATCAAAGAGAACTTGATAATTTGAACTAGTTTATAAAGAATCTCAAGATTGAAGACGAGACTGTTGAAGCTAGGGGCAATGCAAGTGGACCCCACATTGTGGACACTGATAATACATCCAAAGAATGGACTCCTAGTAATTGAAAGATGTATCAATGTTTCATTTTGTTATTCTTTTCTTTTATCATGTTATATATATTATAATCCACAATTGGTCAGATCTTGTTGTACTTTAGTTTTGGGTTGATATCAACACTTGACCTTTTAGAGCTTATTATAGCTGCACTTGCTAATATTTGAATGTATAATGTTTATCTCTAAAGCCTTCTAGCTAGGTTTGAGGCGCAATCCTCTTATAGTTTCAAATTCTAATGTACATCTAATGTACCCTCTGGTTTTAAAAAAATCAATATCAAAATAAAATAAATTATTAATTTAGGTTGTTTAATGTTGAAGTGATGACAAGATGTATGCTTAAGATGGATTGAAGGATCAATGTGGTTGGACTAATGTGACAAGGTCATGTCAAATGTTCTAGGCTAGTTAATCTTAGGAGGCACTATTGATGCAAGGAGGGACAAGAATAGGTAGGGTCAAGGGCACATCTAACTGCCCAAGCACCTTGCTGATTAAACACAACAGAAGAAAACACACAAAGAACAACACCAAGGAGAGAGAGAGAATAGGCACTTTTATTGATTCATTAGATTTTCAACATACATGCCCAGCTGCAAGGTCTTCTGGGTTATGGCCAGATACAAAACACAACTCCAAGATCTACAGTACAGCTTCAAATTCACAACATCTTCTCTAAACTCTCTAAGTCCCTCTTCCTCCTAAGTTCTACCTTAGAGTAAACCAAACACCTCTACTTATACTTGCCAAAATGGCTTATAAAATATTCTAGAGCATTACATGAAGAAAAGTCGACCTCAAAATGGTCAACACTAATCCCTAGACAAGATCCTATTATTAAATTCATGATCTAAATTAAATACAAGAGTTGACTCAAACTAAAAACCAAAACATAGACAAATTGATCAAAGAAGGACCTGAGCGTCAATAACACAAGTTCACTCAGCAAATGAAGAAATGCTCGATCAGCACAGGAAGAGCTCAGTTCACATTGAACTACTTGGTCAACACTACAACTCAGCAAGGTCTTAAGAACTTGGTCAGAACTGCAACTTGGCAAGGTTTGAAATAACTCAGTTAGAACCGCAACTCGATAAACACATACGAACTCAGTTAAATTGCCAGAATGAACAAAAGTGCAGGATAACTAGGCAACCCAGGATGCTCCTGCATCAACTATTGTCTATGCACTTGCATTGCATCACCAAAATGTCAACTTGTCTTGGGTTCATAGACTTCCATGTGGCACTGTGCTTTGGCTGGTGAGCCTCATTTCATTATAAATGGGTGATATGTATTGGATTAGCCATGTTTTCAATTTGAGTCTAGATTCCTTGGCTTTTTCTACTAGATGATCCACGAAAGAGTGCATCGAAATTTGTCAATGAGATGGATAGATAGATTATCCAACAAGAAAGGAACTTAATGGTTTTCTTTAATGCATATATAAAATAAAATAAAAGCTGATATATAGTCTAAAGTGATTCATAGCTTATTTGTTTTACTTTTCAAATAGTATTTGACACATGATAAGTAGTGAAGTGTATGGTCCTAAGAGACCTGGACTAACATCTCACCTATTAGACTCTACCCTACTTGTGACTCTTATCCCCATATAAAGACAACAATGAAAAGAAAATGGAAAAAACCCTTAAAAACTTGGTGTTCTCTTGAATGGTACTGGCTACCAATATCATTTTTTGCATGTACAATCTATTCTTTTAATATAAAGATTACATATTTATAAATTAAATATTCTTTTCGTAGAAACAATGGAATTTGTGACTGCATAACCGCTGCCGCTGCCGCTGCCGCCTTAGTTATACATTAGTCAGACATGAGTTTTAATTTGCTGCACCTGCAAATGCCATGTCCTCTACACCACACAAATGGAATTTACGTAATATTCCTTAGTAACGCCCCAGGAGATACTTTCCACTTTCTAGAAAACGGAAGTAATAATTCAGGTGGAGGTGTAGATCAGTCAATATTCTGTACATGGGTAGGCCACGTTGAGGGAGATGACATCAGTGAGCACATGCAACTTCTTCGTTAGGGAGAAAATAGAGAGGATTGTCTGTCCGTGATTCCACGATTGGCTCTTCAGCTTTACATTTGCATGTGAGGAGATATAAAGAGGCGTTTCAGTAAGTACCTGATGCCCAATCATTTACATGGGAGGTCACACAAAACTGGCAAAAAGGAATAATGAATAATGTGGTTCTGTAGCTTGGACCCTCACCCGTGATGGGAGAGCGATGTATATTCATTGAGTGGAAGGAAGCTGCCGACTGATAACATGAGAGTTGTACACACTGTGACTGAGACCCATTTCTTTGTCCCTTTCTCTAGCTGGAAGCGAGGACCACCACCATCCTCTAGTTGATGCATCTATGAAATGTAAGCCTCATGGTTACTCACCGACATGAATCAGTCGATGCAAGCTTGCAATGGTACTTGCCCATTTTGAAATGGGCCACCCATTTGGGCATACTGGTCAAATGAGACACCGGTTGTCTCAATGGTACATATTGCTTTTACTCATAATTAAGGAGGTGGTACTTTCAAGCTAGTATTGTAGGAGACTTGGTCAGGCTTGTGGGTTTGTTTTCTATTAATTTTGGGTAAGAGTTTGAAGTCTTGACTTATTCAGTGCACATGGCTTATAAGCAATTTTGTGCACTATAGAAGATAACCCGCCATTTCTTTTCTTCAATTTGAGGCTTTGACTTATCCCATGTACATGGTTTATAAACAATTGTGTACACTATAGAAGATAACCCGCTTCTTCTTTTCTTCAATTTGGGAATTTGTAATATTAAGGCAAGGATTGGTTGGGTAATGGACCGGGTCACAAAGTTATGATAAGAGTATAAGGGTGCATGGTTGGGAATACCTCTTGAATTAACCAAAAGAAAAGGTGGTACTTTGAAGTAAAAGATGGATAGTTCTATTGGGATATCAATGGGCAAAGATCTAATAATGACTCATTTATAGATACCATTTATGTACACACTCACTCTTATGTACCAATAATCATACCTGAATCAATAATTGTTTATGTGTCAATAATCATTCATATAAATAGGTGATATAAACATTTAATGTAATATTTTGATGAGTAATTTAAAGTATGAGTCTATGACCTTTTATCTAGAAAAAAATATTATCAATCAAAAAAGTTCTAATAATTTCCATGTACAAATAGCTAGTTATGTACCAATAGGAAGAAGCACCCTTTTAATATTATAAATAGAAAAAGATCTAATATTTGCTCATGTACCAATAAGCACTCATATGTGATTGAGAAAAGAAAGCTTTGGATAATATCAATGCAAAAATATATTATAGTTACCCATGTATGAATAATCATTCATGTATTGATAGGACAAAGGACACTATGAATATTATGAATGAGAAGGATCTAATAGTTACCCATCTACCAATAACCACTCATGTATGAAGGGGGAAAGGACACTTTGAATTTATTATAAATGTAAAAAGATCGATTAGTTACCCTTGTACCAATAACCACTCGTGTCAATAGGGTAAATGAACTCTAAACATTATGAACAAATTAAGTGTCAATAGTTGTCCATGTAGTATATATCAATTGGGAAATAACACTTTATACAGTGTTAATAATATAAAAGATCTCATAGTTGTTTATGTACCAATAACCACTAATATATCAATAGAAGAAACAACCCTTTAAATATTATCATTGGGAAAAAAATATAATAGATGGTTATATACCAACAACTAACCATGTATCAATAGGGGGAGTGGTCGTTAAAATAATATCAATACAAATAAATCCAATACTCACCCATGCACCTAATAGCCACTTGAGTCTCAATAGAGGAAGGGGCTCTATAAATTATTATCAATAGAAAAAGACAAAATAATCATCCAAGTACCAATAAACACTCATCTTATTAATCTAGAAAAAGATCATCTAGTTGTTGGTGTATTTTCTTATATATTTAATTGTATTCTAAGTGGTAAAAATTAACCCTTTTGTACAAACCAAATATTTTTAGTTATAGTATTTATGCTAAGATGCATTTTCTTTATTTTTTCAAATTCTAAAAGGATAAGTTTCAACTAAGATAATTCTCATAAACTAAGATTACCTATCTAAAAGGAGATTCAAAAAGTCAACAATAAATAAAATATCAAAATGATATAATTGCTCTAGACAAAAGTATCACTTCTAAGTCAAAAGTTTAAAGATCATTAATTTGAGAGTTGCGTAACCCTATCGTGGGTTGAAATGGAAATCTTTATCTATTTCTCTTAGATATGATGACTACAACCCTTTTGTAGTAGGTCATGTATAATGAATCTATGATTTATAGCACCAGGAAATGTACATAATTTTTAGAGTTAATCATTGACATGTATCAATCAATGCAATTTTTCAATAGTATATAGGTCTATTTTGAACTAGAATACCACTTGGGTAAATTGATCAAAAAATACACCTTATTAGAGAAGACTACACCTTAATGATCATATTGATTTACAAATGTGTCAAAACATGGTACGTTAAGGAAAAAGTGGAATAATTTTATTATTCTTATTATTATTAATGAGGAAAGATATATTAGTCATTTATGTGTTGGACCAATATATACTCTTGCATCAATGGAGAATAAGACCCTCCAAATACTATCAATTAGAAAACATTCAAAAGTCAGCCATTTACTAATATCCCACTCATCTATCAATAGAGGAAAGGATCCTTAGAATCTCGACAAAGGGAAAAGATCTAATAGTCATTTATTTATCAATCGCCGCTTATTTATCAATAACGGAAAATGCCCATAAAAATTCATGTGTTTTTTTAATACGTTAGTTGAGATAACAATGAGAGGAAGCGGGAGAAAAAGAAAAAGTGCTAGAGTTTCAGGACCTAGAGAGGAGTCAAGAATATGTAGAGGATGAAGGAGATGTAGATGGATATGCTAGGCAGGTGCTCCATCTTGTGGTGGTTTTATGAGTGTGTGGGTGGGTGTCTTTTGACTCTCCCTTCTGGTGACATGGTCAATTTTTCTTCTATTGTATAGTAGTGTCCCATGGTTGTAGGTTGGGGGCTTTGGGTCTCATCCCCATCACCTTGTGGTTTCCCTTTTTGGGTGTTGTTGTTGCCCTTGTCTACG
Organism: Cupressus sempervirens; assembly: GCA_028749045.1. Classification (NCBI taxonomy): domain Eukaryota; kingdom Viridiplantae; phylum Streptophyta; class Pinopsida; order Cupressales; family Cupressaceae; genus Cupressus; species Cupressus sempervirens. The sequence goes on from CM053793.1 coordinate 640,669,648, forward strand.
ATCTTTGGCTAGCCTTTGGTTTTTGGCTAGAGTGTTTTTGTGTATTGAGAGTTTCTACACCTATACCTCTTTCTAGGTTTGTTGGCCTTCTTATGTATAATGAGGCATTTTCCATTAGGGGTTCATTTGTTTAGATATGATTGCTAGATTCTTGGGTTGCTTATTATTTTGGTGAGGGTTTCTCCTTTCTTACTAGATGTTGTCTTTCCTCTGGTTGCTTCAGGGTTGTCCTTTTGGTGATGAAGGAGACCTTGTGTGGTGCTTTACTTGTGATGTTGCTTGTGGTGACTTCCTAGATCATTTTCTTCTTCTTTGATCTTCAGTCATTCCTTGCCTTCTTTGTTCGGTTTGGTGGGTTTGAGATGAATCTAATCTCATTCTTATTCTTTGGTGCCTTTTTTCTTTGGAGGCTAGATTTGGATGAAGGTCTTTCCCTTTTCTTTCGTTCTTCTTATTTATTTCTAATGGATTTCCATAGCTGATCATCTCATTGTAAGACACTTATTAAGGGAGATTCTTTCTCTTTGGAGGTGGTATTTCACCTTATTTATTGGAAGTGAATGTTGTACTCTTTCTATTTTTCTCTTCTTTCAAATTTCCTTTTGAGATGGGAGCTCCTATTAAGGTGGAGTCACATCCTTTGGAGGTGGTTTGTTGTTGGTAAGAAGAGTTTAATGGTTATGCATGTTAGTCCTCTTGTAGGTGCTTGGTGGCTAGTTTATCTCTAGTTGGTGGGATTCTATTGGTTGCTTGTTCACTCCCACTCCTGTTCAGTGTGGATTTTCCCTCATTTAAGTTGTTAAGTCTTACAGGTTTCCTTCTTGTTGATCTCAATTTTTTCCATATAGTTTCAGAGGTTTTATGTTTCCTTTTGGAGTTGCTAAATTTTTAGTTTGTTCTGTTGATGTCCTTCTCTATTCCTCTTCTTTGTCCCTCCATTCTTAGGAGTAAGGGTTATTTGCTTGTTTTTGGTTTAGGGTTCCCCCCTAAACACCTTTATTTTTAAAATTTTAGAATTGTAAGTGTTGGACCCTAGGTCCAACTAGTTGTGTCTCCTTCCAAAGCCTTTTGAATTCAACTCTTGTGAATTTCCTTTTACCTATCATTATGACTTGATGTTACTTTGATGATCTTTTTTTTCATTTTATTGTACGAGTTCGGGCCCTATCCCGCTTTACCTAATTAGAATATTCATGTATTTTTATATACTATTTAAATTAAAAATTGATAATAATTTGTTTTAATTATGTTCACTATAATTGAATTTTATAATGCAAGAGCATCCTTGGGTGTTGGGAAATTTTGCATCACACAAAAATATTTCCATTTTGTTTTATCTATTTTATTGTTCACTGGGATAGTTTATTGTTGTTTTAGCGTGCGATTGATCTATTTTTATAGTTTCCTTATATGGACCTAATGGCATGACCTAGGCATTATGGAATTTCTATGTCTAGGTTCACATCATGATATGATGTTTCCTAATGAAGTTATCTTAAGATTGGTCTAGTCCTATTTTGGCTTTTCTTTTTTAATAGTTAAGTTGGCAAAATTTGGTTTATGATGAAGATTTATGACTCGATGTGCATGTTGGTAAGTTGTTCTATTTTGTAATACATTTTATAGACCCTCTTGTATGTTCACAAGGTGCAATATATTCATATGGGGGTTATTCTTATAATTTGAGTCATAACCTATCTACTTGTAATACATCTCCTTTGTCTTGGATATTGTTGATTGGATAAGCTGACTTATGTTTGGTGTTCTTGTACATAAGTAGGGTAGGGGATCTAGTTCTAAGTAGTGTGAAGAAGGAAAATATTTCTAAGTAGCTAAGAAGGATAACATAAGGTGTGTGGAAAAAGTGATAGATTTTTTAATGTAGTTGGTGGAATATTAGGTTTATAGTTTTAAGGGGTGATTAGTTAGGAACTTATTAGCAATTCTATATTGATGATGGTGATGTAATGAATTACATTTGTAGGCTAACCTGATGATAATCCAATATTCTCCTATATTTGGTTCTTTATCTGAGCAATTTTTCTATGTATTTTCATTGTACCTTACTCTTGTTGAAAGGTTAGACATCTCCCCTGGGGATTGTGTGATCTTTTCTACGTCAAGTAGTATCATAGTAGGTTCTATTTGTAGGTTCTAGATTGCAAAAACACTTGGAATCTTGTCCCTTGACTTGCATGTCTTATTATTATAGAGTGATAGAAGAAGAAATTATGGTCTGCATCAACCAAATGCTAGTACAAGGTGGAAATGGATGGATTTGATTGTTGGAAGACAAACATCACACTTGTGAACCTAGTTGTGGGGTGATGGAAAATTGGATTTGATCTACATTTGTGGTGGTTTCACAAGGATTGACTAATTTATAAATTTAATAACTTCTAATATGGTTACTAAATAGATCTTTTCATTGGAGGTAGATTGTTTCTATTAGTAGGTTGTCAAATTGGACTTGGATAATCAACACTTGCGATAAGACTGCCAAACTTGATAAGTTGAAAATTTGCATCTTGGAAAACATGACACATAAAAGGATGAATTCTAGAAGATGAGTAAATGATGATCCCTGGAATGAGATGAGGATTTTATTCTAAAATGCTTTGGCTATTACTAGGAGAATATATGAGAGAGAAGGTGAATTTAAGGAAGCTATTGAAGATCTAGAGACAACCATAGTTGAGATTCCTTCCAAAGTAGAAAGATTTTTTAGAGATATGGCACAAAATGCTAAGAGTCATAGATGTGATTTTATGTTCTTTTTTGGTTCTTTACATCTAGAGGAATTGATAGATTGGATTAATAAACTAGATGATTACTTTGACTTGAAGATGTTAAGGATCCATTGAGATTTAGGTTATCACAAACTAACTTGAAGGGCCATATTGCCTTATGGTGGAAAGAATTACGAAAAGATAAAGAAGATAATGGAGAACTAAAGATAACTAGGTAGAAGGTTATGGTTTTGAGACTTAAATATAAGTTCTTACTAGATTATTATGAGTTGAGTTCATCATAAGGTTATGAAATCTAAAGAAAAACTATTTGTTGGTTAAAGAGTATATTGAGGATTTCTACTATATAACAATTAGCTTTGAGAAATGAAAGTCATCCAAGGAAAGTAGGCTAACATATTGGATGAAAAAAAAATGATGAGGATTCATTCAATTGAAGATGTTTATCAAGATTCAATATTCTATAAAGGTAGAAAGTAATTTGAAAAGGAAGTGAATTATCCCTAGGGTGAGGGATACAGTGATGGACAAAGGTAAAGATAAATTGTCAATTAAAGAAGATTTTAATCAAAAGATTCATATAAAGAGTAGAGGTAAAGATGGATATTTCAAAAGAACTTGTTTTGATGTGGGAATGTTGGTCATAGGGATTTTGAATGTTTGGTTTGTTCTAGTAAAGGAAAACATAACCTGGTAGTACATGAGGAACAAGTTGAGAAGGATGGACTAATTGAGAGAGAAGATGAACTTGATATGGGAGAGTCTCTAATGTTTAGAAGAGTTCTATTGAGAAATAATGGATTGGAGCCTTGGCGGAAGATGTTATTGTTCCAAACTATGTGCATTTCTGGTGGAAATTGTTAAAAAGTAATAATGGATTATGAAAGTGTAGATAACCTCATTTCTAAGGAAATGGTACAAGAGTTAGGGCTCATAAGATTTAGGCATCCTTGTACTTATGGGAAATGCTAGTTTCAAGATGATCACATGGTTGAAGTAATAGAATAATGTTGTGTTAATTTTAACATTGGACCTTACTAAGATATGACACTTTGTGATGTGGTTGATATTTGAAATTTCCATATTTTGTTAAGTAGACCTTGGTAATATTAGGTTGGGGCTATTTATCAATATTGAAGGAATGTTGTCTCTATCAATAAAGGTGGAAAAATATTTACTTCACTCCATTTGAAGGGTGGAGGAATAATAGCTAAGAACTCTAGATGATGAAGACATGCACCTTAAGTTATTAGAATATTTTGGATAAAAAGATGACATTGTTGGAATTCTTTAGAATAATTGAGAGGGGTGAATTAGTTGTCCAAGGTACAGATGTACAAACAAAATTTTTTAGTGATAACTAAATCCATACCCATAAAACCTTAACATCCATGCATCCATTAGATCATACAATACTTTAACTTTGTAGGTTACTGTCTTAGGTCAAAATAATTTTCAAAAAATGTAAACATGAAATATGATAAGCACATTCACACAATTTGACACAAGGATTTTATGTGGAAACCCAATTTGGGAAAATCACCAATAACATGTTACTAATTCTCACTCTTCTAAAGTGATGCCCTGTGAAATGAAAACACTGTTAAAGGTTACAATACACACTATTAAATGTGACTTGGTCAAAGGATTTCAATCACCCTGTTAGGAGCGAGCCTTGTTAGAGGAATTTAGACAATTCCATTAGAATGTGACCCAGTTAAATGATTTACAAATGATTGTTAGGTCAACCTTAATCCAAAGGATTTTATCCACACTAATACAATTATTAAAAAGTAATAGTAGGACTTGATTTGATAAAAAATTACATCTAACTTGCAAATTATAGATCTTTGTTTCAGTCCTCCATTCGACTTTGGCATTCATACACTTTAGCTATGATAGCTTATTCACCCTTCAATCTTTCATCCCCTTAAGCCTTCTTTCTTTGTATGCCAACTGTAGTCTCTTTTGTTCAACCACTAGATGAAGAAATATGTGAACTTATATGATAGAGTTGAGAAAAGATGGAAATATAGTCTCACAACAAAGAGAAATCTAAGAGAAACTACACTTGCAAGAGTGATGCTAGATTTAGATAAATCTAAGATGAAAAAGGCCATTAAGAAGTACGTAGGATAATTTTCTCCAAAGTACTGAGCTTTTAACATCTTAAAAAACAAGATTGAAGATGTTGTTTAGGAGAGTACCCAATTATGGAAGGTAATTTATGGGCTGACAAAATCTAAGGCAATTGAGCATACACTTGTTGAGGTAGGTGATGAAAAAGGTGAACAAGAAGTAACTGAGGTTACTATAGTTGATACTAAGAAAGATGCACATGTGGAAGGCATGGAGATAAATGTAGATACACAAGAAAAAGTTGAAAATGAGAAGTAAAACAGAACAGAGTATACCAGATATAAATATGTCAAGTGCCAGTCCACAACATATGAAAAAAATAGACACTAAAATTATAAAGATCAAGGATGTTTCTAACAATGTGACTCAGAACATCAATCCCCTAATAGAGGAGGACATGCAAAAGATATTGCTAGACACCACCACCAAGGCTCAACTATGCAGTCATCTTAAGTTGGTGAGTGTAGATGAGCTTAAGAAGGTAGAGAAGACATCTGTAGAGGTGGAAACACAAGACATATCAAAAACCCTTGAATTTACTATGATACAACCTACATTACCCATTGTAGTGTATTAAAGAAAAGAGACATCCATGACAAACATTAGCAAATTGGTGCACATTGTGTTAGTACTAGAAGTTTCTACAAAAGTGTAGGATGGAACACAAGTTCCAATAGGTTAGGTAGATACTCCTATACCTACAACACACGTTCAAGGTGAAAATGAAATTAAAAGGCAAGAAGAGAAGAGGATTCAAGAGTCGAACTTGACTACAAAACCTGAGGAGCAATTAGCAATACAAACACTAGTTTCTTTGCCAACAATTGCTACTCCTCTAAGTCAAGCACTTCACAAGTCAAGTGTAGAAGCTACACCACTACAATCATTGAGGCCTGGTCCTAGTACATCCAAGGTAGATGAGGCTACATCATTTAGTGATGTAAACTTGGATGAAGTGATTTTTTTACCAAAGTTTGACCTTGCAACAATCATTATTGAATAAATGGGAATACTAAAGGATGCACTTGCAAGGAAAAGCATCAAGAACTACTCAGAAAGGATCTTAGTGGAAGCAAGAATTGGAAGACATCAAGGATATCTTTCTTGATACATTTAGCCTGCCGACTCCTAAAGAAGACAAGCCTATCATGGAGCAATTGGTAAACATTGTAGAACAAATCAATGATGCAGACCTTGATTCCGATGGGAAATTATTTGAATGGTCTAAAAGAAAAATTCAAGGCAAAATCAATGAAAATATATCAAGTTCTATTGCACTTAGTTAGGTTGAGTTAGCAACCAAGATTAAAAGTGTAAAGAAATTCTTAGAGAATATTTTCTCACTTTGCACCAAGTTGTGTGATACAACTTTGTTCACACAAGAACTGCATTGCCATATTGACAAGTTGGAGGAAGATATGAAGAAAATAAATACAACTCTACCTCATTCTCCAAATCAAAATTAGAATAACTTCAAGAATTTGATGAATTCCCAAGGTCAGTTGGTAGCTCTGCATGCTCAAGATGAAAATATTCAAGCTACATTGATCAATAGCTAATCCATATTGACCCCACATATGGAAATACATCACAAGGAGCTATTCTTTGCAAAGACATTAATGTAGAAAGATCCCCATCTTTCTACACTTGAAGGCTTAGTTCATCTTTCTACCAAGTTATCCATCCAAATCAAATCACTGGAGGTAGCTTGTGATAACTGGGATGCAACTCTCAAGATAAAACTTGAGGTCCATAAAACTTTCTTGGAAAAGCACATCATTTGTGTACAACCCATGACATAAGTGTCAAAAGGGGGAGAATAAATAAAGGGGAAGACTTCATGAATAGAGAGATAAGTTTGGATGAGATCAAACATAGAAAGAGTTAGTGAGTCAACATATGCATAATCTACTTAGAAGGAGTATTCAATTTTTAGTTCAAAATGGAACAATCAACTCAGGGGGAGTTATTGAATTTTGAGATATGACTAATGAGTCATAAGTTTTGAAAAAAATTGAAGTTTTGAAATTTTGTATGTAAATGGATATTATCTGAGTTATACTTGAAAGGCTAAAGTCATTCATGCATGACCAAGTATTTTTCCACTCATGTCAAAGGGGGAGTTTGTTATTCCTAGATTGATTTTGACATATGAGTGACAATATACTTAATTCATTTACTTAGCTCATATCGAACCATTAATACATGTTGACCATAAGTTGTTAGATAGTATGTGTTGAGTAACTAGTAAGTGCCGAGTCACTCAAGTGCCAAGCATATAGTAAGTGCCAAGTCATTTAGATATTGAGTGATCAATGAATGTCAAGTCATTAAAAGGCTGAGTTACAACATTGAAGTTGTTGTTGATGTCAAGCATCAGGGACTTGAAGTGTCAAGTAATATAGTTTTGACATAATTGTTTGTAATGGCATGAACTACTATGTAAACCATTTTAGAGCTGACTTAAGTATTGTTTTGTGATCTTAGATGATAAGGATGAATCTTTATTGAGAATCCCTATGCAGTACATGCATCCAATCAGAAAAAGGGAAGCTTCAAGCGACAATATGGGTGAATCACAATCATTGATTCATACCTAACCCTAAGTTACCTCGGTCTTCTTAAGGAGGAAAAACCCTAAACTTTTTATGAATGTAGAAGGAGAAAGAGAGAAGTTTGTATGTGCAAATAGACCATTCATTGTGGCTAAGGAGTTGTGCATGAGATACATTGTAGAATTAGTTAGAGGAGAATAGAGGAAAGGAATTAGAAGACATCAGAGGTACATTTGATCAATGAGGATCAAGTACACACTAGAAAGGAGGTGATATGTTATCTAGTAGTAGAGTGCTAACTACAGGATCATTGCTGAGACATTCTAATAGGTGAATCAGTTAAATATCTTAATAGGGAAATCTTAACAGGTTATTGTAAATCTTTTAATAGGTTGCTTACTTCATTATAAGTTAAAGTCCTTTTACTAGGAACACTTCTAATAGGGTCTTGGAATCCTTTAACTGGGTAATATCTAACAATCTTGTAAGCCTTTTATAGGGTAGACCTTTCATAGGGTAGATCATGTTTCATGATCAAATATTGTAACCTCCATTGGATACATATTATTACTATAACAGTGGAGATTTGTGGGTGTCATCCCCACCCCAGTTTTACCTTCTCCTTGGAGGGTTTTTGGGTAACCAAATACCCTTTGTCATACATGTGTTGAATGTTTATTTACTTTCATACTATGGATATATGTGCTTAATTTGGTATTTCAGTTTACATGCATGAATAATTTTAAGGTTGAATTTTTAAAGTGTTGATTCACCCCCCCTCTCAAAGTTTACTTTCCCTATTATATTTCCAACAAGTAAGTGTTTGAACAAAAGTTAAGAAAGATGGAACCTGATGTTGACTTATGAAGAAAATAAAGAATGTTCGAGAAGTTCAAAGGCTAAAGTCAAAGTTAGTTACAAGATCTATGGTTGGAAAAATGTATTGAAGATCCAATGACAAAGATTAAAGCAAAATAAGGATGAGAATAAAGCTCAATAAAAGTTCTATTTCTGAGTTACTAAACACATTGAATCTATGATCTAAGATCGTGGTTAAGCGAAAAATATAGAGGATTATAGAAGGTGGAAGATTACTATTTAAGGAGATGATCAAGAAAGTTTTGATTGTTGATTGTTTATTGATTATTGTTATTTGATGTTGAACTATTGTTGAAGTTGAAAGAGAAGAAAAGAGAAAGGTGAATTGAGTAGAGAATAAGGAAGATCAAGTCGAGTTAGCACAAAGTGAATGTGTGAAGAAGTGAATCAGCTAGAAAGAGATCAAAGAAGGAAGAAGACAGAGTAGAATAGAGTTCTGACTAAGAAATGTAGTGCTAAATCTAATAGGTCATTTGACTATTGCTTTCTTATAGTTATAGCAGAAAAATCTCTTTAAAATTGAGTGGACCTAACAAGTATATGAAATCCTAGGTGGTAACATCGATTAGTGATGTTTTTAAGTCCTTTAAAGCAAGCCATTCTTTAGAAAGGATCAAGGAGTGATAAGGTTATTGGAAATATATATGATAGGCTAAGCTACTAAGAGGGGAGGGGTGAATTAGTAACCAATAAAACTTAATCCTTTAATTACCAATTAATCCTTCATGTATATTCTGATCTAATTGCATGAATGAGAACCTAAAAATATTAAAACATTCATAACACTTTGACACACAATATGGTGACCCAAAAACCTTCCAAATAGAAAGTAAAATTCGGGTGGGGATGATACCCACAAGATTTAGTACTGCAGTATAAAGTTGGCCTGTTAAGGCTTACAATGATCACTTCTGATGATCTACCTTGTTAAGAGCAGTAAAGATTGCTAGGTCCACCTTGCAAAAGGATCTATAAACATACAATGAAGTATACACTCGGTAAAGAGATTTACAAAAGACTGTTAAGTCTACCTTGTGAAAGGATTTAACAAGTCCACCTGTTAGGATGAAATAGTGGTTGATCTATGATCTACAACTTGGTTTACTGAATGAGATTCCTTTGAGTGTAATGATCACCTTGCTATGATAGATAAATCTTTGTTGCTCCTTATATTGTTGTAGCATTTGTACTTCGCACTTCTACTCTTCTCTACTTGTTATATTACATTCATTCATTCAAGTTTTGGATGTGATACAATATATTACATATATACCAATCCAAATTGCAGCAACAAAGTTGACTAGAATACAAGTTTACACAAAATACACAAAGTTAGCCCAACTCCTAGAACTCAGATTCTAAAGACTAGCATGGTGATGTTCTGATACTCGGCATCCACTATCAATGCTTGACATCATTATTCTTTCAGTTGACATAGAAGGTCAGTCCATACTGATCACTTCCAAGTAGTCTGAACTCGGTCTGCACTAGTGAACCGGTGAATAATGTGAAACTCAACATATAAACTGAATCACTTGATTCACACTACATAACTTGGTCAATGCTATCACTACAAGCTCGGTATAAATTGAATCATTTGGTTAACACTATATGGCTCGATCAATATTGGATTCACATCACTATAACTGTGAACTTGGTAAGCACCCAACTCGGTTCGCACTGAGAAACTCGGTAAACACTAAGAAGCTTAGTTTATATTTATAATTACCAACTTGATGGAAACTGCTTGGCACAAACTAAATACTATTCCTTGAACTCAGCAGTAACTATAGGACTCGGTAAAGCCTGAAATGATAGGTTAATATTGTTAAATGTACAATAAGCTTGGTAGATACTATCTATCTAAATAAGTGTGTGTCACTAATAACAAACTTGACTGCAATGCTAACAAAGGTCTCGACAATATTTATGTTAGAACCCTCTAACCAAGGTACAGTAAAAATGTGCATGTAACCTTTAACAACATTGGCTCCTAGCAAAGCTCACATTATAAGAGGGAAATTATTTGGTTGTCAGTTCGAGGTGGTTTTTCCCTTTGTAGGGTGTCCACGTTAAATCATGGTATCAAATGTGTGATTTCTTTTGTGTTGTAAGTTGGTTTTCATGTTATTTACTTAATAAATCATCTCAGTAAAATATAGATAAAAGCTAAGTTATATCTTTGATACTCATTACAACTATAAAAAAATAAAATATTAGTTTGAAGTAAATTGATTACAAGTATGAATTGTGAAGTTGAATGAGATCATTGAGTTATTAGTATTGAATTTTATGAAGTTAGAATTGGTACTTAAGTATTTGAAAGTGTTGCAGGATAACTAGACATAACTGTTTCACTCGTGCGCTCCCCCCCCGTCGCACATACACACACTCTCAATTATCCAATAGTGACGCATCTTAAAACTTTTCAAGTTCTATATAGTGATTATGCTCATGATCACAAGATTCTAGCTAAGCTATGCACTTTTTTCGTGAAAAAACTTTGTAATGGTATTGCTCTTTGCCAACTTATTATGTTGATTCCTTTTATAATCTTTTTAATTACTTCATAAAACAAAATTAGAATAACATTGGTCCTAATGTGTCTTTGACTTATTTGATGCATTGTAAATAAGGACCTAAGGAAAAGGTGACTAATTTTATTGGTAGATTTAAACATTTGCATCCTCAAATTTCTTATCATGATCCTAATATTGATATTCAACATATGTTTATTGCTAGTTTACAAAAAGACATTAGCGATAAGATTCTCCTTAGTGAATTTACTTCCTTTTCACAACTTCGTATAGTGCAAGTCATCAATATCAATTACAGGTGAGTCAGATTAAGAGAACCACTCCAATGACTCATGTATCTATTGATAATAGTGATATTGCACCTAGTTACAAAAAATTACACAAACCTAACAAATATTTTAAGATCAACAAAGCCATGAATACAATATATGAACAAGTATCTCCTACATCCAAAAGTGTCACTACTTCTTCCTCTATTTATTGCACAAACTACAAGATCACTCCTCTTTCTGAGTCTTTACATTCAATTATAAGAATTTTACTTAGTGTTAATACTAGTACACTCCCTCCTATTAGACTACTTCTCCCTTATACCATATCAAATCCACACTTGTTGGGATTAACCACGAACATAAATAAAAACTACATAAAAATATAACCAAAATAAGAAAATAATAAATCGCAGAGAAGAGAACACAAGGCACCAAGATTTAACGTGGTTCACCCAATCCCTAGGCTTTGTCCACCAACAGTGAGTCTAATATCATTACTATCCGGTGATTATAACATGATTACAATTTGTAATCACTTATAGCTCAATACCACTATAAGAAGCAATTATCGCATCACCTTATGAAATCCCTAACCCTAAGCCCTTTTTATACAAGTTTTTTGCCACTTTAGGGTTATAATTAATTACAACATGTTGGCCCAAAATTTGTTTACCCCAAAGAATTATGAAAAATGTACAGTACATTCATGATCAGTCACCACATATCAACAATCTCCTACTTGGGGACTAATCATGCTCCACACTAAACAATAACCTCCCACTCAGAGACAAATCCTATAGCAATAGCAGTCCCATTGGATCAAACCACTCTAGACTCAAATATTCTTTGATCTAGTTTAGTCAAGAAGACCAACCAAAGTTGAAGAGATGTTTAGCTTCTCCCTTGTCACTACCTTTGTAAACATTTATGTTGGATTATCATCTGTATGTATCTTGTGTTAATCTCATATTGGTTTTGACATATGCGTGACAATACACTTAATTCATTTACTAGATAGAACTTAGTTCATGCTAAACAATTAATGTATGCCAAGAATAAGTTATTAGATAGTGTATGTCGAGTGAGATATACAATATGTGTTGAGTAAGTAATAAGTGCCAAGTCACTCAAGTGTCCAGTAGATAGTTGATGCTCAGTGATCAATGGATGTCGAGTCATTCAAAGGTCAAGTTACAACATTGAAGATACAATGGATGTCGAGCATTAGAGACTTCAAGTGTCGAGTAAAATATTTTTGGACATAGTTGTTTTTAATGGCAGAAACTTCTATGTAAACCATTTTTTAGCCGACTTAAGCATTGTTTTGTGATTCTAGATGATAAGAACGAATCTATATTGAGGACCCCTATGTAGTAGATGCAACCAGACAGTTAAAGGGATGGATTAAGTGGTAAAATAGATGAATCACAATTGTTGATTCATACCTAACCCTAAGTCACCTAGGTCTTCTTAAGAAAGGAAAACCCTAAAACATTGTAAGAGCAAATAGAGAAGTTTGTGTGCACAAATAGGGCATTCATGGTGGGTAAGAAGTTGTGAATTGAGATATGAATTGTATAATTAGTTAGAGGAGAATAGAGGAAAGAAGTGATACATCTTACTAGAGAGGATCAAAGATACATGCAAAGAGGTAATCTATTATCTAGTAGCAGAGTGCTAACCACAGGATCATTGCTGAGACATTCTAATAGGTGAAAGAGTTAAAATTCTTAATAGAGTAGTCCTAACAGGCTATTGTAAATCATTTAACATGGTGCTTACTTCATTGTATGTTTAAGTCCTTTAATTAGGCACACTTCTAATAGGGTGTTGAAATTCTTTAACAAGGTAAGATCTAACAATCTTGTAAGCCTTTAACAGGGTAGAACTTTCATAGGGTAGTGAAGATTTTTCGGTGTCATCCCCACTCTAGTTTTACCTTCTCATTGGAGGGTTTCTAAGTAATCAAATATCTTGTGTCATGGGTTAGTGCAAGAAGTTGGGTCTCACTTTTGGCCAAAAAGTGGAAGTGTTTTTCCTGTTTTTGAAATTTTTTGTCAATTGATGTCAAAATTTGAGGTATTTAGAGATTGAATATTAAAAAACTCCAAAAATAAAATTTTTAGTGTTTGGAGTCTAGTTTTTGAATATGTAATTTATTTGTGCACCCATATGATAGATTATTTTTTTGGTATGTATCTTTTTAAACCACTTTTTTAAAATGCCTGTTTCAGGACCATACCATGCTCGTGTACGGACACCATAATTTGACACAAATAAATAATTTTTTGCAAATCCTTTTAAAGGGAGTTACGTAATACACCTAAGATTGATGATAATATTTTTTCTTAATTTTTTATTAAATAATTTTTTTATTATTAATTATTAATTGGCTATAAAGGTAAATTTTAAAACCTCTCGTGTACGGACCACATAATTTGATCAAAATCTCACGTTTTTCAAATTTCTTTTTTTAACATCAAAAGAATTGTATCTAGATTAATGACATATAAATTAATTTAAGAAAAATTATAAAATAAAAAAGTTATTAAAGTTTTAGTGAATGTCACTTTTTAATGTTTAGGAGATAGTTTTGATTAATAAATAATAGAAAAATAGAAAATTAGCTAATAACACTATAAAATTTACATTTTTGAAATCAGAACAGCAAGAACTATAATGGGTTTTTGTCTCGTCAAAAAATTCAATAGGAATGACTATAAAAAAATTATGACAATATCAGAAATTGTCGATTAAATGCCTTAGAAAAAAAAAGGAGTACAAAGGCATGGCTTAGTGGGACCAAGCCTATGCCATGCCTTTCCCAAAGGAAAAACCCCATGCAAAAGTCAGGAGCCATGCCAAATTCCCGCTCATGTCTAACAAATCGGGCACTCGATTTGTAATTCAAAAATTGGGTGCATGATTTCTTTAAACCGTTATACCAACTTTTTTAAAATCAAGCACCCGATTTTTTAAAAATCGGGTACCCAATTTGTAAACGGGTACCCGAGTTTTAAAAAATTGGGTGCCCAATTTTTAAGAAATCGGGTACCCGTTTCTGATGTACCCGTTGGGTCCCAAAAGCTGCCCCACTGACCCAATTTCAATGATTGAAATGATTGAACAACAGTTTCGACCTGCAACACCAAATTTCGTCATGCTTATTCTATTTTCTTATCCTCTTATACAATTTGCAGGCTACTAATTCAAATTCAAAACTGGTGCAAACATAGGATCAAAACAACGGAGAAAGAAGAAAGCAAGAGTTCTAACAGATGAGGAGATTGCAGCAAATAAAGAGAATGAAGCACAACGTGAACGAGAGAGAAGATAGAGAATTAGATAATTGAACAATGTTTCAAAGGAGAAAGACATTGAAGATACCATGATGGATGAAGAAGTCAAAGAAGAGAACCCAATACAAGAAAATTCAGGTGCACATTCTAATTATGCGTTCAATACAGGTGTGTTTCCAAACTCTCAAATTTTCTCTCGTGATGAAATTGGTGATTTCTTAGAAGCAGGTTACGATTTAAATGATTTAGATTTTCTTCATGAGAAGCAATTATCAAACGATCATGCACAAAACACTCCAATTGAAATGCCTACCCTAAAAGAAATGCCAAGAAAATTTGAAAATGATATTCAAATCCCAAATAACAGTGAAAATAGTAAAGTGTCTGAAAAATAAAAATTGTATGAATGTAGACATAGAAACACCAACTACTGAACAAACATGTCAGGATGATAGTAAAGTGTCTAAACATAATTTTCATATTCCTAATGATGTGTTAGATAATCTTGAGGGATTGGTTTCATGGAGACAAATTAGGACACATGCTAATAGATTGTATAGGCATTTTTTTTATAATAAGAAATTTGGGTTTCAATGTCAGCTAATGTTGCAACTAATTAAAATGTCTAAAATGCGAAAAGTAATGAGAAGGTTGGGAATGTATGCAAAACACAAGAATAAAAATGAGTCTTTAAAACAAGTTGATCCACTGTTGCTAGTGCCTTTGATGTTATCGAAAAGAGAAGTCGGTCTAAAGATAAGAATGCAGCACGACGAGCAATAACAACAGCTTTAGTTAACAAATCAACATCTGACAAAAGATTGATTACCAACATAAGTGGATATCTTACTGTGAATCGTAAGACTTTAAAAAGAGCTGTAAAGAGAAGGGTTAACTTTGAATGTGATCCAGCAAATATTTTATGGACTTCTAGTGGTAGACTCCCGAGATGTGATATGAAACTTACCAGTGAAATCAAAAGTTTGATTAAAATTTTTTGGCATGATAATACAACTGTATCACCTATTTCAAGAGATGTTCTTAAATTGAGAATTGGGTCAAAAATACGTGATCCACATCCTAAACACCTTTTGGACATGACTCAAACTAAATTGTTTAAAAAATTTGTAGATGGTAAGGTATTAAATATTACCATTAGTCAAAGATTTTTTGAAAAGTGTAAACCATGGTATGTAAGGATTAACAAGGAAAGAATCACATGTTGTTGTAAAACTCATATTCAATTTCGTTACCATTATGATGTATTTCAATCTATACATGGTACCATGCATAGTAAAGAAATGTTGCAAGAATGTGGTATAAAAATACCACCTCAAACTATAAAATATTTCATATCAGGTTTGTTTTGTAAGCCACCTAATGATCAATACTTTCTTTTCAATGCATGTCTTTCTAGTGCATGTGATATGTGCGGCAATATTTCTTTGTTAGATGAATGTTTGCATGAAAATGCTTTGACTATTTTTGGACAATAATTAGTTGAGGTAAAAAGATTCAAAACTATTGAATATCTATTGAATGATGGGAAGTTTGGAAGAAGGTGTGATCTAGTTACAGATAAAGTTCATTGTCATGCATTTATGGATGAGTTTAAGAGTGTGATCATACCAAAATATGTTAAACACTCTCAATATTCTAGATGGCTTGATGGACAATTTCGCATATGTAAGAATACATTTCCAATTGGTACTATACTTTCAATTGTTGACTTTGCAGAGAACTACACGCTTGCACCACAAGAAGAGGTACAACCACAATATTACAATTTAGTGCAAGTAACAATTTATGTTCATATAGTTTATAGGCATGCACCTGATAGTATAGAGGAGGATCGAAAAATATTGAGAGAGTACCATTTTTATTTAACTGATAATAAACTCCATTCATCTGAGTTTGTCCAATATTATTTCAAGGTCTTTTATGATAATTTAAAAGAGAGACAAATTCAAATGACACAACATTGGATATGGTTAGATAATTGTATAGGACAATTCAAGAATGCTAGAATGTTCTATTGGTTGAGTAGGACACATAAGCAAACTAGCATCCAACATGTGTGGAGTTTTTTTGAGGCTGGACATGGTAAAGGAGAACATGATGGTGTTGGTGCATATGTGAAGAGAGCCCTTAGTAAAGAGAAATTAAAATTTGAGGAAAGAGATAAATTCAAAAATGCACATGAGATTGTTGAATGGTGTAACAAATATTTATACACGGGATCAAGTCAAAACTCTACAATCAAACGTTTCTTCTACCTAGTTGAAGAAAATAATATCCCTTCAAGATATTATTGTGATACAATTAATGGTTCAGCTAAATGGCATTCATTTAGGAGTTCAGATTCTAACACTTATACTATATGGATTAGGGAGCTTGCTTGTTTTTGTCAATTTTGTCTTGCAGGTGAATGCAAAGAATGTGAGAATACAGAATGGGTTGAAGATTGGCAACAAAGATCATTAGCACCTACTGACATGCATTTTGAAGATGATATAGTAAATGAAGGCCAGAATGTTACTTTTGCATCAGAAGACTATGATCGTATTTCAGACCTCATAGAACCTGGTATGCAAAATTTAATTAGATTTTTTTGTGATCTCATGCTTCAATTTATATAATTTTCATATGTACATGAGTGATTAAAGTGTTTCTATACGTTATCTTATCTTGTAGGACATGTTTATGCTGTTATTGCACCTAGTGATAATGATTAACAAACTGAGTATTGGCTAGCTAGATGTGTGGAACCTAAGAAAAAAATGACATGTCATCAAGTAGATGATGATGGTTTTGAGTATCCAATCAGGTCTGTTGTTGTAGCTGGCACCTGGCTACGTAGATACCTAACAAGAAGAAATGGTTTGCCAGCATTTGAAGACTACCAAACCGAAAAGAAGATTTTACACTATTCTCATTTGGTTGTGGCAACAAATATCAAATTAGAAAGGTACAAAGGGAGACCCGCTAATAAGGTATTATGGACAATTTCAATGGACGAGCACGAGACAATCATAGATGCATTGCAAAAGAGAGAGGATGTAGATGGTATAGTGGGATGACTACATTTTAAATCAAACACATGTAAGTTTTTTCATTATTGTATTATTTTTATATATATGTACTTATATAATTTAATTACATGTATGTTTGTGTTGTCAATACCAATTTAGAGAACTCATGTACCTCTTATTCAGGTCTCAATTATAATTTATGCAAATTTAAGTGTTAAAGTGGATCGAACATCAACATCTTGTGCAATTTCACATAGTAAGTACATACAAATTACACATATATTTACATAGTTTAGATACCTTGAATATTAATTTATGTGTTTATTAACATGTGTGTTTTTGTTTTACATTTTTATTTTACAGGACCTCATTTGAAGAGATGCGTTCAACCAATTTTATGTTTCAAATGAGTTTAGTGAACTATAAATATATCATTTACATTGTCTTACATATATTGTGAAATATGTTGTACAAACTAATTCAAAAATGAGAGTTTACTTCTATTTGAAAGTTAAAGGTATGTGCACTTGATAAATTATTATAAATTAATTGGCAATTTAAGCAATGACCTCCTATTTTGTTCTATTACTTTTACATTCAAGCATGTTTAAATTAATGTTTGTTTGAAGTTTCAAATTAAGTTATTGATTGTAATATTAAAAACAAGTGACTTGCACATTATAATTTAAAGATCATTACTCATTGTATTCATTGTATTGATTATATCTTTCATTACCAAATAACACATTAAGATCACTTACATGATGTACATTGTTAGGTACATTATCCATACATGTGTGTCTTAAGGGGACATGGGAGTCCTAATAAGTCAATATTTATGTTATACATTATGATAGGTATTCATATGTTTACTACCAAATAATAGGTCTTATTAGGTGATAATGAGTCTTACATTACCAAACAACACATTAAGATCACTTATGATACATTGTTAGGTACATTATCAATACATTTTTTAATCGAGTAAGTCAATTTTATTTGTATGAATTATCTCAATGCATAAATTTGATGTGATATTTATCCAATAATGCTCTATAGATAGTTAAAATTATTGTTCATCTTTCATATATACTTACAAAATGTGTCATATGTTCATGAATAAAATATGTCTAAATAAAGAAAATGGTTTGAATATACTTAAAACATGGTGAAACATAGTAATATATGTACTACATACACAAGCATGATAAGAAATCATAAAAAAATAGTACATGGTCTAACATACATCATAACATGATCTATGAAGTGAAAAAATACATGGTCTAACATACAGTTTTAACTATCCTAACACAAAGTGTACATACATCATAAATAATATATATATACATCATAAAAACACAATCTATAGGTGCCAAAAAGACCTAATCTATCTAATCAAATGTCCTCTTTGCTCCGTGTGAAGAGGACTCAGATGGATCATCATGTGTAATATGAGTCATCTCATCATGTCGGACACCCTGTGAGGTAGATGTATCACCCTGTGTAACAGGAGGCATGTCTCATCATGTACTTGCTTAATTGAAATGGGTCTCAAAATCTAGCTTGCAAATAAATTAAATATTCACTACATAATAAAATAAATTATACCACATGAGATGGGTGTCCCTCAGTAACGGGAGGAGGCGCACTGTCAAAACTACCAAATGCAGCATTGGTGAGGTCCTGTAATTTACAATACATACATTTTTTTAATTTGATTTTAGAGCATAATGAACTATACATTATGTACATAAATCAAAATACTGACCTCAAATGATGATGTAGGTACCTCCATCTGGCTAAGTCCTGTGCTCTTAGCAACACTCATGATGACGTACTCCTAAAATTATGGATACATAAACGTTTAGTCAAAATTAAATATACATGAATATAATTACAAAGTACATAATTTGTACACTACATTTTTTATACACTATAAATTAAACATGTATATATAATGTATATATCATACCTAAGTGGTAGCCAATGTCACAGATGTGTCTACAGGTATGCTAGTGCGATAATCATAAGATGGAGTCGAAAATAGACTATACCGAGGCCTGTATGGATGAGTATGATATCCATACTCCTGTTCGTAAAATCAAAACACATAAAATATATATACATGTGAGTCAAAATTGTTCAAATTACAAGTTAATAATAATGTACATACATAAAAATAATACAAATTATTTGTCTTCAGTCAAAAGTTCATACCACATGTTTTTGAGGTTGTGCCTCAGTGGTAACTGGAGTAGGACTTGTACTAACATTAGTATGTGTAGATGCAAAAAATCCCTACAAAATCAAATAAAAAGAACATATGAGCACATGTTATTAAATTTGAATTTGAATGTACATTTTTACAGTGTAATTCAAAGTGCATACCGTATAAGGGATGCCAACATCTGTAGGTCTCGAAAAAAGACTATACTGCCTCCTAGGAGGAACAATGTCATCCATCCTCTGTTATTTGAAAAGTACAAATTAATATAGTTAATAAAATTACACATATATGTAGAAAGTAAATAATTATGTGCACTTTATATTTATATTGAAATTAAAATTTTACCTGCTGCTCTTGACTCTCTCTAGGCCCTCCCTGCTGCATGAGGTCAACAAATGATGACACGTCTATCTCGTCACTACCATCACCACGGGTAGCATATACATCATCATCAAAATCTACACCCTCAACATAATGGCCATCGTGTGCTGCACCAAGATCGCTCTGGGGGCCTGTGCATATGCCTCCACAGCTAGTACAAACATGTCCAAGTGGAGGAGCATGTACCGCCTACGTCCACTGCTGTACTAAATTTCCCAAAAGGGCACTCAAATGGGTAAAAGTAGATGAAATTTCATGATGATGGTGAGGAGTAGGCACAACAGGCGCAAGAAGAGGTACAAGGGGCTCAGCTCACTTGCGATTTCTCATTCTGTCACACAGCTTTCCCCCAGGCCTATCCTGAGGCATCCCTCTACCAACCCCCTGAAATGCTTTCATATCAAAATAGTTGGGTTTCAAACCCAACTCAAACTCAACCCATAAATTCTTAAGGAAGTACATGGGCACCTCATGATTAGCGTGTAGTGGATGGTCAAATAGCATCCACCACCACTCCCAAAAATGTGCTGCTATGCACGGATATGTACACCACCTAATGGAAATGTGAGGCTTCTTCTCACTAATTGGTTCACCCGTCTTAGGGTTTACAAAATAATGTTGAAAATTTCCTTTACCTATATGTAGGTTATAAACCTCTCTATATGATAAGCCATCAGGGTAGAAGGCACGCATGTTTTCCCTCCATGATCTAAATGAATCGATGTCTAAATCAAAATGATGAATGGAGTCAACCACACCTTGCATGCTATCTGCAAAATGTAGTAGGTGAGGGGGGGGTGCCTCTCACGTCGGATATCCTCTATATCACTCATGAGGTCGTTGAGGTTACGCCTCATGGTCTCGTAGAGCTCATCCGCGGTGGGTGGTGGAGGTGTGGGTGGGGCTGGAGGTGGAGGTGGAGGTGGAGGTGGCAGAGGTGGGGGTATGGGAGGGGGAGGGGGTGGTGGTGGGTCCATCAAATATAATTTGCATATATATTTAAACAACATTAAACATAAAACACATCAAAAATACATCACAACATAATACATGTATGACAAAATTACTATTTAATAAAATTTAAATCTAAAATTTATCAACTAGATCTATATAAATGCGCATGTATCTTTATTAAAATTATATCAATTAAATTATAAATAAAGTTAAACATTTAAGTCAAATTAAACATTATATACTAAATTTTTAAGTATGAACTCATTATGGATTATACATGTTCATGTCTCAAGATGAAACAAAGTTAAGATTATGACAAGCTTATGGTTTACAATTTTGTTATGTTAACAGTTTTCATGATGGCTAAGCTTAAGATTATTATAATGATTGCGATCCTTTAATGTTAGGGAACTTACCTAGGATTATGGTTTTAGTTAGAATTATATTTAGCTATATCGGATATTTATTATGGTCCTAAGATGAGAGTTAAGGTTACAATTATCTAATGAAAGCTTAGAGATAGAATTATGAATTGATTAAAAAATATTTATGATTGTAGTTTGAATCCTAACTATTATCCGCTTTTTAACATAAGTAGTTTTCTATCAACAATGACACATCCAACATGAAAAAAAAAATACCAAGGACAAAGGCAAAGAAAATTATGCTATATATATAGAAAGGATAGAACAAACTTCACAATTCCTCAAAGAATCTAAAATCTATCACATGACATTATTGTTGTAAAGTAGATCATATGAAATTCTACAAAAAATAGTTGGCTGATCAAAAATTGTTCTTGGAAAGGTGTCAAAAATGCTCAAGTACAAATCTCAACACTTAAAATAGGCATCCCCATTAACTAAGTCACCTAGGGATGAGGGGAATTTTGGGGCTTTTGGGAATGAGGGGACAATTCTACTATATAGAAAGGATACGAAAAACTTCATGATTCTTCAAAGAATCAAAATCTAAAACTTAACTCATGCATTATTGTTGTAAACCTGGTCATATGAAGTTCTACAAAAAGTAGTTGGCTAATAAAAAATATTCTCTAGAAAGGTGTCGAAAACACTCATGTCATAGAGCACATGCTAACAATTTCTCCATTGTTGATCAGATGATAGAATTATCAGAAAAAGTTTAGATTACATTGCACACACAAAAGATATTACAAGAAAACTAGGACAAGACAATGGCACTAATTCTAAAGGTATGTTCTGACTTCTTGTCACATTTTGGAATAACCATGTAAAATTCACCTTTGGCATTTACATTAGAAAGGGGGAAAAGATGTAAAGGTGAAAATATAAGAAGTTGCATATAATGTGTAAAGTATATTGAGTATATATGTATGGGGAAGCACCATCATATTATTTACATATACAGGTATTGAGATAAACATCTCTTACAAAAGCAATTTCAAAAGATCTCAAAAATAGAGTATGGCACCAAGTTGAAAACCTTCTTGCAAACTATAAGTGTAGATCATGTCAGGTAATGAACAAATTTACATGTGAACCCTATCCCTAACCATGTATAATAATCCTAATTCTAATCATAATCCATAATTCATTACCTTATGAAGCTTTGGCTATCCATTTTATTGCCAAAGTAATCCCTTGGCTATCCACAAAATGGTCCTAATAGATTTATATGAAAGACCAAATTGATTTAAATAAAATGAGCAGGAAGAAGACAAACTTACACCCAAAATTCAAGGAGAGAATCTTTTAACATACTTGAACTCTACCAACCAAACTGAGATAATTAGAGTTCCAGTTGTTGAGTTTTCCAAATATTTTCTTGTTGATATAAAGAAACATTTCATTTATATGTTAGGGTTTACTACAGATGGAATCCCTAGGTACCTAACTACTTAATTATGAAATCTCCATCCAATACCATATTTACTACACAAGGTAGGGGACTCAATATTTAGCCCCAATAAGATAGATGTAGAGACATAAATCTTACTACTAGATACAAAGAAAAGAGGTCCAATTTGATCATTAAATGACTCCTGTTGCACTCTTCTAGTTTAAAAAGAATACAAATATATTATCAAAAAACTATGTACATTAGATACTTATTAATTATTTGGAGAGTAGATCCTCTAACTTTTAGAGACAACTGGTTATCTCTAAGGAGATAATGTAATGAGTCAATGTTCAACAATAAAAAATAAAGAGGATGCAAGAGGACACCCTTTCATAATTGATCTAGAGAGTCCTAAAAATTATGATCTAGCCCCATTAATTTCTTTACTAAAACCTTGACACAAATCATAAGAGAGGACACCATTTGACATTTAATATTGGATGAAGGGCTTGCAACATCATCATAGTGAAACTCCATTCCACCCTTTTGTAGACATTTTCATAATCAATTACTTGAGCATGCCTACACTCTATCCTAGAAATGTTTCTCAATCCAAAGTCTTCCAATAGGTTATCAAGTTCTCCAATATGCATAAATATCCTTAACAAAACCCTTTTGTGTAAGGTTAATGATCTTGGGTAGGATATCTTCTAGTCTAGAGGCTAAGACCTTGGCAATAATTATTTTGTATGATACGCATTTAGGAGTGTCCTGTCTCTAATTTTTAATGAGATTCTTATCTCCCCTTGGGGATCAATTGATTACTTGACCTAGGGATTTTATGAGCCCTCTGTTGATCACTTGATCAATTTTATGAGCCCTCCATTGATTACTTGACGTAGGGATTTCTCATTACTAATTTTTTGGATGGAGGAGTTGATTTATGATAGAAATGGGTTTATCACTTGGAATAATGCATCTTCATTCTAGGAATGATAGTTCTCATTTTATCCCTATCTTCTAAATCATTTTGAACTATCATCATCTTCTATCCAAAAAAATTGATAGTAAAATTAGGAAAAAGATCTTACTATATATATCACTAGGGGGTGGGTATTTCTTTTTATAGAATAAGGCAATATTTTGTTATGTGGCCTTCCATTCTACAAAGGTAATAAACATTTAGGCTACCCATCTAAGGGTCTAGTCCGGGCTCGTACTCGCACTGATGTGGACACCTCCACCTCTTGATGGTCAGGGAGGGTTACTTAATTAGATGCTTGATTTGTTCAAGTCTCTTCTATTTTTTTTTATGATGTATCATTTTGAGACCTTGATATCAATGTTTAATTAGTTTTAGGATTAGGGTTCAATTTGGTTTGTACTATTTGATTAGGTTTACATGCTTAGGTTTCAATTAGGACAAGAGTTAATAAATTGAATTAAGTTTTAAAGTGCTAAATTTGGTTTTAGATATAGAATTATAGTTAGAGCTTTTAGATTAAAAACCAAAATTAATTCAAAAAAGTTAGGTTTGAATTTTGTTTTAAAGTGTTCAATATATTATTGAGTTCTAGTTTAGGGTGATTTGGTTTAGTCTTAAGGTCAATGTTTAACTTGGTTCAATTTGGTTAATGGTTGGGGAAAGGATTTTTAAGGTTAAATTCAAGGTTTCTACTCTTAAGTTGGGATATATAATTAGGCTTATGATCATGGTTTAACTCAATTTGGTTTATAAGTATAATATTGATTAGTTAAGGGCCAAGGTTACCTTTCAATCTTAGGGTTTGACATTTATAAAATTAGTACTCAAGGTAAGATAGGAAAGTTATTTAATTATTTATATATTACCTGGTGTAGGTTTTAGCAAATTAAGATTACTTAGGTTAAGATTATAGTAAGGGTTATGATTAGAGTTAAATTCAATACAAATTGACATTATAGAACTAATCCTAAATGACACCCAGCCAAGGGATCCAAAGAACTAATCAAAAGTTTTACCAAGCAAGCAATAACATACACACAATAATTTACATTTATAAAAAACATAAGAGATTGCATTCCTTAATGAGCTCATTTACATTTCATTTTTAAATAATTATAAACTACTAAAAGTAAAATAAATAACGTGTCCACATGAAAGTTCATATTAACTACTTCTGTTCAATCCATTTAAATAATTTATATACATTTGTTCCAAATGCCACTTGGAAAATTAATTCAGAATGCACAATCATCCACTGTACATGTCACAGGGTATGAAAGGCTAAAAGAATATACATTTATAAAATAGTTTACATCATCCATTTTCGATCCATGAAACAAAGTACAATACAATTTAAGTAAAATCATTTTAAATACTATAAGTTTTTTGTTTGGATCCCTTGGCCGGTTGTTATGTGGTTAAGTATTTTATAATATGTTTAGGGTTTTATTTATATGGTTAGGTCGAGATTATAGTTTAAACAATAAATTTAGGTCGAGGTTATATGGTTTTAGGTCGAGGTTATATTTATTTGTAAAATTACATGTTTAAACAATAAATTTACATCTAATCTAATCATTCAACATTGTAATAAATACATAAATTAAATACATTTCAAAACATCTAAAATAATAATTTTTTAAATAAACATTTATGAAACTATATTTTAATTAACAAATACAAAAATTTAAACATTTAAGTTCATTTACAATGTAAATTTACAATTTTACGTACATATGAAAAGTGAAAAAACAATAAATTAACGTACATATTAAATTAAAAATTGAAAAAAATAAAGTAAAATAGTATAAAACATATTAAAATACCTGTGTATCAAAAACTAGCAGCAAGGGGGTAGTCGGTAGGGCTGAGAAACGGGCTCCCGTATGCGTCTCTAATCGGGATCCCATTTTTGAGGTCATGAAAATGACCTCTAAAATGCCAAAAAAGCGCTATATAAAAGTTTTACAAATCGGGTACCCGATTTTTAAGCAATCAGGTACCCAATTTTTAAGAAATCAAGTACCCGATTATTAAAAAGGTGGGTGCCCGATAGTTAAGCAGCTCGAGCACCCGATCCTTTTTAAATATCAGGTACCCAATTTTTAAAATTTGGGTCAGGTGCCCGAAGCATAATTTTAGAAATGGGTACCTGATTTTTTAAAAATCGGGTACCCATTTCTGAGAAGCACAATTTCGTGGATCTGACTTCGGCAGAATTGCGACCCAACTTCTTGCGGTCACCCTCATATATGTGTTGAATGATATTTTTTTTCATGCTATGGATGAATATGTTTAGCTAGCTATTTTAGTTTACATGCAAATTGTGAGATGGATGTGTGGTGAATGCTTTAAGGGTTAAAGGTTTGAACGATTGATTCACCCCCCTTCCCCCTCCCTCTCAAAGTTTACTTTCCCTATTATATTTCCAACAATTGGTATCAGAGCCTTGTTCTCTAGAAAGGAAAGCTTTGCATCTTTGAGGAAAGATCTTGAAGATGGAAGTCAACAAGTTGGAAAAGGTTATTGATAACTAGAAGATTGCAATCCAACTTGCCTTGCATCAACTGAATGAAGATAGAGATGATTTGAAGTGCTCATTAAAGAGAATGAAAGAGATAGCTATTAAAGAGAACACCACACATTACCAAGAGATTGACACTACTAAATTGTTTACAGATGGAAACTCAAGTGAATTTGATGTAACAATTGTAGATATGATGGAAAAGAATGGTGCCCTAACTAAAGAGGTTAGAAATCAAGATAGAACAAGAAGTCCAATCAATATTTCTATGTGAGATAACCAAGCAAAAAAAGAAAGATGAGGAAGAAAAAGTCATGATTAAGGATGACAAAAGGTTACTAACCAATAGACTAGAAGGGTAGATGTTTGAGGTAAATAAGATTTATTACATGCAACTGGAAATAATGAATCAAATGATGATTACCAATCATGAATACAATAGAAAGGATATTGAGATCACAACCCTGAAATTATAAAATGAACAACTAAGAAATAATATGAATAGAGAAAAAGAATTTGTTGAAAGTTTCAAAAAACCTAGTGAAGTCATCAAGTATTTTGAGAAATTGATGAGATCTCCTAGATCTAATGATGATACAACTAGATTGGGATACACCAATACTGAAGAAGCAGAATCGTCTGAAAGTGGTGAACAAAGAAACTACAAAGGTAAGAACTACAAACCTACCTATCATAATTGTGAAAGGATATGTCATATAGCAAATGTTTGTAGGAGAAACAATGAAAATCAGAACCCTAAGAAGAAATTCATGGGTAATTATCATAAGCGCAATGTCATGTCCCCTTTTCAAATAATTAAAAAATAATAATATTTTCTAAGGCAGGCAGGCCCAAAAAGGTGAAGTTTCAGAAAAAGGGGATAATCTTTGGAAGCGAATGGACTAATAAATAAAAATTATTATTAAAATATGTTTTATTAACCCCTCTTGGACGTGAGTTAGGGTTATGCCCTCTTTTAATGGGTTTGGAGGCATTCTGGGCTCATTCTAGAACTTGATTTTTGCTCATTCTTTGTTATTCTTCAGAGGCTGCCAAACCTGTGGAGAAGGAGACCCAAGAACGGGAGTTTGCAGGTTTCTAGGGAGACCCAAGAACAGGAGTTTTCAGGTTTCTAGGAAGGCTAATGATGGGATTTTTAAGCCATTCCATGTGCATGCTCATACAGAGTTTGCCTTTGTGCTGAACAGTGCAGATTTGTGGGTTTTCGGGTGTGTTTTTTGTATGAGTTTGGTGTTTTCAGTTGAGTATTTCATATCAGTTTGGGTTGCTGCTATATTTCAGAATTTAAGATGTTAAAATAGAGCTGAATATATTTATTGGGACGTGATTAAACTTTTGAGATAGATTATTAGTGTTTTTGTGGTGTTTTCGGGCATTTTTGTGTTAATTTCAGGAGCCCGATGAGCATAGTTTTTGTCCTACATTTGTGAACTGTTGTGTAAAGGCTATACAGATCTAGAAATGTCATTTTCTAGGCTTTTATGCTGCTGAAATTTCTGTAAAAATGTCCATTTTCAGATTTATTAATAATTTGTGAAGTTGTGAAGCTTTTGGCACTATTTCGGTCATACCCGATTTGGGTTTTATTGAGAAATTGGTGGATCTTTGTAATATTGGTTGTTTGATTTTAAAGATCTAATTTGAGGCTTGAAATAACATGTAAAAATTAGAAAAGGGACATTTCAATGGTATCAAAGCATGATCTTGCCAGCCTAAGGGTTTGTAGAAGCTTGCATGTCAGTTTTGACAACTACCCAGATCTTGCATGTCAGTTTTGACAACTACCCAGATCTTGCATGTCAATTTTGACAACTACCCAGATCTTGCATGTCAGTTTTGAAAATTACCCAGATCTTGCATGTCATAATTTATGGTTGCATGTTGCTACTAATCAATTGCATGTCAAAATTTATGGTCACATGCAACTAAGTGAAAGAGAAAAAAGATATTTGCAGCGAGAAAAGAATAAAGAAATTTTGATCAAACCTCTAGTTGAAAGTAAAAGTACAAAATCCAAAGAAGGGAAAAGTATGGCTGATCCAGATGAGATGACAAATAAATTCTTCCAAGACATCCAAAATACTCAGAAGCAAACAGTGGATAGTTTGGCACAAACTAGAGAGGCTTTGCGAATATTGATAGAAAAACTACAAGGAGTTGCATCTATTAATGAGAAAGGGAGCACTTCAGAGGAGCCAATAAATCTGAAATCCACACCATCTAAATCAACCAAAACTATTTTCTTGCCTGCAGATGAGCCACCAGTACCAAATCCAACCATTAATCATGTGGAAGAGGTTACAGGTAACTTGATTACATTAAGAGCTACTTACAATGGCTTAGATGATGACTTTCATAGTTCAGTTCCTTTTAGAGAATATGTGGATATGATGAACACTTTGATGCCCAAGAAAGAGTATAGAAGGGAGCATGACATAAGTGGAAGAGAGATCAAAAATAAAATAAGCAAGTTTATAGCACCTACTTTTGATGGAACAAATAAAATTTCAGCTAGAGCATGGCTACAAAAATTACAGACCTTCTTCACACTTAACCCCATGAAGGAGAGTAATGCTGTTCAAATTGCAAGTCTACACTTGGAAGATGCAGCCTATGATTGGTGGTATCATGGAATGACTACTCAAGGTCATGATCAGGTAACTACATTTGATGATTTTAGTCAAAGAGTGCTAGATAGATTTGACCTCAAGGATGATGATTATGAGGATGTTGTTGTGCATGATGGTGAAATACCTAGTGGAGATGAGCAGAGATTAAGCATTCATGACTTTTCTGTGAGAGAGTACCAGGCACAGTTAGATGCTTCGTCACATGAGGCTGAGGCTAGTAGTACTTCACATGATTTATCCCGCCAGCTGAAGGTGAGTGAAGACAATATTGTGACCACATTATCTCATCATGACAAGTATGTGGAGTTAGTTGGTATTGGTCATATTACTTAAGTGAGGATTTTGCTTGAGTTACCAGCTGATTCTAGTTTATAGATATGGACTCGAGATTGTTATATTGGCATTTGGGATTCAGTTGACTGTAAATCTTTAACACTTTTTGGTAGCAGTGATTGTTTGGGTGTTATCATGGATTTGATTAGCAGATTGCACGGTGGTGTCTTTTCTTGTGCCAGGAGCTTATCCGATGTTGGTATTAGTTTTTATACACCGATGTTGGGCTTTGTTCATATATCCAGTCGACCATACTTGCTGGAATGTGTTGATGATCTTTCATATTTGGCAGTGTGTACAGATGAGTCCCAAGATCATATTGGCATTGATGACATCCAGGAGGATGCAGTGGGCAGTTTTGAAGACTTAGTTTCCTTGGTATAGAGGAGTTGGATAGTAGTGCTATAGTTTTTGATACTTCATATGTTGATATGAGATTTAGAGTTGATTCACAGGGTATGGATGGTAATACTCTAGAGACTAGTAACTTTGAGGATACTCCTTTAGACAGTGCATCAGAGGAGGTTTGTAGGAGACAGTCAAGCCAGTGCCATCATGTGTCTAATCAGTTGAGAGTTAGTGACCGAGACATTGCTATCACTTGCTAGCATTTTGATGCTTCTTGTTAGTTGTTATCAGTTTATGGATGGGGTTCTCTTACTAGTGATGAGCAAGGAGGTAGTTATCTTTCCTTAACAGAGTTCCACTCTTTATGGGAGGCTATCCAGATTTTAAGACAGGATTATATGCAGTTGGTAGCTGATAGAGATTATCTTATGGAGTGGGGTAGTACAGCATACGATGCATTGTTGGCCAAGGAAGATGAGGTGAGTGAGCTTACTCAGCAGCTTGAGGTGACTTCTGAGATTCTTGAGAGTACACAATTAGCTTTCAAGGAGTCACAATTTCATTTGGCTAAGGTGACCATGGAGTTAGAGAAACTACAGTCTTTACCAGATTTTGTACAGTCACAAGTGGTGGTGTCTGATGATCTGAGGATGTCCATGGTCGAGATTGTCAAAGATAGTGGAGATGGGGATGCATCCATCCTTGATACTAACATTGGCATATCAAGTTCATCCCCACTAGAGTCAGGTTTAGTTGACTTGGGTGCTGCAACAGATTGTTGTGGTATGCCTAACATGGTGGTGATCTCTAGTACTAATGGCACGAAGACTAGAGATGTTGTATCAAAGACCATGTGTGATGTTGGTGAGCTGACAGTTGGCATGGTTCCTGCTAGTAATACTACTCCCTTGGCGATGTTTTCAGAGGTAGTAGTCAGTTCCAACTTGGTTAGTGATCGATTGCAGTTAGTTACATCTAGATTGCAGTCTGAGCCACTGACTGAGATTTGTGCATTCTATCGGCATTACACTGTGAGGTATGCTCATCAATCTACCTTTGATGACCATGTTGATGAGATGATGATATAGAGATGTACTTTGGTTCCTAGTGCTTATCATCAGTTATGGGACAATTTGATGCCTCAAGATGAGAGTTGTGATGGGCATGACATGGTGATAGGTTCTGCAATTGACAGCTTGATAATATGTGACTTAGAGCAGGAGTTTGGGAGTGATGCTTCAGTGGGTGTTGTTATTGATTCTACTCCTTTAGCTATGACATCTCCTGACTTAGCTAGTGATCAGTCACAGTGGGTTGTATCACTTGTTCATGGTGAGCTGTTGACTGAGGTTGGTTTTTTTAATCAACATTATATTGCAGGGTATGTACATCAGTTAGCATTTGATCCTTGTGTTGAGGAGTTGATGGCAGGAAAATTTGGTTTGGGTTCCATTTCTTTCTGTTTATCTTGTGATGGCTTTTCACCATCAGGGGTGCATGGGAGTTATGGTTATGAGACAGTGGCTGATGATCTATAGAGTTGTGTTGACTGCAGGAGTTGTACAGTGTGTGTATTCTCCATACTTGGTATAGTTTCATTTGAGAGCGTTCACCATTGTTGCAGACTTGGATTGTACATTTCGTATAGGCCAGTGGGATGCGTTGATGGTATTTATTGTGTTGGTAGTTTGATTTGTCCACTTTACCTGGGTTTTGATGTTCTAAGAGTTTGTATCTCATGGGTTTCTAATTGTGGTAGTGGTGAGTTTGGAGTTTGGTTGAGCTGTAATTGTCAATTTGATTATGGATTCCTCTTGGTCATATTGCAGAGGGTATTGTAGGAGCCTATGTTATTTGGCAGTAGTATAGTTCATGACTACATTTGGGATCCAGGTGGATTGATTGGTTTAATGTTTAGCCATTGCTTGAGGACAAGCAATATTTGGGAGGGGAGGACTTGTCATGTCCCCTTTTCAAATAATTAAAAAATAATAATATTTTCTAAGGTAGGCAGGCCCAAAAAGGTGAAGTTTCGAAAAAAGGGGATAATCTTTGGAAGCAAATGGACTAATAAATAAAAATTATTATTAAAATATGTTTTATTAACCCCTCTTGGACGTGATTTAGGGTTATGCCCTCTTTTAATGGGTTTGGAGGCATTCTAGGCTCATTCTAGAACTTGATTTTTGCTCATTCTTTGTTATTCTTCAGAGGCTGCCAAACCTGTGGAGAAGGAGACCCAAGAACGAGAGTTTGCAGGTTTCCAGGGAGACCCAAGAATGGGAGTTCACAGGTTTCCAGGAAGGCTAAGGATGGGAGTTTGAAGCTATTCCATGTGCATGCTCATATAGAGTTTTCCTTTGTGCTGAACAGTGCAGATTTGTGGGTTTTCGGGTGTGTTTTTTGTATGAGTTTGGTGTTTTCAGTTGAGTATTTCATATCAGTTTGGGTTGCTGCTATATTTCAGAATTTAAGATGTTAAAATAGAGCTGAATATATTTATTGGGATGTGATAAAACTTTTGAGATAGATTATTAGTGTTTTTGTGGTGTTTCCAGGCATTTTTGTGTTAATTTCAAGAGCCCGATGAGCATAGTTTTTGTCCTACATTTGTGAACTGTTGTGTAAAGGCTATATAGATCTGGAAATTTCATTTTGTAGGCTGTTATGCTACTGAAATTTCTGTAAAAATGTCCATTTTCAGATTTATTAATAATTTGTGAAGTTGTGAAGCTTTTGGCACTATTTCGGTCATACCCGATTTGGGTTTTATTGAGAAATTGGTGGATCTTTGTAATATTGGTTGTTTGATTTTAAAAATCTGATTTGAGGCTTGAAATAACATGTAAAAATCAGAAAAGGGACATTTCATGCAACAATCAAGGACATCAGGCACATGAATGCAAGACCAAGACTACAAGAACACAAAGATTTGAAGGTTACTGCTTCAACTGTAAGAAGTATGAACATAGAGCATATGAGTGCAAATCCAAGCCTAAGTAGTCATCAAAAAAGCAAGCTAAGGTAAACCATACTGACAAAGCATACAATTGGGATTACAATAGAAGGTATATTTGTCACTATTTCCAAGAGTTTGGACATGTTGCTAAGAATTGCATTTTGACACATTTCAGAAGTGACTACATTAGATGGTTGAGTCAGACTACATGTTTTAGCTGTTTGAAGACTGGTCACATTAGAAAAAAATTTCCAACAAGGTCAAAAGTACCTAGCAATGTAATCAATAAAGGAAAAGGAAAGGTTAATGTTGAAGAAGTAAAAGTGCAGATGAACAAGACATGGAAGAAAAAGGAAGATTTCAACACATCAAGTTCAGATGGAATCACTTCATCCAATGGATCAGGTGATCACACCACCCCCAACTAGGCAATCAAGAGGTATCATAGGACTAATATTTCAAAGTTCAATTATACATAAATTCCAAGGATTAAGTTCTAAAAAGATCATATATGCATGAAGTGAGATGCAAAGTATTGGTTAGAACCTAGAAAAAATCTATAAGTTTTCATATTGTTGTTGAGCATGAAAAGTTTCACTATTGTTGTCGAGTGAAAATTTAGTTGATGCCAAATATCAAAGCTAATAGTGTTGGCCGAGCTCGTTGTGGCTTCCAAGTGTAGTAGACATTACATGGAATTGGAGTGAGTCAAAATTATTATTGGAGCCGAGATTACATCTATGTAAACATAGAGCATTTATTGCAAAGTTTCAAGGGCTATATGGTCATTTTTTGACTCATTTGCAATCATTCAAGATTGAAGAGAGCACAAAGAGCATAAGGAAAATTGGAGAAATCGATTCTAGCATTTGCATATTGGATTCAACTGCTACTTGCCACCAAATGTCAAAATTTCAAGGTATTTATTTTGTGTTGAGCTATGTTGTTTGAATTTACACAAACCCTAGATAGTTGTAATGGTTTATAGCTCTTCTATTGTTGTGCTTAAGGAAGGAAAATAAGTGTTAAATGTATAGTTGATTAGTAATGAGATTACACAATCACATTTTCAAGAAATTCTTGATCTTTCATACAAAAGAGACATGTCTAGTGCATTATATATAATACCACCACAAGTTTTAATTAATAGAAGATGTAAGGTGTTTCTACACTTGTAAGGTAGGGAGTATAGAAGACATGGAAATTAGATACTTGTATGGAAAATTGTGTGAAAATGGAGTGTTGAAAGAGGAAAACAAAATTGTAGAGAGAAAAGGATTAACCCCTACCCTAGATTTTCCTAACATATTCAAGACAAAGTGGATTAAGATAGTTCTAAGCATAATACATGAAAAATCTGTATGGTTAGAAGATGACCCTATCAAGACCACAAAGAGGATTATTCAAAGAGTAAAAGGGTATCCTACCTTAGACAAATCAAAGACTATGAGGAGTGATGCAAAAGAGGCAATTGAGAAGAATACAAGGGTAGCATGGAGTAAGAGAAGGATAACCATAGACACAATCACTAATCCCTTAATTGTATTTATAGTAAGAGTAATTGCACATAAGTTCTTTCAATCTAGAAGATTGAACAGTGTACCATGTATAGCTATGGATTTAAGCTATAAGATAGTAAAGAAGGACCATTCTTATGACCTTGCTAACTTACAACTCTAGCAGTTATCAAAAAACTTAGGAGCCACAAGAAAGACAAAAGGTACACAATAAAAATTTGGTTCAATACTTGTTTGTATATTTTTATATGTGCAAAACACTTTTCCCTCATTGAAAAAGTTACTTGGAATACCAAAAGGTCTATTGTAGTGCAGATTGGAGAATACATAAAGCAACTTGGAGATAATTTTGAGACTATAATGACAAGTTATTTTAAAGATTTTAAGAAGTCAATGAAATAAAGATTGAAAATACTAGCGTCACAAGTAGAAAAGCATTTCAATGATGTTTGTTTTCTAGTTTATGTTGATTTCACTTATGTTCAAGTTGTTGTTCCAAGGGCTAGATGGCTTAGGTCATTGCCTTATGAATTTAATTTGGATGAGGCATCTGTAGCCATCACTACTTTACTAGCAAAGAAAGTAGATAAGAAGGCTATTGCATTTGGAAACTATGATGTAGCCAAGTCTAAAATATCAATGGACTTGAAGATAGCTTCTGTGATGAGGAAGAAGAACAAATTGTGAAAAAGCTCAAGAAACAATTTGGTGAAGAGGCAGAAGGAGATGAAGAAGAAGAGGATAATGAAGATGATGAAGAAGTTACACCTACCTAAGCACCACTTTCTCTCCACAGGGCCAAGGTGAGGATCAAGGAGAAGAAGAAGCATAATTTGATGAAGGTGTCGAGGGAGAAGAAGTCAATGAAGAACCTATTGCTATAGAAAAGAAAAAGAGAAGGGAAAAGAAGCTAGCAACAAGAAAACCAAGAAAGTTGTGAAACCTTCACAAAAAAATCCTATATTACCTATCACCAAGGCTAGCACAAGAGCTACTTCTAAGAAGACTCAAGAAGTTGAGAAGCCTAAAGGCAAGCTACAGGAGAGCTGGTACAACTACCAAGGAAGATGAACCTAAGTAAAGACAAAGCAGGAAATATATTGCTCTAGCTGAATCAGATGAGGAGTTGACCAAGTTAGATGAAAATAGTTAATTCCAAGTGGTAAGCCACAACCCTTCTTCTAATTTAGACAACTTGTGTGATAACATTAGGAACATTAATGCAAATTTGTTAGGTTTCACACATGTTGAATTTGACAAACTTGGTAAAATGGAAATGAACAAGGTTTAGGAATCTATATACAAAATGATGGCAACATTCAAAGATACCCCTATTGAGCTTTCCAACTCTCTACCCAAAAGTCTATATAATAGAGTTGAGAAAAGATGGTAATTCAGTTTAAATACTGAAAGGAATATTAGCGAGACTACTCTTGCTAGAGTAATTCCAAAATTAGATAAGTCATCTATGACTAGGGCCATTAATAAATACAAGGGGAGATTTTCTCCCAAATATAGAGCCTTCAACATCTTACAGAATAATATTGAAGAAGTTGTCAAATAGAGCACCCAAATATGGAAGGTTATCTATGGGTTGCAGACAGAAAAAGCTATTGAGCAGACACCTATGGAAGTAGGTGAAGACAAAGTTGAAAAAGAGGTAGTTGAGGTAATAGAGGACAAATCTATAAGGGAAGGACATGAGGAAGGCACCGTGAAAGAAGTAGATACAGATGCTATAGATGAGGAAGAGTAACAACAAGATCAGAATGTACTAGAGGTACATATGCCAACTACTAGTCCCCCTCATGTGTATAAAGTGATTCAACAAGAAAAAATAGTGAAGATCAAGGATGTCTCTGAAAACACCACTCAAAACATCAATCCCTTAACAAAGGAGGATATGAAGAAGATATTGATTGATTTCACCACCAAGGCAAGACTATGCAACCATCATGTATTGGTGAGTGTGGATGGGATTGAGAAGGCATAATTGGCATTTATAGAGGAGAAAACTCAAGAATTATCCATCCCCCCCTCCTCAAACTACAGAAGTGAAACCTATAATGCCTATTGTAGTATATCAAAGGAAGGACACAGTGACATCACATGTCATCAAATTGGTGCAAAATGTTTTAGTACAAGCAGTTTCAACAGTTGAGAAAGATGAGACACCAGTCCAAATAGGTTAGAAAGCTACTCCTACACCTACAACACAAGCACAAGATGAAACAGAGATCATAGAAAAGGAGAAGGATAGGACTAAAGATTTATTCTTAACTATGAAGCTAGAGAAACAAATAGAAATTTAGACACTGGTTACCTACTAGATACTACTACTCATATTCCTAGTCAAGCACTTCATAGGCTGAGTGTAGAAGCTACACCATTGCAGTCATCTAAGCCTAGAGTCCTAATACATCTAAGGTTTATGAGGTTGCATCTTATGATGATATCAACTTAGATGAAGTGATTGAACTTCCAAATTTTGATCTTACATCAATTGCCATAGAAAAAATGAGCATATTGCAGGATGCTCTAGCCAAAAAAGAAACACCAAGAATTGCTCAAAAGGGAGCATAGGTAGAAACAAGCTCTAAATGACATCAAAGTATTACTTGATGCATTTAGATTACTTGCAACTAATGAAGAAAAGCCAATCATTGAGCAGTTGGAAATCATTATGGAGATGATAAATAATGGAGACCTAGACACAAACATAAAAGTTCTAGAATGGTCTAAAAAGAGATTTCAAGCCAAGGTAAATGAAAATATATCTATTGTCATTACACTAAATTAGGTTGAGTTAGCAACCAAAATTGATGGTGTGGAAAAGGTGTTGGAGAATATTTTCTCTCTTTACACCAAGTTGTGTGATGCACCCCTATTCACACAATAAGTGCAAAGACACATTGACAACCTGGAGGGAGATTTAAAGTCAACAAGTAAAATCCTAAAACAATCTCCTAGTCAAATTCAGTCTCATTTTAGGAACTTTTTGTTAGCACAAGGTTAGTTAGGAGCATTACAAGCTTAAGATGCCAAGATTTGGGCTACACCGATCAACATCTAGTCCATGTTGACCCCTCACATGGATGTATTGTGTAAGGAACTAACCTTTGTAGAAACATTGATGAAGAAAGATTCCCATCTTTCTACTCATGAAGGCCTAGTTAACCTTGCTACTAAGTTAGATATTCAAATCAAATCTCTAGAGGTAGTGTGTGACAACTAGGATGCAACACTAAAGCTTATAATGGAGGTCCATAAATCATTCTTGGACAAACACATTATTCGTGTACCACCCATGACCTAAGTGTCAAAATGGGGGAAAATGAATAAGTTTTGGGGGAGACCAAACTAAGGGGGGGTCAATACAGAATCAAATATAGTAGATTTACTCAATAGGAGTTTTCAGATTCAGAAAAGAAAAATCAACACAGATGGAGTTATAAAATTTTGAGGTAATCATATAGAATCAGATACATCATATTTACTTAGTAGGAGTATTCAAATTTAGAAAAGAACAATCAACTTAGGGGGAGTTATAAAATTTTGAGCTATGACTAATAAGTCGTAAGTTTTAAAAAAAATTGAAGGTTAGAAATTTTGTATGTAAGTCGAGTACTACATAGAGATTATCTGAGTTATGCTCATAAGTTAAGGTTATTTATGCATGACCAAGTATTTTTTCCACTCATGTCAAAGGGGGAGATTGTTAATTTCATATTGGTTTTGACATATGAGTGACAATACACTTAAGTCATTTACTAGATAGAACTTAGCTCATACCGAACAAGTAATGTATGTTGAGAGAAATATACAATATGTGTTGAGTAAGTAGTAAGTGCCAAGTCACTCAAGTGTCGAGCAGAAAATTGATTTTGAGTGATCAATGGATGTTGAGTCATTTAGAGGCCAAGTTATAGCATTGAAGATATAGTGGATGCTGAGCATCAAGGACTTCAAGTGTTGAGTAAAATAGTTTTGGACATAGTTGTTTGTAATAGAACAAACTTCTATGTAAATAGTTTTTGAGCTGACTTAAGGATTGTTTTGCAATTCTAGATGATAAGAACAAATATATATTGAGGATCCCTATGTAGTACATGTAACCAATTAGTTAAAGGGATAGATTAAGTGGAAAAATGGATGAATCACACTTGTTGATTCATACAGAACCCTAAGTCACCTAGGTCTTCTTAAGGAAGGAAATCCCTAAAGTATTGTAAGAGCAAAAAGAGAAGTTTGCATGTGCAAACATAGAATTCATGGTGGCTAAGGAGTTGTGAATTGAGATCTAAATTCTAGAATTACTAGTTAGAGGAGAACAAAGGAAATAAGTTAGAGGATATAAGTCATATATCGGATCAGAGAGGATCAAAGATACATGCAATGGGGTGATTTATTATCTAGAAATAGAGTGCTAACCGTAGGATCATTGCTGAGACATTCTAATAGGTGAATCAGTTAAATCTCTTAACATAGTAGTCCTAATAGGTTATTGCAAATCCTTTAACAGGGCACTTACTTCATTGTAAGTATAAGTCCTTTAATCAAGCACACTTCTAACAGGGTATTGAAATCCTTTAACAGGGTAAGATCTAACAATCTTGTAAGCCCTTAACATGGCAAACCTTTCATAGAGTAGATCATATTTTATGATCAAACATTGTAACCTTCATTGGATACACTTTACAGCTGTAGTAGTGAAAAATTTTGGGTGTCATCCCCACCCCAGTTTTACCTCCTCATTGGAGGGTTTCTAGGAAACCAAATATCTTGTGTCAAAAATGTATTGAATGTTATTTGTTTTCATTCTATGGATGAATATGTTTAGCTAGCTATTTCAATTTACATGCAAATTGTGAGATTGATGCGTGGTGATTATTTTAAGGGTTAAAAATTTGAAGGGCTGATTCACACCTCCCCCACCCCCTTAGAGTTTACTTTCCTTATTGTATTTCTAACATCTTGTCTAGCTTTAACTATTCATCATCCAAAACTAACCAAATGAAATGGTAGTACAACTTTATGTAATTTGTCTTTGAATGCTGAGCACAATTCTTCCTAAGATGAATAGAACTCTGACTATCTATAAAAAAATGACTATCCCTCTGAGGGTGTCCCAATTCTTCTAGGAAGAAATGAAGCCATATCATCTCCTTGGTTGCCTCTGTAGTAGCACCATACTCTGCCTTTGTAATGGATAAGGCATTAACCTTCTGTAATTGAGAAACCCATCTCATGGATGCCCCACCAATAGTAAATACATAACCTATAGTACTCCTCCTAGTACCAATATCTCCTACCAAATTTGAGTCAACATAGCCCTGGAAGTCAGTAGTAGAGCCTCCAATGTGTAAAAACTTATTGGATGTTCCTCTCAAATATATGAGAATTGATTTGACTACATTCCAATGGTCAATTATGGGATGACTCGTATACCTGTTAAAGACTCCCACTACATGTGCAATA
This sequence comes from Cupressus sempervirens, assembly GCA_028749045.1. Taxonomy (NCBI): domain Eukaryota; kingdom Viridiplantae; phylum Streptophyta; class Pinopsida; order Cupressales; family Cupressaceae; genus Cupressus; species Cupressus sempervirens. Next base: position 640,709,289 of record CM053793.1, read on the forward strand.
TCTGGCCTTGTACATACCATAATATACATCAAGCTTCCTACAACTGAAGCATAAGGTACCTTGGACATCTTATCCTCCTCTTCTTGTGTCTTTGTACACATCTCCTTAGTCAACTTCAAATGACCAAGTAAAGGTGTGCTGACATCTTTAGCATTATCCTTAGAGAAATGTTGCAACACCTTCTCAATATAATCATCTTGAGATAATGTCATCTTTTTATTCTTCTTATCTAAGTAAATTTTCCTACCAAGGATTTGTTTTGTTGCCCCCAAATCCTTCATAGAAAATGAATGTGCTAACTATTGTTAAATAACCCCTTAATGGATTTGTGTTAGACCCAGTTACAAACATATCATCAACATATAAACATAAAATATTATATCTGTCATCATCCAACCTCTTAAAATAAACATAATAATCTAAATGACACCTACTCTATCCATGCTCATGCATAGATTGTCAAATTTTAGATACCATTACTGAGTTGCTTGCTTTAAGCCATATAAACCTTTTTTCAATCTACACATTGATTTATCCTTACCTTTGACCTCAAATCCTTATGGTTGTGCCATATATATATATATATATATATATCACCATGAAAAAAGGTTATTTTAACATCAAGCTACTCCAAAGGAAAATTTTAGGTAGCCACAATACTTAAAACAATGTGAATAGAAGTCATTTTAACAACAAGAGAGAATATCTCATCAAAATCAATGCCCTTTTTTTGTGCAAATTCTTTTACAACTAACCTAGCTTTAAATCTTTTCTCACCTTCATCCTCTTCTTTCAACCTGTAAACCCATTTATTCTTTAAAGCCCTTTACTTGCAGTAACTTACATAAATCCCAAGTATTATTTTTCAGCAAAGAGTCCTTTTCTTCTATCATTGCAAACTCCCACTGAATCATTGTATCCACCTACACAACTCCATCATAACATTCAAGTTCACTAGCATTAGTTAGTAAAATACATTACAAATAGGGAGAAAATCTTTCTAGAGGTCTACTTAGCCTTGTTGACTGTCTAACATTCACTAGGGCATGTGATATTTCTTTTTTATGGTTGTTGCAAAGCATGAGGGACTACTAGAACATCTTTATTTTGAGTATCATCTAGTACTACACAATCATTTTCTTTCTTCTCATTCTACTTCAAAAACATTTTGTAAAACACTTTCTTATTGAATATGACATCCCTGCTTCTTATAATTTTATGACTTTCAATATCCAAAAGCCTATGACCAAATTCATCAATGCCATATCCAACAAATATGCATTTCTTTGACTTAGCTTCCATCTTGGTTCTATTTTCAAAATCTATATGTGAAAATGCTTCACAATCGAAGGTTTTAAGAAAAGAATAACTCACCTTCTTACCAGTCCATGCTTCCTTTGGAATATCATAGCCCAAAGGAGTAGATGGACCTCTATTAATCAAATATACAATAGTATTGACAACCTTTTTCCATGTGTTTAAGGGTAACCTGGCATGCAACCTCATGCTCCTTGGACACTCCATTATTGTCCTATTCATGTGTTCAACCACTCCATTTTCTTGTGGAGTCCTTGGAATATTTTTTTATATACAAATGCCATTTGTGAAGCAATAATATTCAAATTCATGACTACAATATTCACCACAATTATTAGATCTAAGACATTTTAATCTTTTACCAATCTCATTTTCAACCAAGCATTTCCATTTCTTAAAAGTTATAAATACATTAGATTTATGTCTAAGGAAGTAAACCCATACTTTTCTAGTTGCATCATCAATCAATGTAGCATAATAATGAGAGCCACCAAGGGAAAATACTTGAGCTAGTCCCCATAAATCTATGTGCAAAAGCTCTAATTTGTCATTTTTCTTTTCATGCCCACCCTTCACAAAACTCACCCTCTTTCATTTATACTTGGCTACTATTCCTTCTATTTTGGACATATCTCCTCTTACAAGTTGTCCACCTTCTCTACATACTACTAACTGATATTTGCAAGAAGGGAAATGTGCTTGAGTGAGTACTCCAACATAGTATATTTTTATTTACTTGCATATTGTGATGTGTTCCTCCCATACCATTCTTTCTATATGTTTGTTTAGATCACTTTAGATTACCCTTGTTGCTCGGTTGGTACTAGGTGATAAGGGAATAATTTTTTTGTATCATTATTCTATTTATATCTCATTTATTCTATGTATTTTTGTATGTTGTGTTGTACATGTGTTAGTTTTTTGTAATTGTGTCCTTGTGTTTGTCTACTTGTATTTGTGACATGGTAGCACCAATGTTTTTGGACTCCATGATGGTGGTCCAAAAAGACTCTTCCTTGTAACTCTTATTTGTATTTCTTCCATTGTGTTGTAGTTCTACTTCCTTTGGGTAGTGATGATATTTCATACTTGATATAATACTTACATATTATCATATGGTCATACTGATGCCAAATTTAGTAGTTCCCTTTATTTTCTCTATATGTTATAATATTTTTGAATTGGTGGTCAACACTCCTTGGAGATTCATGACATGCTTAAATACCTCCCATGGGTTTGGTTAAATCTAGTATTTGTATCAAACATTTATAGTTCAAGCTCTTGGTGCAATGGAAAATGCTTCCAAAAAGTGGTATCAAAGCCTTGGGTCATGGATTTGAGTCTCCCTTCAATTGGTGTTAAAGAATCATTTGATGACAAGGATGATATTGTTGACTTGGTGATCAATACCTCCTTTGAGATCCTTGACATGGCTCAACTGCCTCCCATGGGCTGGGCTAAATCTAGGTTTTTTATTGGACATTGATAGTTTAAGCTTTTGGTGCAAGAGAAAATGCTTCCAACAATTTCGTATATCTTTCTTTCAAAATTAGAAGCTCTTTCTTCCTCTCAATGATAGAATCCCCCACTTAGGTTTACAGACTATCATGCTCTACTAGTATGTCAAAAGATCCACTATATTTTAGAGACTAAAGTCATTGTTCACAGTTATTTTCATTAGAAAGTTTTCTAATAATGTGCTCCAACCAAACCTCTTCCATGTCCTTCTTTAACCAACATATCTTTATCAAGTCTTCTCTTTTCCTATGCTATAGTACCTTCTATATTTACATATATTCCTTGATTCCTTGATCCAACAAATACACTAGTTGTTATTATTTAATTCATATGTATGATGAGATTCATCAATGACCATTTATTATTTTGATTACTAGTATCATAGATATTATATGTTAGACCATGTTGTTGTTCAGTTTGATTGTATTTCCATGGTGATGCTAGTGATGAAACATGATGCTTTATGATGATATTTGGCAATTAGTAATGTCACATTTTTGTTACTATTATTATTGTTGTTATCATTGTTTTTGTTGTTGTTGTTGTTGTTGTTATTGTGATGATGATGATGATTTTTAGCCCCATATTTTTCTTGCAGCTTCGTATGATTGATACCAAATTTTTAACCAATTGAAGTTGAAGTTGAACCTTTTTCCCTTTTACTTCAACTTCCAGTTCAAGTCGGTATCATTTGCGAAAGTGTAGAATCCTTTTTTTGGCTTTCTCATCAGTCCTACATATCCTGTGCAAGGAAGAAGTTGAAGTTGAAGCAAGAAAGTGCCACTTCAGTTTCAACTTCATTTCCTCTTTTTCTAACGGTTTTCTCTTGTTCTCTTTGCTTAGGGATTGGTTGAGTAAAACAAACACATTTTACTAAAAGGAAGTCCCACTTCTTTTCCAGATGTTGAAGATATAAAAGGCAATAAATGTGACACCTAAGCGGCATGTGTCAAAGTACCAATTATTTTTGAGAAACTAAAAGTAATTGTCGTCTAGCATCATTAAAAAGAGATCGCATGATGATGTAATAGGGATAATTAATGAAAAATAGCTGAGGAGTCTTGTCAAATAAATTCACACGCTGATATTAATGATTTCACACACTCCATATCTATCCATGATTTTCCAAAATCACATTCCTTAAATTCTCCCCTTTTTGGTTTAATTGTCTATCTTACCTTGTCAGAGCCCAAAACATCAAGCTGGAAAGAACAAAACTGAAGTGCTTGACTTTGTAGAAACTAGTGAGTACATAATTCAGCCTTCTCTATATATTTTGTTTTCTTGCTCCCAGTTTTTGGTTAGCTTTCTTTTCAGCATTTATGTTTTGTGACCTCCTGTCAAACGGCCATGACTCTCTTCTAGCCTAAGCATCCTAAGCCTTAGAAGCCTTGCTTGTTAAGCTCCTTATCTGAGATACATGATACTTTCCTACTCAATGTAGACTTAACCCAACTAATAGAAAGAGTTAAGAATATGCAAGCTAGAACCATATACTAGAAAATCACCAGTAGTGGTCTAGTAGAAGCCACCATATTCCTGACTACCATAAAGTGCCCAAAATTGATTGTTGAGTGTGTGAATCATTATGACCCTTAGACCAGATGTATAAAGAAGGTCACAAGTGAAATTTTGGCCAGAATTGATAGGGTTATAGTCTATTCTTCCCTTAGGATACCTCATAAAGAACCCTATGAGCCATGGACATTTGAAGAATTTGGATGCTTGTATGGGAAAAACAAGAAGGATTATGATTCTATTGTGGCATAGACCTAGCTCTTAAGACCAACACTAGGATGCTCAAGGTTACCCAAACCAGTAACCATTAAACACTTTATTAAAGAAATCGCTGACATAGTTTTTTTGCTCAATAGAGTAAATGGAAATGAGCATGCCTTTCACTGGGATGATTTGATGTATTTGGTCATTTAGAAAATTGTTGAGGGATAGAAATTCATTGGCTGGGTAGACTTAATAGCTAAAGGGTTGCAAAAAAGCCTTGTAGGTTTGAATAACTTCAACCCTTTCTTCATGTCCTCCTTTTTGGTTTACATCCTTGTTGTGTCAAAAGAATGGGAAGGTCTCCCACATGAGCCTTTGACATATGACATGCCTATTTACTAGTATTATAGAAACCTATAGGCAAAAGAACCCTATAAAGAATTTTGGGGAATTAATGATGTGTTTTTAGGGAAACTAGTTTTTGAGCTCCGAGGTCAAGAGAATTGTAGAATCTCTAAAGAATCTATGTAGGCTATTAAGATTTATTGTTGTTATTTTATCTAGTTTCCTAGATTCACCTATATCAAAGTTAGGGGTTTTTCTAATGAACCTCTTAAACTGCCTCGCTATTGCCTTGATAATGTCATCCTTTTTGAAATTTGTAGGTGGCTCATTCATGTCACAGATTTGACTAAAAATATTAATAAGACTCATTTTATTTTATTTCCTATTGAAATTGGTCACTACAAATGTCCCAATATCAAACAGGCTATGCTGATAAATTTAGTGATGTTTAATTTTTTCCTCAAGTCCTACTTTGCTAGAGAAAAATTTGATTATGTGGGTTTTGCCAAACAAAATCTAAAACATGCATCCTTCCTCAGGAATGTTCCTCGCCTAGAAGACTACGGGGCCAATTGCTCTGATGAGTTTGAAGTAAGAAAAAGACTATGGTCACAATTTACCATAAGTCAAATACAAGAATTCATAGTTCATCTTGACATCAATGGGGTAGAGGAAGATGATAATGAAGAGGTGGTTGATCCCCTATGTATTGAACAAATCGAATGTCTCCCTATCCCTTAACTAGATTGGAACAAGAGAGAAGACAATGATTTTTATTCTCGAATGACAGGTGTTTTGAAGAGGATAGAAAATTTGTTGAATGAAAAGATGAATCGAGTGTCAACTCAAAAAAAACCTAAAAAGTGCTCAAAATCTAGACAAGAGAAGCTTTCAAAAGAGCTAATTGTTCCCTCTAACTATACCATTGGTGATTCTATTGCAAGTCAAAAAGAAGTTGAAGTTGAAGCATCTATTTCTCCAATTCAACTTCATGTTCAACTTTAGGCAATAAAGACCAAAAGAGCTACTTGTTCAAGTACCAGAAGCAAGAAGGCCATGTAAAGTAGAGTAAAGAACACAATTGCAATAGACTTGGATTCCACAGAAGCTGAGGTAGTAACAAAAAAAATCATTACTCCTGATATGTCTGACTCAATAGGAGACCAAAAAAAAATGATAGAAGGAGAAAGTACACCAATGGCTACTCTAGCCCTGATCAGTACCATTGCCACACCTGGAAAAGAATGTGCGACACCTAAGTGGTTATAAAATTTTGTAGAAAAGAAGTGAAACATGGTACTACTCTCCATGTCAATGGATGACTTAGTAAGTAACTACCTTGGAAGATCTTCTAAATTTAAGAAAGAAAAAATATAGTCTCGGATTGACTTTTACAAGAAACATAGGGCAGTGGTTGGCAAAAATCACCAAACCTCCACAAGATAAACTTTAGGAAGAATTGACACCTCAAGATTATCAAGTATTAAAATTAGACCTAGGTAAAGGTAGTAGAGCAATAGACATGAAAATATTTGAGGTATCTAACAAGAAAATTGTTGAGTAGGTGTGGAAAGCCACTAAAGACAAGCAGGACATGACAGAAGCTATGGGGAAGCATGGCCCAATATATTAATGCCATTCTACACCTAGAACCAAATCCAATCAATGAGATGTTAGCCATTGTTGATGTTAAGCCTCTAGCCAATCAACAATTCTTAGATAATTTACAAAAGTGTCAAGCTACTACTAATACATTTGAAGAGTGGGTTCAAACTATGCAAAATGAAACAATAAAGCAAGTGAATCTTTTGAGTGATACCCGAAAAGAGACTTCAACTATTACCAAGAAGGTTGAATCAAACATTGAAGGATATGAGAGAGAAAATGGTAATAAGATGAAAGAGATATTGTGGATTGATGAAATATAGGAATATGGTTTGCAGAAGTTCCTCCTTGAGTACCTATAGCTGGTCTTAGTGATAAAACTTTCTATGTGATCCAAGAATGTATTGAATTGAGAAATGAAGCAATTGCATAGAGGTAGCTGAAATCAAAGAAATTATATTTGGGCTTGAGGTCATAGATGACATAATCCTCAAAGACTTGAAGTGGTTTTATAAAAAGTGCAGAGAAGGAGAAAGCAATTCTATGACACCTACATAAGACATCATCAGATAGATACAAAAGAAATTTTTGGAAGTATATAAAAATAAAATGCCTATGAGACAAGACTTTTCTAACATTGCACATGTTGAAGTTGTGTTGATAATCAACCAAAAACACCTGGAGATGCACAAGGGAAAGATAGTGGAGCTGAAGAAGGAAAAAGAAGTTTGGAAACAGAGGATCACTTTTCTTGGTCTGCCTCATCAATTGGTTACCTCATCCTTTATTGCTACATATGAAAGCTAGAAAGTTGGAAGGATTGTTGCTGGCATGGACAAAGCCCCGTGACACCTAGAATCTCATAGTTGGATGCTTGCTATCTTTATTTTCATTCAGCTTGCATGGCTAAGTAACCAAAAATATCTACTCCTGGTGGGGTAAATTTGGATTCATCTATCCAGCCTCGAGGAGTATATATATGTAATAATTGATTTCAAAAAGGGACTCTCAATAGATGCGGAACTAGAACTACTTTTGATTAAGTGTTTGCACTTTAAAATTTGATGCATGTTGGTTGTGATAAGGAATATAAGATTTTTCAGTTTCATATTTTGAAACTTTTTTGGAATAGATACTAATGTCTATTCTGTAATGAGTTATGTCCTTGTGGAGATTAGTCATTTGTGAAAAGATTTACATTGTCTCATTACAGTTTAAAATATTGTTGTTGAGGTTGAGAGAATTAGAGGGGAAAATGGAAAAAAAGTAATTTCAAGTCATTTTCATCTATAGGGATTAATCATGTGGATGATCTTGGTTGTTAAATTTGAATGGCTTTTTAGTCTGCACATTCTTTTCATTTTTATGAATTGATTATTTAAAATTTTTCATTATTTTCTTAAAAATACTCATTGGGACGGTTTTCCCTAAAAAGAGGAATTAATGAATATCTTTTCAAATTGGTAGTTGCACCTAATAGTACTTTAAAGAAATACTAAGCAGAGAGTTCCTTACACATTCGTGGAATTCAAATCAGTTGGTTTATCAAGATTTTCCCTCTTTATGATTTAAGATCTAGGGAAAAACCTATTAACTAACAATGATGATGATGATCGAGGCGAGGAAGAGGATGAGGATGAGGAGGACGAGGAAGAGGTTTGGGGATGAGGAGGATGAGGAAAGGGATGAGAATGAGGACGAGGATGATGAGGATGACAAGGATGAGGAGGACAAGGATGAGGACAAGGAAGAGGATGAGGAGGAAAAGGATGAGGATTAGGAGGACAAGGACGAGGAGGAAACATATGAAGAGGACAAGTACGAGGAGAATGAGGAGGAAAAAGTTCTTGATGTATCAACCTTTCCACCAAGGGTTATTTATGTATGTGAGTATAAATTTGGACACTTTAATAATTATATTCTTGAGGAAATAGTTCCATTTTGTACTCACCCACCTCCTAATTCAATGGACTTGAGCTCTACCGCTAAGTAGGATGATTCTAGTGCTTCAAATCCTACATTGTAGGATGACAATTTGGATGATATTTTTGGATATTTTTGTTTTAAGTCTCATATTGCAAGTTTGGGATACAAAATTGAAGGAGTTTCTCTTCTCTTTGATGGAAATTTCATCACATTTAGAATTGAATAAGTTTCTTCACCTTCTTTGGAAATTTTCATTCTTAATTATTTTCCTTCACTTAGTTTGTCACATTTCATGATTCAACTTGATTATAATGTTTTGATGGATTCCTTAGGCTTGGAGATGCCTATTCAATCTTTAGAGATTCATACTTGGAGACTTTTTCCCTTCTTTAATTTGGACATGGATTTCTTTGTTCATCATTTGATGTACTTTTTTCTTCCTAAGGGGAAACATTTTTCTTGCAGGTATTGAATTATCTTTTATCTGCAAGTACACTTCATCAATATTGGAGCTTCTTCATTGTGTGGGAGGTATTATGTCTCCTTATTTCCTACCTATGGGAGGATAATTACTTGTATATACATGATGTGCATGTAGTCCTTGTAAGTTCTTGAGTCCTTCGTCCATGCATCTTGCTTGTTCCCATCTATCTTTAAATATAGGAAAATATTTTCCCATGAGGAACTTTCTCCTTTTCTCATCTTTATGAGATTTTTATTACATTACATTACATATTGAAGATGGGTACCTAGCATGGTCTAATATATGGGATCCATCTTACATTGTGAATATAATTTCATTTGCCTAAGTTGCACTTAAGGGGGTTGTTGGTGTATTTAAATATTCTTAATTTTACACTTTAATTCTTAAGTTTATTTAATATAATCCATCACCTAGTAGTATGTGATAAAGACACCTAGGAGTTTTCACCTCTATTTACACATGGCATAGGAAAAAAATTAGATGGTGATAGTTATTATCACATTCCACTTTATCCGTGAAATTCACCTTTAGTGCACTTATCACATTATCACCCACCATATATTGTACATACTTCATAACATGATAGAGTATGATCCACCTTTGGTGGATATTTCACTCCACTTTGTATGGGTTATAGCTCATCAATTCATTGTCATAATATGTTTCCCTTTCCTATATAAGTAGATCCGTTATGTACATTTTCATTATATATCAATTATCAATAGTGTCAATATAGGATATTGTTGTTATTGTATTGACATTTTCTTATGGAGATTGTTTTTCTCTTTTATTTGACCTTAGGAGTGTTGTAGAGTTACCTAAAACTCTAACAAATACTATGATTTATTTAATAAAATGAAAAATTCTTCAAGGATAAAGATCAATTGGTTCACTATCACCAAGTTTGAGATGATGAATCTCATAGTGAAGGATAGTCTTGTGGCCTTAGATGTATATGCTATCATATCCTAATCCAAACCAGTTACAATATCACCCATTACCTCGTACCAAAATTAGACAAAATATTGAAGGGCTTGATTATGGTCTTTTTGGTATATTCCATTTTTTATTGTGCATCAATAAAATATCATGCAAACTCTCTAGAAGAATTTGTGATGTTTTCAACAAGCTAAATCATTAGTTAACCATTTTTATTAAGAATAAGTTTTCCATTGAGAATAAATATTTGTGGTCTAATGACTAAGCATTTGAATCATTTCCATATAATTATGAACTAGTTGAATATTTTTTGAGTCAATACCTAAATGAGTATCATGATTGTATGAGACTTTTATTTTATTTTTTCTAGATGCATTTGATCACTTAGTGATACAAATCTAGCCTACTACCTTTGATATTTAGGATTAGTAATATATTTACTCTTGAGGGATATTTTGGAAAAATATTTTGAATATACTAAATAAAGAAGGAAGGGGAAAATCTAGAAGAGGGATAAGAAAAAAGAAAATCATTGATTTTAATATCCTAGAAAATTTATGGCCATGTATTATATATATAGAAAGACTAGACACCTTATGAGACATTGTCTTATAAAAGATAAAGAATGAAGTTAATAAACCTTTAGAAGAAGTTAGTGATTATGTCTTGCAAATACATGCATTCAAAGGAGTATGGTGATATGTTAGGAAATAATGGGTAGAATGATATGCTAAAATAGAAACTCCTTTGCCTAATCAAATCCACTGTAATCTACTCATTCACTTTGCTTCATACTCAAGTACCTCCTATCTTGATCAGACATTCACATTCATGGAAACCACATAGTCAACGCATGATTCTTTCACCTTCATTAAATATACAATTTTTCAAGTTAAACTCTAAAGCCTTCCAACACCTTAAAATTTCCCTAACACATTTCAGCTTGAAATTCAAATATAGTGATCCGATACCATGCACCAAAACACACATCTTGATGCACATGACAAGTTTCCTATACCACATCATCCTTCAATTAACTTTACATTCCAGTTAATGAAGAATGGTCAAGCACATTTTAGCCAAACAAACCCTTCTTCTAGAATCTTAATGATACATTTGCATTGATTATTTGGATTCTATAGGTTTTGGGTTGGATTCATTAAAATTTATTTGGTCCTATAGATTAAGGAAGTGCACTTTTTACCTTTGTTTCCTTTCAAATTAAAGGCATAACTTAGTTGTAATCGTGCAAGATGTATAAGATGAAAATTTAACGTAGTATCCATCCATTTAAATGGTGGTGCACACAAATAATAATCAATAGTTCATTTCACTCTTTCTCTTTTAATTCTTGTAAGATAAATCTTAATATAAATAACCTTAATTTGTCTTTAAATATGATAGTCAAGATGCTCAATTAAAGAAATTTGACATGAAAGCGAATAGACATCTACTTGATTTTGAGAAACATAAATTCATAATCAACAAAATATTAAATATTTTTCTAATAAGAAAAAGTGAAATTTTATTTAATTAAAAAATAAAACTAACAATATAATCCATAAAAATGAGTGAAATACAATCTATAGGTAAGTAAATAAAAATAATTCATAATAATACCGTGTTAGTATGAGTGTACATGTCTATGCATACACTCTAAAATGACTATATCCCCCCCCCCCCCCCCAAAAAAAAAAAAAACAGGGTATCTGTTCAATTCAAATATGATATGAAAGCAAATAGACAGTTTAATTTTGAAAGGGAATTAATCTTAAATTAACAAAACATTTTTTGACTTTAAAAGAAACACACATACAATTTTATTTAAAATATTAAACTAAATCACATGATAGAATTTATTAGAGTGGATGATAAGATGATTTCATCATTCTATTGCAAATAAAAAACTAAAATGAACAAATATCTCAAAACAAATAACAGCAGAGATAAGCAAAGCGTCCACCTCAAACACAGTCAAATTAACAAGACACATCTGACAATTAACTTTTATAATTACGAAATCCCACTCATTACTTCCCCTCTCAGTTTCCTTGATTTGATATCCACTAAGCACTCATACTAAGATTGTTTCCTCTAAAGACTCTCATTATAAGATTCAAATTTGACTGCCACCTACAATAATGAAGATTTTTGCCCACCCTATCTATTTTTTATTCCAAAAACATCCATAACTTTGGAAATGCATTCATTCAAATCCTTCAGCTATTTTGACACATTGAATCTTCATGGACATGAATGTTTACAATGAAACGTCTTTTAAATTAGATAGGGAAATAAGTCAGCTGCTGTTCATGTAATCAATGCGGTTACTTCGACCGTTCATAAAAAGTCGAAAAATGATTGTCCATGTGTTATAGTTGATCACACATTACTAATAATTTATCATTTTTTAGTTTTCTTGATTGCTGATTAAGAATTGTAGATATACAAAAGTAACGAAATTAGCCTGAACGACTACTGAATAACTCTGTAATCCATTGAGAACTGAATTGACGGTCACAATGCCGTCAAAATATAAGAAAACCCTAACTCCATTCAATTCTAGCTGAGGGCGATGTTTGCGTTGTGGTGGTCAGAGCACGGCTCCTTGACGCAAATATTCATCCATTCATTCGCACGATGGATAAATAAATGATTATTTAGAAATATCAGGAGCTGAATGTGATCAGGCGGCTGTCTTTATGACGGCATATGATATGATCTCCTTTTTAACTTCGTTCATCCCCTGAACACACGTAATACATTCCAAGATTAATAAAACACTTCAAATTCAGCCCCCACAGTCCTACTTTTCCTCTTCAGATATGACGTGATATTGCAAGTGATGTAGCTTTTTATGACTCCCCTTCACCTTTTTCTACTTAAAATTCGAGTATGTTAGACATCTTTTCATTTTTCGGTCCCCGCCAGCCAAACCCTAATTTCAGCTGCCCATTTAATTTTACTGATTGATTTGACGTGGGCAAAACTCCACGATGCGTATAAACTTCAAAATACCATTTTTAAAATGGAAATCTAAATACTTTTCTTCAGCGTTTGAGAAGCCCGGTCCGAACTTACTAAGTCAACCTTGTCTATGTTATGAGGAGAGAAACATTTCTACGCAGCTTTTCATTTCAAGAGTGGAAACCAGTGAGTTGTTGTCTATGTTTGTATTAGGGCTAGGTTTATGGTTTTTTTTTCCCTCTAATAACGGCTCATTAAAAGTTTATACTAGTAGTTGGTCACACATGTTCTAACAGTTAATCGTTTATAAGTTTTCTTAGTTGTTGATTGGTTCATTTGTGCAGACAAGTACTATTTTATCCCGTCGACTATTGTGATTTTGTGCTCTTTTTTTCTCAATGAGCACCTGTTATTTCAGGGCTCTACATAAGGTTTAGGGCGAACATTTAAAATTGTACTTCTAACAAAGTGTTAAATAGTCAAAGTTGACTTGTTTTTTCCAAGGGTAATTTTCTTCTTAGTGTGTGATGTTTAAGGGCGGCTCTTTTAGAACACCTCTCACTCTAGAGTCTAGAGTTCTACAGAAAGCTGGAAGATTAGCTTTAACCTCTTCACTCGTTTACAGAGAGATTCACCTAAAAAATCAACAAATTTCGACATATATGAATATATAAATTTATGAGTTAATTGCATTGAAATCTTTAAAAAGTATCAGAAATCAGGGAGTGACGTAGAGTTCAGCCTGGATAAATCTGGGGTCAGCGTGTGAGACATTTTTTTGAGTTTTTTAATAGTCACATCTGCGACAGATTCCTAATGGGAGATATATCTGTATTGACACATTTCATCAGTGATCTTTGTTTTGTAGGAGGATTATCTCATATAATCCGGAGATTTCTGGACCCACACGAATGAAATATTATTTTTATGTATTGGATGATTAACACAAAATAACAATACTCACTTCAGATGCAAATTCGACCCTTATAGAAGTGAAAAATAATCTCATTTTAGTAGTGAAAATGTTTGCGCTGGTTTACATGTTTTTTCCTCACAGCTGATCTTGTCAATGGGCGTTGTAGTAGTGAATTTGTTTATAGAAGTGTAATTCACAATAGGAAACATAAGGTGAGGATCATGTTTTGAAAGATGTTTACGGAGTGGGTACATGATAAAATTGAAGTTGTCATCATTGTAGTAATCTAATAAGAGATGGGGGATCAGAATCATAAAAGGGATGATTACGCAGACAAATATTGACATGTGTGAGTAATCCAATTCATCACGGCATATCCCCTGCCTGTCTGTCATCTACAACACCTAAAGCCAAGTGTGGTGGCCTGTTGAAGTGACAATGACAAATACAGAATTACAGTTCTCATGGACAAATTTTTGTTTGTATATCCTCTTGTGGGAGAGATTTGTTTTTATCCTTGGGGTTTGAGAATGTGATGTTTTTGGCTTTGAGGTGAGGCAATGGTTATGCAGTCTGTTATATAGATAACGTACCAAGGGACAATTAGTATACTTGGTTTTTTTTTTAAAGCCTCCCCTTCGTAAGTTATCTAAATAACTGGCTGCATAGCCATTTCTTTGAGGTGGCGTCAAAGAATCGATGGAGTAGGCTTTGTGTAAAGAATGTGTTAAAACCATGTTGGAATTGCAATTATTAATCTTCTATCTTATATGAATTACTCAATTGTTGAAAGCAAACATTGAACCATAATATAACTACAATTTCATAGATAAATATTTAAAAAGAATTATGTAACCTACTAAACATAATGCTTATATTGAGACAAAATGTTCTAGCAAAATTCTTTAAGGGAAAACTATTGTTGTAGATGAGAAATTATAGTAAATTTCAACAAATTAAGAGATGCATAGACTACTTGTCTCTTATTGTGAGAGTTCCTCTGAAAATACTTTTCCTAATTTCGCCTATTCAATTTCATCATGCCATCACTACAATACTATTTGATAATACCACAGATTCATTTTCTAACCCAGCAAATCCTTCTAAAGTCTGTGTTCTCAAATGCCCAATGACCCTCTTTTATACTACTCTTGTTGGAAAACCAACAATTGATATTTAATATCAATCAACCATTCAGATTTAGACTTGAACCCATAACAAATTGGTTGTTAGGTGTCTCTAAAAGACTCAATTAGATATATATAATTATTTTTACTCTAACACCATTTCCTAAAATAATGTAACTATTATATAATTTATCGACATAGAGAAATAATTGCTAAAGCTACCTAAACTAGCATTGCCTCTTAGCTAGGGATATGTTATATATAACACCCAACTTATTTATGAAGAAGATGAATTTCTCCTTTCCCAATGCCTTAGTTAGAATGTTTGCAGTCTATTATTCAGTAGTTAGAATGTTTGCAGTCTATTATTCAGTAGGTATATATTGTAGCTGAACAATCCCCCACAATATACAATCCCTAATAAAAAAAAGTACCTAATTTTGATATGCTTAGACCTATCATGAACCACACGATTCTTAGATAATTTAATGCAGCATTGATTGTCACATTGTATCACTGTAGAATTATAACTCTCTGACCAAACAAGGTTACTAGCAACTTTCAAAGCCATATAGCTTCACATGTTGCCATGTGCTTGTTGCTATGTATTCTAATTCTATTGAACTCATGGCCACAAAATTCTACTTGGACCAACTAAACCAAGAGACAATTCTTGATCCCAAACTAAAGCAACACCCTAAAGTGTTTATCTTTTTGTTGTATTACCTACCCAATCTGTGTCAGTATATCCTATCACCTTGATTCTTTTTCCTCAAGCATATCTAATCATGTACCCAAGTGTACCACATAAATAACACAATAGACACTTTATTATTATCCAATGCATTCTCTTTGGGTCAACAATGAACTAACTAAGAGAGTTTATTAAAAAAAAAATATTTGGATTGGTGTTGACCAAATACATGAGAGAACTAATCAACTGCATTTATAAGGTGGGATCTACCTCCTTCTCCCTAATTTTTTTACTTTCTCTCAATTCATGATTATGGGAGTAGGCATGGCTTTGCAATCTAGTATCATAAACCTCTTCAAGATTTTGTTGCAATATTTCACTTGTTTAAGGAAAATGTCTCTATTAGTCTATCATAACTCCATCCCTAGAAAGTAGTGCATATGTTCCAAATCCTTCATTTGAAACATTGTTGAAAGGTCCATTTTGCACTCCTCTATGATCCCTAGTAAACCTGTTAGAAACAAGTTATCCACATATGGAACAAAAATGAGAATCTCATGCCCAACCACCAAGTAGTAGTGGTCAACATCTACCTCACTCTTCATAAAGCTCATTCCCTACAAGTATGTATCAATTGTAACGTCTCGCCAAGGAACCCAAAAGAAATTAACCTAAAGTTTCACTAAGTTTGTCAAACTTTTTTTTTTAAGATGATAAACAACAATAGATTATATAGTGAAAGCAATAATCAACAAGAGATAAAAATAGCAGAAGCAATAACTCACATACATACAATCATCCATATATAGATTACATCTCTTAGGGTTATGTGATGTTGAATCACATGTATAAGTTTATTAATACTAAATCCAAAACATAACAAATTCACATCATGGAATAACTACAAGTATGAATCCATTTAAATAATATATAATTATAGGATGCCACTTGGTAATAATCAGAATGCACAATCATCCACTATACGAGTCACAGGGTATGAAAGGCTGAAAGAATATACATCATAAAATAGATTACATCACCTCGTAAGATCTATGAAATTAAGTACAATGCACTTAGAGTATAACCATCCATCATGGAAATACAAGATAAGAAAGAAAGGAGCATTTGCACAAACACATCTAGCAACAACATCCAATGGGGAGATCTCAATGACATAAGAAAAATGCACTACCACCTGACCTCATGGAACCTAAATGGCCCACTCCCACTACACTAAGGAGATAAGCTCAAGTCCCATATAAATATCAGACCACAAGTGAAAACCAACATCTAGGTCAAGGAAACACCTGAAAGTAAACTATCTCAAAGAGTACCAAGACACAAGTATCAAGTAATTGCAGAGGGAACAAAGACACATAGGAAATCTACTATGCAAGTGGACAAGTATCATCGCATGAGCCAACTCTAAGGTTACCTTGATAGCCACTATGGACTCTGGACCCCCTAGTGTCTCTATGCGGCATTAGTATCCTTTCGTACAGACAAGGCATACTAACAAGTCAACTCTATGGTTACCCTGGTAGTCTTTTAATATCTAGACCCTCTAGTGATTTTCTATGGTACCAAATGAGATTATAGATCATATAGAAGTATACTTGGCCACTGGAGAAAATCTCTCCTTATAGTCTATTGAACAATCCATGGAGCTTCCTTTTGGGTTTCATTGCCAAAATTCATAATATCTTGAAGTGAGTCACATCCAATTTATTCCCCATGAAAGATTCCTCTTGTGTCATCTTTCCCAGTACCTTATGTGGAACCCTATTATAAATCTATATTGGCATACTTCATACCCTTTTTCATGAGTAGCATGACATGCCCTAGACACGTAGCATAACCCTTTCTATTTCCAATTTAGAATGATTCTTCCTCTCAAGAACCCAATTCTATGCAAGCTGCAAGGAATAGTCTATTCTCTCTTAGTTCCTTTACTAGTGTAGTACTCTCCTTCCCTTTGCACTCACTTTCATTTTTTGATCAAAGAACCTTTATCTTCCTTTACGTTGAATCCTCCACAAGTTATTGAACTCTTGGAAAAGATTAAAAACCTCATCCTTGGTCTTCAATAAGTATATCCATGTCTTCCCATGGAAATCATCAATAAAATTGACAAAGTATTCATATCCTCTTTGAGACTTTATTGACATTGATACACACACACACACACACACACACACACACACACACACACACACACAAGATCATATCATTTACAGCCTTGGATCTGGTGTCAGTCCTTGGAAAAAATTATTTTGTTAATATTCACCGTACACATTCCTTGCATGCATCATCATGCTTTATGCTCACATTTGGAACACATATCACTATCTCATGAAGAAATCTAAGTGCCCCATGATGTATATGGCCCATCCTCTTATGCCATATCTCTTCTTGATCTCCAAAATTATTATTTCTCATAAAAGCCTTAAGAGTATCAAATTGCAACCTAAAAATTTGACCACTACTAACTCCAATAAGTACGGGTGATTTCAAATCCTTATGCTTGATTAACAAATTTGTCCCTCTAAATAGTATATTATACCCCTTATCTTGAAGGGAAGACACATAAGTAAGATTTATACCTAAACTTAATCAATGAAAAAAAGGGAATCTTTTTTCCTTTCTCCCTCTAAAATTAAACAATCGCTTTCTCAACTTGATTAAGTTTGTACATGTCCCCCATATAAATTTTTATTTTGTATGTCCTCCTCCTTATAACTAACGAAGTACTCTTTAACTCCCATCATATGAAATGAAACCCAACTATCTACAAGCCAAACACTTAGTGAGATTGACATGATCACACAAGCTTTGAGTGAAAAAACATCTTTCATTCTACTAGAGAGCTCATTCACACTTGGTGAAGCTTCCATCTACTTCTTTCCTTTCTTTTCATTTCCTTTCTTTGTAGGCAATCAATGACATAGTGGCCAAACTTGTGATAACCATAAAAAATGATCTTAGATAAGTCCTTCTTCTAACTTTGTGGACTTGATCCTTTACTAGACCTCTTCTTCACTTTCCCTTCTAGCTAGGGAAATATTCTCTTATTCCATCTTACTTATTTGACTCTTATTTTTTTTTCTATTAATAATACTTGATCTAAGATTTCCCTAAGTGGAATCATAATCAATCCCAACTTAATAAGGTGTCTCATCTATTAATAACTTGAATAAATACATTTCACTACTTAACTTAAACCCATTTAAGGATATTCTTACTAGCTTTCCATTATTGGGGCTATCTCCAACAAATGCTAACTCATCCTTGACAAGTCTAAGCTTGGTGAGGTAACTCTTAACGTCTTCTCCCTTTTTCATCCAAGTATTCCTCTACCTTTTCCTAAGTTTCATGTTTTGGTTAGTGGTAGCATTCAAGTACAAATGTAGAATGGCATCCCACATCTTCTTTACTACATCTAAGTTAGTGTTGTGTAGAACTATAGAGTTCTTGATATCGTAAAGGATTAACCTCCTTGTCTTGGCATCATTCTTCTTGTATGCTAATAGTTGTGTTGGATATATAGGTATATAGCTAAATCACTATTCACATATCGTTGATAGCATTTCACTTATAGAAATAAAGAATTTATGGCTTTCTAGATACCATAATGTAAGGCTCAATCCAATATATCTTGATATCTTAACCTCATTGAGTTCGTCTCTATAGATAAAGAAAATAATAATTATGAAGAGGTTGAACTAGGTTTCATAAACCTTGGATTGTTTTTCTTAGCCTATGGCAAACCTTTTCTACTCTTAGATCGGCTCTAATAGCATGTGAGAATTCCATTTTAATTACTGATTATTATTCTCTTATCTTATATATGGATTGTCCAAACTTTATTCACAAAAAAATATTGGATAATAACATAGATATAAATTAACATATAAAAAAAAAATAGAAAGAAATATACAACATAATGAACATTTTTTTTTTTGGAAAATTGTCCCTACAAAAAGCCTTAAGGGAAACTAGCATTACAAATAAGGAATTGTATTAAACTTCAACAAATTAGGAGATACATAGACTCTTTTCCTTTTACTAGAAGAGCTCTAGCAATATCCTACTTCAAAAATTCTTCTCCCAATTTCTCTTGTTGAAAGTCCACCCTACTACTATCTCCAATGTTATCATGGTGTCTCTTCTATCATTACAATACTATTTGCTAATTCTATAAATTTATTTTCTAACACTACAAATGTTAGCTCGTGGTGACTAATCGGGGAAGTATTGTACGTACTCCATTATTCCTCAACAAGGTTCAGGGCTATTTTATTGGCATTTTTGGGTCGACATGTTGTAACTAATTTTAACCCTAAAGAAAAAAATACTTGTATAAAATGCCTTAGGGTTAGGGTTTTTCATAAGGTGTGATGTGATAGTTTCTTCTTGTAATGATATTGAGTTGTAATGGATTACAGATTGTAATAAGGTTGTAATCACTAGATAATAAAAATATTGGACTCATGTTTGGTGGATGTAACCCAAGGATTGGGTGAACCACATTAAATTTTTGTGTCTTGTGTTCTCTTATGTGTGCATTATGGTTTTTTATTTTTGAATGTATTCTACTTTAATTGTTATATTTGTCTCTTTCAATCCTAACAAGTGGTATTAGAGCTAGGTTGTTTCAGTTATCCTCTATAGGAAGGTCTCATGATTGAGTGAGAATCTCATAGTTGAGTGGGAGCGATGATAGATGAGGATAAGATGAAGGTTGAGAAGTTTAATGGGAAGAACTTTCAGTTATGGAAAATGTAAATGGAGGACTATATTTATCAAAAGGATTTATGGTGGCCATTGGAAGGAAAACACAAGAAACTAACTGCTATGACAGATGAGAACTAGAATATTTTGGACAGAAAGACACTTGTAAGTATTTTTTTATTCCTAGCATAATTGGTGGCATTTAATATTATAAAAGTGAAGACAACAAAAGAGTTGATGCAAACACTAGCAAGGTTGTATGAAAAGCCCTTTGCTTCAAACAAGTTATTTCTCATGAAGCGCTTAGTTATTATGAAGATGGCAGAAGGTGGATTTTTTGCAGATCATTTAAATGAGTTTAATATGGTTACTAGTCAATTATCTTTTTTAAGTGTTAATTTTGATGAAGAAATTAGTACTCTCTTTATTTTATGTTCTTTTTCTAAAAGTTGGAATAGCTTGGTAATGGCTATGAGTAATACTATTTCAAGATCTAATACCCTAAAATTTGATGATGTGATTGGTGTTATTCTAAGTGAGGGGACTCATAAGAAAAGCCCAATCGTATCTACATCATGAAGTATTTTGAACACACAAAGCATAGAAAAAACGACTGGGAGGAAAAAATTCTAGAATTGTGAGAAATCAAGGAGGAAGAGGTCTCAATCAAGAGGATGAAAAGATTTCTATACTATGGAAAACTAGGACATAAGAAGGAAGATTGTTGGACTTGAAAGAACAATGAAGGAGACAAACATGAAGTGAAGAAGGAGGAAAAAGTGCTAATTAATAAATCCAAAGAGGATTCTTTGCTTCTTTCCTTAGAAAGTGTTGATGATTCATGGGTTTTAGATTTTGGGGCTTCATTTCATGCTACTCCCCATAGAGTTACTTTCTTGATTATGTTCAAGGGGATTTTGGGCTTGTTTATGGATAATGAACCCTATTAGATTGTTGGAAAGGGAAAAATTAAGATTAAGTTACAAAATGGGAATCATTGGCTACTACAAGAGATAAGACATGTTCCAAGGCTGGGTAGGAATTTAATTTCAACAGGGAAAACTGAGTGATAAGGGTTGCACAGTTACTTTTACTGATAGAAACTGGAAGGTTTCAAAAGGTTCCTTTGTGGTAGAAAAAGGTGTGAAATTAGGAACCTTATATCTTTGTACAAGTCATATTGTTCCTTCTAATTTAATTATTTTAGATAAAAATGAATGTTCAGTAATAGTTATTGTTGTTGAGAAGGGAGAACAAATAGTAGGTGTTGATTCTAAAACAACATGATGGCACAACAGACTTTGGCACATAAGTGAGAGAGGTATGAAATTACATCATTCAAAGAAATTTTTTCCATGTCTAAAATGTGTGAATATGGATTTCTGTGAAAGTTGTGTATGGAAAATAAGAGAGAGTGAGTTTTGTGAAGAGTGGGCAGGAAAAGAAAAATGACAAATTAGAGCTTGTGCATACATATGTATGGGGACCAGCTTAGGTATCTTCCCTTGGTGTATCTCATTATTATGTTACATTTATTGATAATACAACAAGAAATTGAGTTATTCTTTTCTCAAAACCTTCAGTTGTGAAGCATTTGCACATATAGATTCTAAAAATAGAACCAAGCTAGAAGCTAAATATAAGAAATGTATATTTATTCGATGTGGCATTGATGAATTTGGTTATAGACTTTGGAATTTTGAAAATCATAAAATTGTAAGAAGTAGGGATGTCATATTCAATGAGAAAGTGTTGTACAAAGATCTATTGCAATAGCATGAGAAGAAATAAAATGATTATGTAGTGCTAGATGATACTCAAAACGGTGATATTCTAGAAGTTCCTCATGCTCCACATCAACCACAATAACCAATACCACACAGCCCAGTGAATGTTAGATGGTCTACAATGCTAAGTAGACCTCCAGAAAGATTTTCTCCCTCTTTGTATTCTATTTTATTAAAAGATGTAGGTGAACCTGATTGTCATGATGAAGTTGTGCAGGTGGACTCAAAGATTATGTGGGAGTCAAAAATGATAGAAGAAATAGACTCCTTGCCAAAAAAAAAAGATTTGGAATTTATGTAAGTTGTCAGTAGGTAAAAGGACCTTATAGAATGAATGGGTCTATAGGTTCAAACAAGAGGATGGAGGTAAGAAAATATTCAAAGTCAAGTTACTTGTAAAAGGACTTATGTAAAAAGAGGGCATTGATTTTGATGAGATATTTTCTCCAGTTGTTAAAATGACTTCTATTCACACTATTTTAAGTCTTGTGGCTACTGAAGATTTGCATTTAGAGTAGTTTTATGTTAAAACAACTTTTCTTCATGGTAATTTGGATGAAGAGACATATATGGCACAACCATGGGGATTTGAGGTCAAAGGTAAGAATAATTTAGTGCATAGATGAAGAAAAATGTATATGGCTTGAAGCAAGCACCTCAAAAATGGTATCTTAAATTTGACAGGTTTATGAATGAGCATGGTTATACTCAATTTCATTTAGACCATTGTGTTTATTTTAAGAGGTTGGAAGATAAGAGCTACATTATTTTATATTTAAATGTTGATGAAATGTCTGTAGATGGGTCTAACATGGATCACATTAAGGGGTTGAAATGATAGTTAGCACATTCATTTGCTATGAAGGATTTTGGGGTAGCAAAAAAAAATCTAGGTATAAAAATTTGCAGAGATAGGAGGAACAAAAAATTGATATTATCTTAGGTTGATTATATTGAGAAGGTGTTGCAATATTTCTCTACGAAGAATGCCAAAGTTGTTAGTACACCTTTGCCTGATTATTTGAAATTGACTAAGGAGATGTATCCAAAGACACAATAAGAGGATGATAAACTATCCAAGGTACCTTATGCTTTAGTTGTAGGGCACTTAATGTATGTCATGGTATGTACTAGGTCAGATATTGCACATGTAGCGGGATTTGTTAGTAGGTATATGAGTCATCATAGAATTGATCATTGGAATGTAGTCAAATTGATTCTCAGATATTTGAGAGGAATGGCCAATAAGTGTATACATTTTGGGAACTCTACTATTGATTTACAAGGCTATGTTGACTTAGATTTGGCAAGGGATATTGATACCAGGTGGAGTACTATAGGTTATCTATTTACTAGTGTTGGGAGAACAATGAGTTGGATTTGTCGATTATAGAAGGTAAATGCTTTATCCACTACAGAGATAGCATATGTTGTTGCTATAGAGGCAACCAAGGAGATGATATGGCTTTAGTTCTTTATGGAAGAGTTGGTACACCCATAGAGGGATAATTATTTATTTATAGATAGTCAAAGTGTCATTCATCTTTTCAAGAATTCTTCTTAGCATTTGAAAACAAAACACATTCAGTTGCATAACCATTTCATTCAATCAGTTTTGGATGATGAACAATTAATGTTGGACAAGATACACACACACACACACACACGATAATCTATAAGATATATTTACAAAGGTAGTGACAAGAAGAAGTTGAACTCCTCTTCAACTTTGGTTGGTCTTCTAAACTAAACAAAATAAAGGAATAGTTGAGTCCAGGGTGGTTTGATCTAGTGGGAACCTCATGGAGTAGTGATATTGCTATAGGATCAGTCTCCAAGTGGAAGGTTGTTGTATAGTGTCGAGCCTAATTAGTCCCCAAGTGGGAGATTGTTAGCTTATGGTGACTAATTAGGGAAGTACGGTATGGGTAAAAGCACAAACCTGTGTCACCCTTTTCTAAAGGAAAAGGCTAACAAAAGTATAACTGTTCACCTTCAATGACATAAAATTGGTACTATTATTTAGAATTTGAAAATGAAGTAAACTAATAAAATGTGTAGAAATGGATGAAGTTTAGGATTACAATTTTTAATAATTATTTGGAATAAGAATTGATATATTTTCCTAATTTTTATAGACAATTTTTTAGTTGCTAAAAAATGCTAAAAATTAGGGTTCTAGTTCCCACCACAAAACTATATGGAAATAAACTTATTTCCCTTTGATCTTAGACTATATTATAGATAACATATATAACTAGAACAATCACAATTTTTTTTGGCTTTAGACCTATATTTTCTCTTTTATAATGACTCAAATTTTAACTCACCTAAAATTGATAGTTTTCATCTCCCACCACATTTTTAAAAACATTTCTATTCTAATCAGAAGAAAAATTATACATTCTAGAAGAGCACTTTCTACTCTAGAATGTCACATAATTTTTAAATTTTTTTGATATCATTTAATATTTTTCTCCTCAAAATCAACATCTTTTCGAGTGTTAAAATACGTTCTTATGGAAATTTTAAATTACAATATACTATATCTAATTAAAACACTATAAACTCTATATGAGTATATTCTTGACTTTGAGCTCTATAAAATGGTGTTTATATGTAATTTAAAAAATATCCATTTGTTATATAAAGTTGGCATTCAGTCCTCCTACCCTTGGTGGAAAGACTGGAAGTGGTATCCATACACCCTGGTAACCAGCTACAAGCCTAGGCTAGGCTACTGATGGTTGGTTCCTCACCTACCCATGGTTGAAGTTCTCAACCAATGATGGCATTTGCAATCTTCACACCGTGCTTGGAGTCATAGGTTCCCCACTGTGTGGCAAACCATTACTGATCCTAAAATTTTGCATTTTTCCTAGTGTATTATTTTCCAAGGCTTGCCTTTGGGCCCCTAGCTGCAGCACCTAGGAGTTCCTAACTTGCATTGCCCTTTCTATGGTCGACCAGAGACTTTTTCGCACATTTTTTGGTTCTATCGACGGGCTCAATGTTATTGGCGATGGATCCATGATCTCTTTCACCCCTTCTGCCTAGAACCTTTCTCTTGGCATATGGTTGTTTTGGGTGACAATATTTAGATTCCCTTCAAATACTCCCAGATATGCCATGCTTTCAAATTGGAGATCTTATTTACCATTTGGAAAGATCACAATGTAGCTATTTATGCTAATAACACACTTGACATTAATGTTGCTATGTACGCTAAACCATATATTTATAACAATGTCATGTTATAGATTCAAGTACAAATAGATAAAGTGGCTTTGGAGGTGGCTCACCTACAAGAGCTATTGGAACATTGGAGAAATGCCCCTTGTATGGTAGCTCGTGTTCCACCAGATTTGGCCTCAGGTGATCGTACCCCTCCTCGCGGTCATCATCAAGGACGTAGCATTTCTTCTCACCACTCACACACGCCTTGCTCTCAATTGCACCACTCTCCCAACAGTGGTCCTTTTGGCTGGCACTGCTCTTTTAGAGGCTCTGGTGGTCAGCACTGCTCTGCCTCGCCTCCTCAGAGGTTTGGGTCAGGGTGGTCCCCAATGACTCCTCCTACTACTCCTACTACTAGTTGACTCTTTACACACTCAAACCCCAAGTGGGTGTTTCCTCGGCTAGACTTAGCCATTTCTCCTCCCAGTCTTGAGGGAGAAAAAG
The DNA here is from genome assembly GCA_028749045.1 of Cupressus sempervirens. Lineage (NCBI taxonomy): Eukaryota > Viridiplantae > Streptophyta > Pinopsida > Cupressales > Cupressaceae > Cupressus > Cupressus sempervirens. The sequence continues at coordinate 640,735,048 of CM053793.1, forward strand.
AAGAAGATAATGTTGTTGTTGATGACGGGTGGGCTCCCCCTAAGCCATATGCACACCCCACCCTCGGGTGGGGATCTGATGATAAGGATCCTCCTCCCTCAACTAGCGTTGCGTTGGCAGCCTAAGGCTTTTTATGTTTTCTAAAGTTTTCTTTTGATGAATAGTTGATATCCTACCTTAGGTTGTTTGAACTCATAGGGTGATCATGTTTCCCTTGGCCCCTTTTTTTGTAAATATGTAACTTTATTGTATTTTTTAATATAAGGAAGGGACTATTCATCAAAAAAAAAAAATCCTAAAAAATAGTAATAGTTATTGAAACATCATTTTTTTCAATTAATTTTATTTCCTTAGTAATTGGATACAAACTAGTATAAAACATGCATTTAATAGACATTTCAATTGGAAAACTGTGAGACCATATATAACTTATCTAGAATGATTTTATCTAGATCAAATATTTATTTTTTTTTAAATGATTTTTATATAGAAACACTCAAATTTATTCGTTTTGAAAAGTTAGCCTAAAAGGTGACACAACTTTGTACTTTTACCCATACACACTCCATAATTCCTCGGTGGGGTTCAATGCTATTTAATCAACATTTATGGGCCAACACATTTTAACTATTTTAACCCTAAAGTGGAAAAAATACCTGTATAAAATTCCTTAGGATTAGGAGTTTTCATAAGGTGAGATGAGATAGTTTCTTCTTGCAATGGTATTGAACTATTAGGGATTACGAATTGTAATTAGGTTGTAACTGTTAGCATGAATGTTGATAACACTACATTTGGAAAGTATCTCGAGGATTGGAGGGTATTGACATGTTGCATTCATGACTGTGTTTGTCATTGATGTCAACATAGCATGGTTTCTATAAAGACTGGTTGAGTAGCAGATAGAGATCTTAATGGTACAAACAATGGGTTGATTGTCTGGTGATGTGTAGTTATGGACATGTTTGAAACAATGTACTGATGATGTGGTTGAGTGCACAGAGTGTAATTCGAAGACCTACAGAAGTTGTACCTAATTTACAAAGAGAAATTTAGAGACAAAGTATTGGGAAAGTAGTTCCTAATGTTTGTTCACTATCTTTCATCTAAGATGTAATGAGAAGATGCATAGTCATGCAATGATAGAGGATAGTTAGTTGATGATGTCAGTGAGTGTGCAAGCCCTAGTATCACAGCTGTGAAGTTTTATACAGATTGTGAACTGACAGTGCTATTTTAATTGTAATTACTTAATTATCTTATTAAATAATTAATTGGAAAAACCTCAAGGCTGACTCAAGGAATTATTATGAAGATATGGTATAAAGGACATATTTTTTCCTTTTTTGTAATGTGAGCATGAGTGTTATGATCATTGTATGAAATGTGAAGTGTGAAAAGGAGCAGAGTGCTTACTAAATGCATATAAGTAATCCAAGGGATTATTGGATGTGATATTTGTGATTTGGTTACAAGATCAAAAGGAGCAGAGGTCTAGTTGATAGGATAGAGAAAGAGGAAGGAATAGTACAATACAATTCTATTATTTTGCAAGGAATAATACAAAGATCATTTGGATAGTGGGTTCAATGGCATTGCCCTTGAAGTTGTTTGGGCAGTAGGTCCAGCTATCTTCCACAACTCCTAATAGTGTTGGCACAACTCGTAATAGGGTTGTAATCTCCTAACAAGGATTCAAAGTCTCCTAACAGGGAATCATATGTACTGAATGTAATCATAAACTCCTAACAAGATCCATCCTCTAACAAAGAACATTTATATTAGTACATCATCTTGTGAGTACCATCCCCACCTAGGTTTTCCCTCTGATCAAGGGTTTCCCTAGTTAACATATCTAGTGTTATTGTGTATGAGTATTTTGTTGTGGTTTCAGTTTATATTACTCATATGGTTAAGTTTTTTTAAGGATGATAATTGTGATAATAGTTAGATAGCAGGTTCACCCCCCTCTTAGTTATATCAATAGACTATATATTCTAACAATTGGTATCAGAGCATCAAGTCCTTGAAGGATAAGCTTAATAGCTTTTGGGAGATAGATGGAAAGTCTTTTTAGAAAGGATAGTCTTAGATTTGATGGGGCCAACTATGACAGTTGGAAGGAGAAGATGAAGACTCATCTATTTTGCATGGTCTAAGATATTGGATATTGACAAAGAGTAAGAAGACAATCATTGAAGAAGAAAAACTAGAAGGATGTAGTGAAGATGAAAGAGATCTATTCATGTGTAACATGAGAGAAACATAAGCTTTACTAATAGCTCTTCCAGAGAATGAATATAGTTAGGTAAAGTCACTTAAAACATCTTATGAAATTTGGAAAGCATTAGAATCTAATTTTGAAGGTGATAAACATACAAAGAGAATGAGAATACAGAATCAGATATATGCATTTGAAGATGCTAAAATGATGGAAGATGAATCTGTAAGAAGTTATATTGGTAGAATATTAGAAATTGTTGTAGGAAATTGGTCTCATGGTGGAGCCAAGGAAGAAGATGAAGTAATATAGAATATCTTAAAAAGTTTGACACCATCATTTAAACAAGTAGATCAGATGATTCAGCTAGTAATACCTTGCACTAAGGATTTCAAAAAGGAAATGTTGCTTAGAAGATTAGAATCTATAGAAGTAGATCTAATACAATCTAGAGATCTAGCTAGAGTCAAAATAGCTTTCAATGCATTGAACATTTGACCTAATCTAACAAGGAGTGCAAGCACACGTGGAGATTTTGCTAGTAGCAGCAGATCTAATGATGACAAGAAGATTGTGGAAGGAATAGCCCTTCTTGTGAGAAGAGAAAAATATGGTAAGAAAATCTTCAAATGTCGGACTTGTGATTAATTTGGTCATTATGCATCTAAATGTCCTAAAAGGGAGAAAAAGTACATAAGGGAAAGTTTAAGCCTAGAAGAGATAGAGATAGAAATTGTGTGTATGCAAATGAAGATGACAAATCTAATGAGAAATGTCAAAGTGAAAGTGATGATGCATTGGGATTTGTGGCTATCAAGGAAGACGATCTTGAGAGAGAAATTAGAGAAGAAAGGGCTCTTGTTTCCCAAGTGGAAAAGAAATCTGATTGGATAATAGACAATGGTTGTTTGCATCACATGACTAGTAATATGAATAAGTTTGTTAAGTTAAAGAATCATGATGGAGGTATTGTCAGAGTTGGTAACAATGCAACTTGTCATATAACAGGAATTGGATCCATTACTCTTGATGGTAAAACTAACACTAATGATGTTTATTTTGTTGATGGATTGGAGCATAACTTGTTGATTATTGGGTAGTTGGTGGACAAAGGTTATCAGTTGCAATTCACTGAGAAGATCTGCATTATTAAAGACAAATATGGTAAGCTAATTGGAACTAGCACTAGATCTAGAGGTAATTTATTTCAGTTGAATCCTATTGAAATGACATGAGACTTGCCTAAGATTACAAAGCCTGCTAATATCGTGTGTAAAGAATGTATTTTGGCTAAACAGAATAAAGTATCATTTCCTAGCAAGAAATTTACTACCATAGACAAGCTAGAGATCGTTCACATAGATTTGAGTGGTCCCTCTAGTACAAGAAGATTCTATGGTGAAAGATCAAGTGATTTCACTCTATGTGCATTTACTAATGCGGATTGGGTAGGACGTATGGATGATAGAAAGAGCACTAGTGGTGGAGCATTCTCTCTTGGAGGAAGATTGGTTTCTTGGTTAAGAAAGAAGCAAGATTGTATTTCACAAAGTATTGCTGAGGCATAGTATATTGTAGTAGCAAATAATTGTAATCAAGTTATGTGGATGAAATAGATGCTAAAGGATATCAAAATTGGGTTTAAAGAACCTATTATCATTTACTATGATAACACAAGTACAGTGAGTATGTCTAAGAATCATAAATTGCATTATAAGACTAAGCATATATTTATTAAGTATCATGTGTTGAGAGAGAACGTAGCAAAAAAGGAGATTAGATTGGAGTATGTGAGTATTAAATATCATATTGCAAATATTTTTATGAATCCTTTGCCTAAAGATACATTGAGTACTTGAGAGGTACGCTTGGGGTTATGCTCCTGCCTACTTCTGAGTAGATGATAGAGAGAGTACATCAGTCTAGTGGTATTGAGCACTGTTGTTAGCCTGGACTAAATGTTGATGCTTCCTATATGGGCCAGTATCTATGATGATCTGATTCATTGAGGACTCTTGATATTTGGTATTGAACAATGTCTTTGGACACTCGAGCTGGTTGAAGACTTGGTGTAGCATATTAGCAATTGGTATTAAAAATTGGTATGTTGTAACATTAAGATTGATAACTTTGACATTGATGTCAATGGGGGAGAATATGGCATGAAATTTTTTTCCTAAGTTATGGGGAGAGATATCTATTTAGAGAGATTTAGAAAGATTCATAAAGGGATGCAGTAATATGCACCTGATGTATGGTGAATTGTTTAGTGTGAAGTAAATAATTCATGTCTAAGAAGAAGAAGTATGCACCTATTGTGTTGAGATTTATTTAGTGTGTGAACAGTTGATGTCAGTCCTAAAATCAAGAGGATTTCAGACTTACTTGATGAAGAGCATTTGAGAAGATGTGAACAACAGTAGCAGAAAAGTATTACTTGGTATTCTTGGAACTTAGATGTTTTTTCATCTATGTTGCCATCAATTCCAAAGGGAGATATTGTTAGCATGAATTTTGATGATACTACATTTGGGGAGCATCTTGAGCATTGGAGAGTATTGACATGTTGCATTCATGATTGTCTTTGTCATTGAATGGTTTTTGTAAAGACTAGCTAAGTTGTGGACAATGGGCTTATTGTCTGGTGATGCATAGTTATGGACATGTTTGACACAGTTTCCTGATGATGTGGTCAAGTGCATAGAGTCTAAGTCAAAGACGTGTAGAAGTTGTACCTGATTTACAGAGAGTAGTTTAGAGAAAGAGTATTGGGAAAGTAGTTCCTAATGTTTGTTTTCTATCTTTCATCTAAGATGTAATGAGAAGATGTGCAGTCAAGCAGTGACAGAGGACAATCAATGAGTGTGCAAGCCCTAGCATCATACATGTGAAGTTTTATATAGACTGTGAACCGACAGTGCTATTGGGTAAAAGTACAAAACTATGTCACCCTTTTACAAAGGAAAAGGCTAACAAAAGTATAATTGTTCATCTTCAATGACATAAAACTAGTATTAGTATTTAGAATTTGAAAATGAAGTAAACTAATGAAATGTGTAGAAATAGATGAAGTTTAGGATTATAAATTTTAATAATTATTTGGAATAAGAATTGATATATTTTCCTAATTATTAAAGTCAATATTTGAGTTGCTAAAAAACACTAAAAATTAGGGGTCTAGTTCCCACCACAAAATTATATTGAAATAAAATTGTTTCCCTTTGATCTTATATTATGTTATAGATATCATGTATAGATAGAACAATCAAAAATAAAAATTGGCTTTCATCCTATATTTTATCTTTTATAACAATTCAAATTCCAACTCACCTGAAATTGATAGTTTTCATCTCCCGTCACATTTTTCAAAACAAATTTATTCTAACCAAAAGAAAAATTATACATTCTAGAAGAGTAATCTCTCCTCTAGAACATCATATGATTTTCAACTTTTTTTATATGATTTAATATTTGTTTTCCTTCTCAAAATTGACATCATCCCGAGTGTTAAAATACGTACTTATAGAATTTTGTAATTATAATATACTATATCTAATTAAAACACTATAAAATCTATATGAGAATATTCATGACTTTGAGCTCTATAAAATGGTATTTATATGTTATTAAAAAAAATCATAAAAAATAGTAAGAGTTATTGCAACGTCAGTTTTCTGAAATAATTTAATTTTTTTAGTAATTAGATACAAAGTAGTATAAAAACATACATTTAATAGATATTTCCAATTGGAAAAGTGTGAGACCATATGCAACTTAGCTAGAGTGAATTTATCTAGATCATATGTTCGAAAAAAATTAACTTTTAGATAGAAATACCCAAATTCAGTCGTTCTAATAAGTCATCTTGAAAGGTGACACAACTTTGTACTTTCACCCTATTGTAATTGTAATTAATTAATTATCTTATTATAATTAATTGGGAAAGCATCAAGGCCGACTCAAGGAATTATTATGAAGATATGGTATAAAGGAAAGACGTTTTCCTTGTTTGTAATGTGAGCATGAGTGTTGTGATCGTTATATGAAGTGCGAAGTGTGAAAAGGAGAAGAGTGCTTACTAAATGGTTGTAAGTAATCCAAGGGATTATTGGATGCAATATTTTTTATCTGGTTACAAGATTAGAAGGAGCAGAGATTTGGTTGAAAAGATTGAGAAAGAGGAAGGAATGGTTTAGAATAATTCTATTATTTTGCTAGGAATAATAAATAGATCATTTGGATAGCGAGTTCATTGGTCTTTCCCTTAAAGCTGTTTGAGCAGTGGGTCCAGCTATCTTCTACAACTCTTGATAGGGATTCAAAGTCTCCTAACAAGGACTCATATCTACTGAATGTATTCATAGACTCCTAACAGGGTCCATCCTCTAACAAGGAACATTATATTAGTACATCATCTTGTGGGTACCATCCCCACTAGGGTTTTCCCTCTGATCAAGGGTTTCCCTAGTTAACATATCTGGTGTTATTATGTATGAGTATCTTGTTGTGGTTTCAATTTATATTACTCATATGGTTAAGTATTTTTAAGGATGATAATTGTGATAATAGTTGGATAACTGATTCCTCCCCTCTCAATTATATCAGTGGACTATATATTCTAACAGTAATCACTAGATAATAAAAATATTAAACTCGTTGTTTGATGGACATAGCCTAGGGATTGGGTAAACAATGTTAAATCTTTGTGTCTTGTGTTCTCTTCTGTGTGCAACTACATTATTATTTTCGGTTATTGAATATATTCTACTTTAATTGTTATTTATGTCTCTTTTAATTCTAACAACAAATGTTTCTCAAGTCTTTGTTTCCAAATGCACAATGGCCCCATTTTATACTACTCTGGTTGAAACACTAGAAATTGGGATTTAATTTTAATCAATGGCTATAATTTAGACTTTAACAACCCATAACAAATTAGTTGTTAGGTGTCTCCAAAAGAGTCACTTAATTAAATAAATAATTATTTTTACTCTAACAAAATTTCTAGAAAAACTATTATCTAATTCATTGGTATAGACGAATGATTGTTCGAGCTACCGAAAATAATAAATCATATTTCAAAGGTTTTAGATTAGGAATACCTTTCTTTCAATTAATACTTTTATATTTTTAAATTAATTTATAATAAATTTGTTTGATTTGTTTGATGATCTATTTTCTAGAAATCATTGTCTAACTAGATCACAATAGTTAGGGGTGGAATACAAAATTTACATATATACTATTCCTACAAATAATATAACAAAGAGATCTATGAGCACTTGATCAAATCAGTTTATTGAACATAGAAACAAGATACATACAATTTTAAAAGCTCATAGATATGAACCTAATGGAAGTTATACATAAAATCATTGAAAGAAAATATAAACTTATGAAATACATGTTACATTTGCATTGTAGAATTTTATAGTAAATAAAGGCTAGATAGTTTTAGTCAACCTATATTCTTTACTACATATATTAACTCATCTTTATTAAGTAAGAACAAGATTATTCTTAGTAATGAAAATTTAAGAAAAATATTATCTTAAGAAAACTTCTATATCGAGTTTGAAAAATCCAATCATAAATGCATCCATCAATAAGTAGTCAAATCAACATAAAGAAGTTAGAATTTATGATTTTCAAAGAGTTTCTTTCTTCCTATGAAAATAGTATTTTTTGGCCACATTAACTTCATTTATTATTCCTTGGCTATAGATGTTCATTTTCTATGTTGTTGTTATAGATCCTTTAACTATTGAAACTCTTATGGCCACCTATTAATGATGATCTATGTTCCTCATTATTGTTGCATGAAAAGAACTAGTATATTTACCAATTAATCATTCATCGCATTTTATTAGATTTCAATAAATAACTTCATAAAATTTAGATTGTGAAAAATGAACACACACACACACACACACACACACACACACACACACACACACATTCAAACATATATATTATATTTCAATAAATGTAACTTAATACTTATGCATTAATACATATACCTATAAACATGTTTAGGGGAAATAGGTATTTTCTTGTGACAAGCATGGGACAATGCAAAAGAGGTATTGGATTAGGGGTTACATGGTCCTAGGATGATGTAAATGTCTACTTGAAGGAACATGCTTGTCTTTATCTTCTAATGAAGAAGAAATATAAGAGAAGCACATTGTTATATAGGAATGGACCTAGAAGGAGGAGAACTAGATAAATGAGGAGCTAAAGAACAAATGGAATGAATTAATAGAAGTGCTATGTTTTGGGTTTTTTATTTATAGTAATGTTTGTTCATAAGATCATCATGGGGCAACAAAGGTGCAAGTAGAGAAAGCTAAAAATGGTCTAGATAAATTCCTCATATAATGTAAAAATTATGTCCAATTTCATTCATAGTTTGCATCATGTCATCATGAGGAAACTTAATACATTTGTAGGCAAAGAGGAAATGATATTGATGGAAACTAGCCATGGAATACCTAGCTTCACTCAAAACAAGCTAGACTTTAAAATGATGGAAAATGTGGCAGAGAGCGCCTTGGATCCCACAAGGACTCACAAGAAGGTATACCCCAAGGAAAAAGAGAAGTACCAACCATTCATATGAATGCTAACATTCAAATCCTCACCATATGCTATCCATCAATAAATAAGACCTATTATGTAATCACAATGACTCTACAAGTAGAATCAACCATGATGCTAATGACAACATTATCCTTGATCCATGCAAGGATGTTAGAGGAGAATGTTTTTTTTTAAATGGTGAGTCATTCGGCATAAAGGAAACATCACGTCCAAAAACATCACGTCCATTTTACATTTTAATTTTTAAATACATATTTAAAATTTGTAAAATAAAAAGAAATACTTAAGTTTGATTGAGGAACTTAGGAAAGTTGTTGCTAGGAATGGTTTGATAGAATAAGGTGGAAAAAGAGATAGCATGTTGTCTTTTGAAATGGTAATGTTCAATAAAATTAGAGTTAAAATGAATTTCTTATGGATAGAATCCATTAACACTAGGTGGTTTAAAATATGTTTGATCAATACTTACTTAAGTAAACATAGTATTTGGTTAAATATCACATCTATATTGTAGAATTTAATTCATCATTTTTATTTTCTAACATTTCAAAATTATGTTCCATTTTTTAGATTGTGAGAATTAGGTATAATTATACCCCCATAAAATGCATGGGCTAGGGGGGAGACCAGACCTCTTGACCTCATGCTTCACAATATAAATGTTATGCTAATTGAGCCAAATCCCCAACCTCTCTCAAGGAGTTTCAATTTAGGTTAACATCAATATAATTAAATTACATATGTATAGACTCACACACACACACACATGTATGCATGTATATATGTATATGTATGTATACACATACACATACATACATACATACATACATACATATATATATGTATATATGTATATATATATATATATATATATATATGTACATATATATATATATATATATAGATATATATAGATATATATGTACATATATATATATATATATATATGTACATATATATATATATATATATGTACATATATATATATATATGTACATATATATATATATATGTACATATATATATATATATATATATGTACATATATATATATACATATATATATATATATATGTATGCATATACATATATATATATATATATGTACATATATATATATATGTATGTATATATACATATCTATATATACATATATATATATACATACATATATATATATATATATACATATCTATATATACATATATATGTACATATGTACATATATATATATATATATATATATATATATATATATATATATATATATATGTACATATGTATATATATGTACATATGTACATATATATATATATATATATATATATGTACATATGTACATATATATATATATGTATATATATAGATGTACATATATATATATATATATATATAGATGTACATATATATATATATATATATGTATGTATGTATGTATGTATGTATGTATGTATGTATGTATGTATAGACACACACACACACACACACACACACATTTATGTTGGTCACTTTTGTTCTAAAAGATAAGAAAAAAGTAAACTTTTTTCTTAATATAGTTTTAAACATTTAAATAAAGATTTACAAATTTTTTTGATATCAATATTATAACTATCACTTGGTAGAGATTCTTGTTGGCCTTCATATCGTAAAGACTTCCCCATACTAGCATTGGCTATCTCCCCATGGCACAAAGGAAAGGAGGTTGAAGAGGATACTTCAGATGACTAGACATTGTAGACCCTAAGATAAACCATGAGTCGAGTTGGGGCAAGATGGATGAACTAGATCGTTGTCCTCCTCCAGCTATGACTTTAACTACATAGGGTTCTTCCTTTTTAGGCTATACCCATTTAATTTTATTATTTATACTTAAAAGTGAGTCACTTATGTTTTTTTGAACTTTGATTTCTAAGCTATGCCCATGTGACTTTCAAGGAATGTTTTTTCCCGCTAATTTTTTTTATTTAAATGTATTATTAATTTAATTAATTAATATAATTGGTTAGTAATTTCCAAAAATATATTACTACCCAATATTACACATTAGAGAAACCTATGTTAGACATGTCATAAATTAACTAAAATTAATTAAATATGTTATAATTATATTAGTATTGTAATTATCACCCCTTTATTCTAGCTAATTCTCAAAATAATAACTTAAATAATACCTCGAATCATGCATTTGATAGATTTTTAGATATTGTATTATCTTAGAAAAATGAGTTTTGTAGACAATAGTTAAGGTTTGAAGATGAAAGAGATGAATTTACACGTTCCTTCCCAAATATTTCACTTTTATATTTTGACATTGACTTTAATTTATTAAAATTCCAATATCTAGTATAGAGACCCAAAATAATCTCTTTCTTGATTTGTAATTCCTAGTATCATGAAGATATACTATTAATTCAAATAATATTTTAACTTGAACCAATTAGATGGTTATATTTTTCTATTGTATATTTAAATAATAATAATTTTAATATTTAAAAAAATTGACTTGGAAACAATAAGTTGTAATAGTAAAAATATTCAACATTATGCAAAATAATACCAACAAAATCCCAACTTACCTTATATTAATCTCCACCAATAATGTCTTTTGATATATTTGGAATCTTGGACACTATAAAATATTTTCTTACTTTTTTTCTTTATTTTTAACAAAAGACTATAGTCTATATATTGATAATTAAATAAGCACAAAATAAGCCATATAGGCAAAATTACTAGTTTATCATAGAGGAAGAAATAGAGAAAAGTGCCTGAAAAGAGGAAGTATAAATAGTTGCACCATAGAAGAAATAAACCTACAAATATCATCAAAAGAATAATAAAGGGAGAATGTATTAAAAAAGAGGAGTAAATTTGATAGTCCAACATTGAAAGTATATCAACCAAAAATATTCCCAAGGAAGACGAACATAGCAAACCCAATAGTTGTAGAAGTCAAAATAGTTATCACACCATAGACATAGAACAAAGATATAATATTACATAACCCTTCTTCAAAAACAATCTAAAAAATAAGCTCTTAAATTAGGAATATCAAAATAAATAGATTATATATGCATTTACTTAGTTTCATAAATTAAACAATATCTGCCTCCAACTTTGGCTTAATCATTATTTTAGCTTTTGAGTATTGTACTCTTGTATTCATTTAGAATGAAAATGGTAGATTATTAAAATAAAACATTTTCAATGTTAATGCATTGATAGAAGAATGTACAAAGGGAAGATGATCAAACAACTTTATGTTTAATCTTAAACGCGTGCTTCTATTAAAAAATGTATCATTTAATTAAACCTAATTTCTCACATTTACAAGATATTATTGAAGTGTATTTAAGTATTTACTAGGTTCTACAAAAATGATAAAGCCACAAATAGAAATTGGTGAAAGTTGCCATTTTTATAGATTTATCATCATATCATAAATAAACATAACTAAATTTATTACCAATATAAATTCAATTTAAAAATAACTAAATTAAAGATATGTACCTATTTCTAATAAATTATTTTTCATTTATTAAAAGCACTCTACAAATAAAAAACAATTTTAACCTGAAATATTTATTGAAACCCCAGACTCTATTTTAACCTAAACACTATTGGTTTGTTTGACTGTTGGAATAGGAATACGTATTATGGAATTGTTATTCTAGAATAGAAAATAAGAATATGTATACCTATTCTTGTTTGGTTTAGTCAAAATTTGATGGGGAATTCACAGACCCAAAAATTTATGTTCTCTAAAATAAATAGAACTAAAATAGGAATACGTATTCTAATTCCACCTATTTAGGTGGAATTGCAAATGCTTATTTTTGGGTCAAAATTGGAATATTTATTCCTATTCACAATTTTGATTTGGTGCACCCAAAGGCCCCATTTGGTTGGGGAAGATGAATTTCTATCATAACTAGGTTATCTCATAACCAGGTTTTCAAAAATTTAGTTATGCGTTTTAGGAAGATAGTTGGACCATTTGGTTGACACGGAAGATGAATATACAAATCCATATTCTACGTTTGGTTGCCGATTTAGAAATTGGAATTGGAATTTGAAGTAAAAAAATTTAATCTTATTTTATTAGTGAAACACAAGTATTATAATGAGTAAAGTATTAATATTTATGATTACTAATTTATTTATAATTAGACTACATTATTATTATTTTTAATTCTTGAATATTTATAGTTTTATTTTGTTAGTAAAGAATAAATAAAATGATTATTATTTTTAATTTTAATTCTATTTATTAGCAAAGAAAAGTAAAAAATAACCATACTTGCAATCATTTGTACAAAGTTATTTTTTGTCCCATAGTTGGAAATTGTGATCATATATATTATATATTTTTGAAAAATTATATAAGACAAATTTATCATCGAATTGAATTTATTTTTGAATTCATCTGAACTTCATAATTGTTGAACTCGAACTCAAACCTTGTGACTTAGCTATTAAATATGAGAACACCAGGAAATCCACGCTCTATACCATTATGCCCCACATTCGACAAGAAACCCTCTCATGCTGCTCATTCTTCCCATTACTGTGAGTATTGTTAGATGGTCAATCCTACATATATAAACTAGCAATCTCACCTTGGTGTGCAATGGGTATGCCAAATTTATTTTGGAGATAAATTATAGAAAAAAATTGTATTTATGTATACATTTGTTTTGCATGTGATAATCTAAAATCAACTATGCATCCACCTAAAAGGATCCAAAAATGTCTTAAACCAAACCTCAAAATAACTTGAAGATAATTAGGCTCCTCACTCCATTAGAAATAGCTTCATGTTTGAGATCTCCATCTTTTTATGTCCTTCTGTCTCTCTTGCTTCCTCTATCCCTCTCTCCCCTCCTTCCTTTTTATATTTGTGTGTTTGTGTCCTCCCTCTGTCCCTTTCTCAACCTAGCCCACTCTTCTCTCCCCCCTCTATGTATATATCTCTTGAGGAAATATTTCTATAGATGCATGAACACACAAGCTCCTCTCTCTCTCTCTCTCTCTCTCTCTCTCTCTCTCTCTCTCTCTCTCTCTCTCCCCCCCCCCTTCATATCCCGCACTCTCTGCCCCTCTATGTATCTCTCCCTTCCAATAAATTTATTAAGTTAGTTCATTATTCAACAAAATATGCAACTAAAATTTTACATGAAATATTATATAAGAAAAAATATACTATTTTACATTCACACACATTAAACATTTGATGATAACTTTAACAAGAAAAATGATGCTTTGTCAATAATTGTTCTTAAAAAATGTGGAATTTTGGCTACATAGATTTTACATGCAATTTTTTAAAAAAAAATTGTCTATATAAATGTCTACCCAAATCTTCAACCATATTTGTTCACTCAAATCACACTTTAGCATGTCTAATGTTCAATCCACTTTGGTGCATGTGCAAATAGACTTTACATCATTTCCCATCGAAACAAGTTCCAACCCAGATAAAAACCAATTGAGCAGGTTATTTTTGTACAACCATTATATCTATAACAATAATTACACATAAAAAAGCCATAGTTTTATTTCTTACATACTTAAATACCAAAATCTCATTGACTATTTTTTTTAATGTTAATTTATTGTTAAAGGGAACTCTATAAAATAGTTTTAGCTTTCAAATTTTAATTAAATTATATTTATACTTAATTTTACTATTTTAATTTTTAACATTAATTTTTTCTCTACTTTTATCCACTTTTCTTTTTTACTCTATCTCTACTTATATTTAGCCCCTCTCTCTCTCTCTCTCTTCATATATATATATATATATATATATATATATATATATATATATATATATATATATATATATATATATATATCACTTTCTATCTAGATACTTTCTTCCTAGAAAAATATAACAACAATCTATTGATAATGGAGTAAAAAAGCTTAGAGTACATGGACTCAAATTACATGTACATACATTATTTTGTACAATATTTGAAACACTAAATTTCCTCTTTAGCCTATCTAGTACACTATGTTTAATAAAAATTCTCAAAGAAATTTTGTAGCTTTTAGAGTTAGGTACATCAGAAAAATATTATAAGAAGTTTTTAAATATTTTACTTATAATAAATTCGGAGTGTTTAGGCTTGTGTATTTTTACACTATTTGACATGTTACTATGAATCAGGGCAAGGATATGTGTTTGACTTGAGTTAATCCATGATGATGCACACTATATCCATCTTCAAACCATCTAAAATAATTTCATCTAATTTGGGTCTTGATATAGCCATGTTTGGTTTAGGTAAACATGATCATTCCATTAAGCTTAGACACACATTATCTGTCTACAAATATTTTGTTCATGTAATCTTTCTTGATTGAATATGATGAAAAGGTGGTTTCATCATTGCATAGGATTTTTCATGGCTCTAGAACTCAAAATTATAGCTTGTGAAAACTCAGTTACAAAATTTGCAATAGTTGTGAAGTTTCTGAGTGGGCCAACTATAAGAACACTATCATCCCTCACAATTGGACTCAAAGGTGTGCTTTATTATATAGCCATAATATAGGAAATACTTCTCGATGGTATTATCCCCTTTGTCTTTGCAAAAGAGTATAGTGTGCATTTAGATATACTAAGCATAGGGTATGCTTCTAGTTCTACTTGGTTCACATTGCTAAGTGTTAGTTTATGTAAATAAAACTATTGGTGATGCATGCATTTCAATTTTAGGGTCATATTTGGCATTTCAAATCACATCATTACCAATAAGGAGTTCAACACTAGGACTCACAAGGGAAGAGTCTCATCATGTGGTTCTATCCTTACATTACCCAAGTTTAGCCACTTAGGGCACAAACCCCCAAGAAGGAACAATCGATGTGGATTCAAGCCACCTCCTCATGTTGATGAAGATGCTTAGTTATGCATTACACTGAAAGCATCTTCTCTCACTCCCTTTATGAGCCTAAATTAGCACACAAGATAAGGGTTAGGCACATTTTATCTTTATTAGTGTTATCCATTATTTGTTCATTAATATTTTAATTGATTAATCACTTCCTATAGGTTGTTGCACCAACCCCATGGAAACACTCTCTCCGTTAGTGTCCATAGACTTTCATCTCAGGTGTTAAAATACATATGAAATCCATGACGAAATTTACACACATCTGTACAAGTGACCTCAAGCAACTTTGAGAATAAATAGACACTTAGGTTCTTTCAAAGATCATGTACTAATAAATTTTTATTATTATACAAATTGACATACAATATTATGAAAAGAAAAATAAACTTCCCTCTATGATCATATAAATCATATTTTAACATCATGAAAGTCTGATAATGAATTTCACATAATTGCTACAATATGAAAACTTGCTAACTAGATCACATTATACAACCATTAGAAAATTTTATCCATCATTTAAACAAGATTAATAAATTTGAAAATAATTAATAAATAATCCTTTTCAATAATGGTCGTCTAAGCCCTTCTAGACATTCTAAATCATTGATCATCATAATCAACATTCACACTTCATATAGGAAATGCCTTCGGCATAACTATGTACAAATCAAACAGATACCAACATTCAAATAACAATGTCATCAAAATATGTTCAAATTATGAATGTGATCCAAATATTTTTAAATTAGGTATGTGATCAATAATTCAATGTTATATACGCAGCATAAGATAGAAGATAGAAAAACGATATCCATGAATTGATGAGAAAGAACAATATCCATGATCTGAATGGTGGTGTGAAAACACACCATTAAATATGAAAACACTAGGAAATCCACAATGTATGCCCTTATGCCCCACATTTGGCGAGCAACCCTCTCATGTTGCTCAATCTTCCCATTACTATCTATATTGTTAGATGGTCAATCCTACATCTATGAACTAAACATGCTTGAAAAATTAAAACCTGATTATTTTTTAATGGAATACACCAAGGAGTGGCATCAGAAATATTGACCATTTACAAACATGCATAGTAAACAATCATCAGATAGCTCATTTTTTATCAACATGTGTGGTCTTACAATATCAAAAAATCAAGAGTTGACAATCTTGTCAGGAAGCACATACATAGGAAACCAAATTGTGGAAAAAAGACAAGAAATTTAAAAAATATCCAAGCAAATTAAGAATATACATATAACATGGGACAGAATCATGAAGTGTACAATCATCTACCAGAAATCCTCAATACTTTTGATAATCTTGTCAGCGAGAACATACATAGGAAATCAAATAGGGACAAAAAGACAATAAATAAAAACATATGCAAGCAAATTAGGACTATAGATATAACATAGGACAGAATCATGAACTATACAATCATCTACCAAATCACATTTCTATCAGCATATCCTCTCAAGTTCTACAATTGAGCATTCATCATTTGCCACTCCTCGTGTATTCCACGTATGTATGGTTCAAATATAACTCTAATTAACAATGTAATGAACAACTATACCAAACGTTTATGAGATCATAAATTACGTATAGATTAGGTATGTATACATCAAGTATGCTTAGCAAAATAGTAAAAATGTGCTCAGTAATGAGTTTCAGTATAGTGTTGTGAGAGATCAATGCAATACCATTAAACAAAGCCAACTAACCATCTAGAATTACTTCATGTGCCAATCATGTGAATGCCAATGAAATGAACAACTAAACTATGTATTGACTAATGCCAATCATGCCAATGAAATGGATGACTAAACTATGCATAGATCAAGTATGTATACATACATACATACATGTGTGTACATACATACATACATACATACGTACATGTGTGTACATACATACACACATACATACATACATACGTACATACATACATGTGTGTACATACATATGTACATACGTACATACATACATACTATTTGTTTCAAATTTGTTTAGCAAAATAGTCAATATGTGCTCACTAATGAATTCCAGTATATTGCTATGAGAGATCAATACCAATGAAATGAACAACTAAACTTTGTAACAGTTTCTTGCTAGTAATGAGTTCTAATATAGTGCTGTGAAAAATGAATGCAATACCATTAAATAGAGCCAAGTCATAAACTATCTATGGATCAACTATGTATAGATCAATGGTAATCATGGCTTTTATCTATATGTAATCAATATGTGCTCAATAATGAATTCCAGTATGTGCTCATGTGATTACATGTATATATCATAGTGCTAATCATAATAACCATATCATGGTTCTATTTATATCTACTATCTGCTTAGCAAAATAGTCAATACATGCTGTAACTATTTGTTTCGAATCTATTTAGCAAATTAGTCAATATATGCTGTAATAATTTTTTTAGAATCTATTTAGCAAAATAGTCAATATGTGCTCACTAATTAGTTCCAGTATAGTGTTGTGAAAGATCAATGCAATACCATTAATCCAAGTGAATCATGCCAATGAAATGAACAACTAAACTATGGATATATCAAGTATGTATTGATCCATGCAAAATCAGTCAACATACTTATGAGGTCATAAACTATGTAGAGATCAATGCAATACCATTAAATGCATCCAACTCATAAACTATGTATGGATGTCTGTCCTATATTTATGTAGTATACATGGAAGATCAATGGAAATCATGGCTTTTATCTATACATAGTTGACCTATACATAGTTTATCATGGTTCAAATTTGTTTAGCAAAACAATCCAATATAGAGATCAATGCAATACCATTAAATGTAGCCAACTCATAAACTATGTATGGATGTATGTCCTATATTTATGTAGTATACATGGAAGATCAATGGAAATCATGGCTTTTATCTATACATAGTTGACCTATACATAGTTTATCATGGTTCAAATATGTTTAGCAAAATACTCCAATATAGAGATCAATGCAATACCATTAAATGCAGCCAACTCATAAATTATGTATGGATGTTCTTCCTATATTTATGTAGTATACATGGAAAATCAATGGAAATTAGGGCTTTTATCTATACATAGTTGACCTATACATAGTTTATCATGGTTCAAATCTGTTTAGCAAAACAATCCAATATAGAGATCAATGCAATACCATTAAATGCAGCCAACTCATAAACTATGTATGGATGTTCATCCTATATTTATGTAGTATACATGGAAGATCAATGGCAATCATGGCTTTTATCTATACATAGTTGACCTATACATAGTTTATCATGGTTCAAATATATTTAGCAAAACAGTCCAATATATGTTGTAACAGTTTGTTTAGAATCTATTTAACAAAATAGTTAATATATGCTCACTAGTGAGTTCCAGTATAGTGTTGTGAGAGATCAATGCAATACCATTAATCAAAGTGAATCATGCCAATGAAATGAACAACTAAACTATGGATATATCAAGTATGTATAGATCCATGCAAAACCATTCAACATATTTATGAGGTCATAAACTATGTAGAGATCAATGCAATACCATTAAATGCAGCCAACTCATAAACTATGTATGGATGTCCATCCTATATTTATGTAGTATACATGGCAGATCAATGGAAATCATGGCTTTTATCTATACATAGTTGACCTATACATAGTTTATCATGGTTCTATTTCTATATGCTACATGCTTAGCAAAATAGTCAATATATGTTGTAACTATTTGTTTCTAATTTTTTTAGAAAAACAGTCCAATATATGTTGTAATAGTTTGTTTAGAATCTGTTTAGCAAAATAGTCAATATGTGCTCACTAATGAGTTCCAATATTGTTCTATGAGAGATCAATGCAATATCATTAATCAAAGCGAATCATGCCAATGAAATGAACAACAAAACTATGTAGTGATAAATGCCAATCATGCTAATTAAATGAACAACTAAACTGTGTATTGATCAATGCCAAACATTAAACAGAGGCAACTCATAAACTGATCCATGTAAAACAATTAAACAGAGGCAACTCATAAATGGGAATTACTTCAGATGCCAATTAAATAGTCAAAATGTGCTCAATAATGAGTTCCAATATAGTGATGTGAGATCAATATAGTTTCAATTTTAGTGCTATTAGAGATTAATGCAAAACCATTGAACAGAGTAATCATGCAGCATATGCCATTGCAATCTAGTCAGTAGCTGAAATAGCTAAATCTTACCAAATGTCATTGCACTCCAGTCCACTCTCTCCACCTCATCCATCATCAAGAACCCTTTGGCTCTTTCACGTTGAAGCATGAAGGTATCATGTGCTTTCACGAAAACTACTCGACTCAATTCAAGGATAGCTTTGAGAGCAATATATGTGGCACTCAAAACATTATCCTCTTCAGATTTATCCACTTTTACAATCTGAGGCTTATCGAGGCCATCTTTCAGTTCCTTCATAGTTTCGCATATCACATCCAATGATGTAGAAAAAGATATCTTCTTCCTCTTTCCCCTCCTTGATGATGATGGTGGAGGAGTCCCTATAGAACTTGCACTCGACTAATTCGAATGATATAACTCTTCATCAAAATCTAGTTGGATGTCAAGAGGTGTACTACAATTGGTATCGTCCTCATCAAGCACGTGAAATGCATCGTTCATAGGGTTCCCTTCTTCAGCATCAAGGGGCGTTGTAGCTACAAACCCTTCTGCAATGTCATTACTGACAATTACAACCAACTCATTGAAATATTGGAAAGGTGACCTCTTATACATTTTTGCATTTTTGAATTCTCTCCTCTACATGTAAGCATTAATAGATGGATTAGGTTGTAAGTTTTTCATTATTAAAATAAGAAGGGGAAAAAATTTCAATGAAAAGAGTACAAAGATCATCATACCTTTAAAAGCTCATCCCACACTGAATCCTCAGCATCCACAGTTTGAGTTTCTTCATTCCAAGCTAACCCACTTCTATTTTTCAAGTCCTTCATTACTCTATATCCTACTTTCCATATTTTCAGCTTATTCTTAAAATGATCTCGTGATAGATTCAAGTTCATCCCTGCATTGAATGTCCTCTCTATCACAGTCCACACTTCTTTTTCAAAACCACCTTCACCTTTTTGTCCAAGATGAACTTGTTTGAGGAGCAAGTCTAGAAACTTGTGTTCCATCAGTTTTGTCCACATTTTCTTCTTTGAAGAAGAATATTTTTTTCTTGTAGTGAGGGATCCATCTATATCACTCAAAGTAATGGGAGAACACATATGGTTCACATGATCAAATCCGTCCATGCTCATCATGATCTCAGTATATGCCATTGTGTACTCCTTCCTATATTTCATTTAAATTTGAAGGTGATAAACTTTAAATATTAATTTGTAATACATCATAATGGAACGAGGCTAACATATTGAATAGGTAAACATATTACAATTTAAAGTAATCATACGATTGAAATTGAAAGTTACTGCTCTTTAAATTTAAATGGAATGCAACAAGGAGTAACATCAGAAAAATAGGATTTTTAGCAAATTTGTTGTTCTCTTGTTACTAGTGGGCTTATGATCTTCATCATTTGGTACTCCTTGTTGTATTTCATTTAAAATTGAAGATGATAAACTTTAAATATCATTTTTAATACAGCCTAATGTAATGAGGCTAACATTTAATAAACTTAAAAGCATTTAACTGAAGATGATAAACATTATTCAACTACAACATGTGACAGTTTGAGTGGTTTTGAGGCAGCAAATAGGAGGAATAGTTGGGAGACATTTAAGCTACTCCTATCAGATGATACACATTTAAGCAATAATTGATGATAACACATCAGCATCAAAAAAACTACTAGCAAGACAAAATGGTGATATCAATGGTAGGTAAATAGTCGTGAGCCCCATTATAAAGCATGTTATTGTACTTTCTCAATGCAAAGATGTATAATAATTGTGCTTTCTTACATTTAAAACAATGTAATCTACGTTTCAAGTTGGATTGTGTATTGTAGATATGATCAACAATTTTTGTACATAAAGTAGGTGTGAAATTGAAAGTTAATGCTCTTTTTATTTTAATTAGAATGTAGCAAGGACTAATATCAAAATAACAAAATCACACACCATCATTGTATATGCATACATCAATTTAATCATATAAAGCACATTGCCTTCTAATAAATCATTTATTCTTGGGATCTATAATCTTTCCACATCCTACTTGCTATATCTTCTCGAAATTGGGCCCACTCATTTCTATCCTCCTGAGACAACCCATATATCTCAAGCAGTGGTACCTTTATCCCATCACAATCATCTTCCTCTTCAATAGCTACTTCCAATGGAAGGCCATCCTCTATCGTAATGAAATTGTGAAGTATGCAACATGCTAAAACAATATAGGATTGTGTCATTCAATAGCATAAGATGTTGCATGTCTTAAGATTGAAAAATGTTGCTTCAGAATACCAAATGTAGGTTCTATTGCATTCCTAAGAGAGGAGTGTTGATGGTTGAACAACTCATTTGTAGAGTTTATTGGGTTCTCTCTTGACCACTCTTTCAAGTGGTAGCGTGTACACCAATGAGGAGCGAGAAATCCAGGTGCATTTGGATATCCAACATCCACTAGATAATATTTCCCTACATAAAGAAAGTATATTGTCAATACTTGAACCATTTAGCATAACCTTGAGTATATTAAAATGTGATTTGGCTTACCAGGGGGAACTACAAGTGGATTTGATCTGGATAGAGTTGAAGCTAGAACACGACTATCTGCAGCAGAGCCTTCCCAACCAGTAAGACAGTACTGAAACTTACAATCAAAGGAGAAGACACCCATAACATTTTGTGATAGGTTCCCTTTTCTATCATGATATTTACCTTGTATGTCGACATCGACTTGCACTGGAATATGGGTTCCATCAATGGCTCCAATGCAATCCTATGAGATATGATATACTGATCAAATGTATGCTCAAGTAATAATAAGATAGGGACAACAATCTAGACAATAAACTTGTAACAATGTGTGATTTACCTTGAAGAACGGTTCAAAACGATCCTTCCCACTAATTTTAGGAGGAGTGCCTGGACCAGGTGGTATGAAGTAATCTCTGTGAAGGGCTAGGATAGCCGTCAAAACCTTGTGGAAGTACCAACTGACTGTCTCTCTTGAGTGCCCAAAGTTATGGGCAATCTTTTGGTTCCTTAGATTGTGCTCAAGGGTGTGGAGGAACCTCACTAGTTGTTCCTCTAACTTCAAGTGGATCATATCTCTCAAGCTTCCTTTCAGCCTGAGAATACAAGCTAGAGAAAAGAAGGTTGCCCTACTCATCTAAATTTGATCATGACAATCCACCTCATTCGAATGAATAATGTCTTTACAAAAGAAATTT
The DNA here is from genome assembly GCA_028749045.1 of Cupressus sempervirens. Lineage (NCBI taxonomy): Eukaryota > Viridiplantae > Streptophyta > Pinopsida > Cupressales > Cupressaceae > Cupressus > Cupressus sempervirens. Next base: position 640,758,195 of record CM053793.1, read on the forward strand.
CCTTTTCTTATTCATTTATCCATTTGACTGCCTTCTCAGGCTACCAGTACTTTGGCTATGCCAACAAAAGCAAAAAGAATTGTGAGAATGCGGGTGTATGTGTTCTTCCTAACTATGCTTCCTTGAACCTCTATAGTCTCCATAGGATCCATCAGTGGCCTAAAACGTGGACAACTTAAACACTATCAGTTATGAGATATCAACTATCACCTATCGAGATACAACATGATTATTTGCTAGCCTCATTGCATTAAGAAGTCAATTATTTATTCAAATATAGCAAGAAGTACCAACTACTGAGGATCATAAGCCCATAATGAACAAATTAAAATAATGTGTCATTCTACTCCATGTAATCTATCTATACCAATGAAAGCATAATATTGATTCCATTTGTCTATATGTATACACACATGTATGTGTATATGTATGTGCACACACGTGTATGTATGCATGTATGTACACACACATGTATGTATGTGTGTATGTACGTACATACACACATGTATGTATGTGTGTATGTACGTACACACATACACACATGTATGTATGTGTGTATGTACGTACATACACACACATGTATGTATGTATGTATGCACGTACACACATGTATAAATGTACAGACACATATGTATGTATGCACACATACACATGTACAAACTATAACCTGAATTTGAGTTTTTTTGAATGTGTTTTAATAAACCATCAGGTCTGCTAAAACTGAGGCTCGTCTTTTAGAAGATGAAAAGGAGCATTGTTGGTAGTGGGAATAGGGTTTCTTTTTGCATTGATCTATACATAGTTTATGACCTCATAAACTATGTATAGTTGATGTATACATAGTTTAGTTGCTCATTTCATTGGCAAGATTTGCATTGATCTCATTACTGAGCACATATTTACTGTTTTCCTAAGTAGATTCAAAATAAACTATTACAACATATATTGATTGTTTTGCTAAGTAGATAGCATATACAAATAGAAACTATGTATAGGTCAACTATGTATAGATAAAAGCTATGATTGTCATTGATCTACCATGTATACAGTATACTACATAAATATAGGACAGATTTAGTATCCACCCTTTCCTAATGCAAAACTAAAACATGTGAATAGGGTCATAGGCATAAACACTTATAGTTAGGTACATCCATACATAGTTTATGACTAGGCTGTGTTTAATGGATTTGCAATGACCTATACATAGTTTATGATTTGGCTATGTTTAATAGAATTGCAATGATCTATACATAGTTTACGACCTCATAAACTGTGTGTGCATGAACTATGTATAGATCAGAGCCAAGATTGGCATTGATCTATACATAGTTTATGATGTCATAAACTATGTACAGAGAAAAGCCCTAATTGCCATTGATCTATATATAGTTGATCCATACAGAGTTTATGACTTGGCTCTGTTTAATGGTATTGCATTCATCTCTCATAGAACTATACTAGAACTCATTACTAGCAAGAAACTGTTACAAAGTTTAGTTGTTCATTTCACTGGTATTGATCTCTCACAGCACTATACTGGAATTCATTAGTGAGCACATATTGACTATTTTGCTAAATAGATTTGAAACAAACAGTTACAACATATATTGACTAAATTTCTAAGCAGATAGTAGATAGAAATAGAACCATGATAAACTATGTATAGGTCAACTATGTATAGATAAAAGCTATTGATATACTTGTAAATTTCATTGCTATGGGTACAGAAAATCAGAGCTTTAACTATGATATATATAGGTAATTAGAGGTAATGGCATGAGCACATACTAGAACTCATTCCTGAGCATATATTAACTATTTTTCTAAGCAAACCTGCAACAAACTATGACCATTTGAATGAACAAAAAAAACCCAATATGCAAATGTGGGTGGGAGAAGAGAACCGTGCGTGCGAAAAGAGAGTTATGTTCAAAGTCACCGCCGCCGTTCAAAGTGGAGAAACCCTAGCCACAACCACAGCCATGAAAAACGAGCTGTGTTCAAAGCCATTGTCGTCGTCATCCAAAGTAGAGAAACCCCAGCCCCAACCACAACCATGACAAACGCCACGGCCACAACAAACACCACAACCGTTGCAGAAACCCTCATCTTCCATAGCACAACAGCAAAATAGCGGTGAAAAAATAACAATGCACTTTTGCTCTTCCAAAAACCTAAGGTGTATTCCGCGGACCCGACGATTTATTCAAACCCATTCATAAAAACCCAAGTTCGGGTTTTCATTTCAACTTCCACCTATTTGTTGGAAGATGTTTCTTTCATTTTTGGAGCAAAATTGGCAGAAGAAAGCACAAACCGGGTTTTGTGTTTGATGATCCAAATGCCCCATTTTTCCTCCAGAACCAAATTTTGGCCCTCGAAACCCTATTCCGCCCCACTTCTTCCTGTAACCAAATGGGGCAAAAGAGAATTTGAAATTTTAAGAATTTACATATGCCTATTCCACTCATATTCTCGCTACCAAACAGACCCTATTTGTGAACCGTGGATTCCATAGTGGCATTAACCCTAAAACACCATGTGTGAACCGTAGACTCCTCTCCATTTTTAATCTGAGAACTTTATACCAACCGAGACTTTATGCCAACCGAGTGTAACGAGGAGGAAAAATCAACAACTAGATAAACAAACCTTAATCTGAAAAAGATAAAGAGTGAGAAAAGTCAATGTAAGCCGCCCCATAAACAAGTATTCGCATTCCCACCAAATACAATAAACTAGAAAAGTATGCCTCCAAGCAGTGATAACGGTCGAGAAGAAAAGCGGGGCAGGACAAGTAACAAGGACAAATCCTGGGCAAATGCCGTGCAACAATTGGGGATGGATTCATTCCACTTTCAGGATTTTCCCGCATGGAAGGGAAGGTTGGCGACGTGACACGTTACTTGTCAATCCCCTTTTCGAAACTCCTTGTCCCTCCGTTTACACGTTTTTGGTATCTTAAAAAGAAAAACCCTAAAATATACTATACTGTGCAGAGGACAATCTGAGGAAAACAACAACGTCACTGATCATGAAGGCTTTTGCTTTCCACTCAAAATCTTACCCTAAACAAATCTAGTAATAAGCCTCCCCCAGTCACTACAGAATCTTGGACTCAAAATCCATGCTCACCCCCCTACTAAAACAAATAATGATAAGACTTGTCTAGAATGCATTGATCGAGAAAGAGCGTCGAGCGAGCAGCGCCAGCGCCTCCTTCACTTGGTAGGCAGCTGCCATTGTTGACCACAAGAGGATTTTTCAAGTACCACCCATGTAAAAATTGCAGCTCTCTTATCTTTGGGTCAAATCAATTCCAGGTTAGGTTAAGGCATGGGGACGGACCTATAACAATGCAAGACTGCATTACCCATTAGATTTCAGCCTCACCAAGGGACTCAAAAACTGGGTTTTTCTTCATCCCAAAATAATTATGTCATTTCTAAGCAACGATGGTTCAGAGGACTCGGCGAGCGGGGTTACTATGGTGGAAGGGCGGAGATTGAATGCCACGGTTTCGTTCATGGATTGGGCCAACAAAAGGCATGATTTTGTAGGTGGGAAAAGAATGGAAAGACTGGGAAGCGTTGTCAGTTGTGGAGATTCTGCAGGGAGTGGAAATGGAGGGATTGGGCACTGGTTAGAGCAGATGCAGATGCACCAGGGGCAATATGGAGTGTATCTGAAACACCCATTAGAAGGGATTAGGCGCGAGAATTATAAGGGCTCTCCTGGCGCTACAGGAGAGGGGAAATCCCTGGGCTCTCCTGTGGCTACAGGAGAGAGGGAATCCCTGTGGTCTCCTGTCACGACAGGAGAGGAGAAATCCCTGTGCTCTCCTGGCGTTACAGGAGAGAGGGAATCCCTGTGCTCTCCTGGCGCTACAGGAGAGGGGAAATCGAGGAGATTACATATGTTTGATAAGGTGGTGACTCCCAGCGATGTGGGGAAGCTGAATCGTCTGGTGATTCCGAAGCACCACGCGGAGAAATACTTTCCGCTGGACTCGAGTGAAAAAGACAAAGGGTTGCTGCTCACATTCCGAGACAGCGCGGGCAAAGAATGGCGGTTTCGGTACTCTTACTGGAGCAGCAGCCAGAGCTACGTTCTCACCAAAGGCTGGAGTCGCTTCGTCCGCGAGATGAAACTCCACGCAGGCGACGTCGTTTCTTTCCACAGAGACGCCCACAGCAACAGCAACACACAGCAGCATTTTTACATTAGCTGGAAGCGCCGCGCCACCAAAGCTCCGCTCCTTTTCTCCCCGTTTGAAGCCAAATCTCCTCCTCTTTCACAGTGGATGGCTTTTGCGCCTCCCTTGCCTGTGGCGGCGCCGCCATGGGGTGAGCGGCTGAACGGCCCGCCGCCAAAAGAAGCGATTTTGGGCAGAGAGCCGCCTCAGTTTATGATGAAGCTCAAGGCTGTTGAACAGCCGCCGATAGAAATTGTGACGGAAAAGCCCGTCAAAAGAGTAAGGCTCTTTGGTGTCAATTTGTGATCTTGGAGTGCTGCAGTGTAAGATTTAAACCCGGCTTTTTTGTGTCATCTAATAAACTTGTGAAATGATGATGGCATTGGGCAATTCGATCTCATTCGTCTTGTAATTACTTTGTTTATTTTGTTCGGTGGATGTAATTTTGTAAATGCTAACCAAAAAAATGCACATGTTGAATAGCATTGTTATCGAAAAGAAAGAACAATTTTTCGGATTCTTTGAGTTAAATTTATATTGTTTCATAAGTAGTGGTTCACACAAATTTAGTAAGAATGTATGGAAACTCAGTAGTCATTGAATGGTTCATAGGGACTCATGATTTTTCGTTAGATTGAATGAAATACTCAGCAATCATTGATTGGTTTGCACGAACCTGTTTTCCACAAGAATGAATAAGCCACCATTGAATTGTTGACACAAATCCATTTGGAAACACTTGTAAGTCATTCCATGGTTTGCACCCACTTATTTCTTATAAAAATATATAGAATATTTAGGTACTCATTTCTCATGTGAATGAATAGAACGCTAAGAACTATTGAATAATTTATACAAACTTATTTCTGAAAAGAATATATGAAAGGTTCACACTAACCCATTTCTCATAACAGAAGTTTCTCACTAACATAATTCCCATCAGTAGTTCAAACATACCCATCTCTACTTCTTCTGGTGTTCAACGTTTTTCAATTTTGAATCTTTTGTGCTTTCCAAAAAACTTAGATCTTTGCAGAGCAACTCAGACGTTTTGACAAGTGTGTTCATATGATATTTCTTATTGTTGAATTTTGTCGTTTCTGCGAACCCTCCCTTGTTGAACTTTTGTTCTCCCGGTGGATTTTTCTCCGAACCGCGTAGGCTGTAAAAGCCTGGTCAATCTGGACGAAATTAAACCTTTGTTTATTCAATACTTTATCTTATTAAAGATTAGAAAATATTTCGATACAGAACAAAATCGCATTTATTATTAAAAGCTTTAATTTCTATTATATGGTAAACACAGTACACGTACAGCTGTCGAGGGGAAATATATTTGTTTCGCTGTAAAGCGTTATAGAAGCGTGCGCAGCCAGGGCAGCTACTTTGGACTTGTGGTCGTACAATATTTCTAGGTACCTTACTGGCATTTCCAACATACACGCAAACATTAGACCTTACATTTTTTCCATGATTTATGTATCATTGGATAAATTTGTTATTCTAATAAATATGAGCTCATCATATATATATATATATGTCTATTTGAGTGCAAGATGGAACCAAAGTAATGAGATGGTACTCATCACTTCGAGTAGGGCTAAATAGTAAGATGTTACCTTGATCATTTTGACATAAGTTTTAAAAGTGAACAATAAAACAAAAACCAAAATGTTTCCTTTACAAGAATAACATTTTATTTTTGTTGTTCAGATGTTTTCCTTGTTAGTTTGAACCTACAACCATTTGGGGAAAATCCTTACATTGATATCCATCCTAAAGTTCCTAGGAATATCTCATGCATATAAAGATTCTAGAGAAAGTATTACAATTATTTTTAGACCTGTAGTAACACAAATATTAATCAATTTCAATTGATGATAGGGAACATATGATATCTCCTCGTCATTTAGTTTTGTATTAAAATGATGTTTCCTTTACCATGCTCCATCCTATAGTAAAGCTTTATACCTAGAGGTTTTTTATCTCGAAAAAAGAGTCAAGAGATTCATGATAGATGGTGGGGCAAGTTTGAACACATGTACCTAACAATGGAGAAATGATTAGGATGCTTTGATGATGTAATTGGGTCTAAGAAGTGCATCTCTATAAAAATGAATGATGGTGTTGATTGTGATTTTGAGGGGGCACTACCATTTCCTATCTATGTTCATCCCACCATAGTGGATCTATTATTTGTAAATTCTTTGACCTTGATCTCCTATATAACATTCTTATTTCCTATTTGTGCTTACATGCTATGGAATTCATGCCCTCTACATATCACTAATGCCTAAAAGTTCCACATTATGATTTTGAAGTCACTATTATGGAAGCTCACCCTATTCAATATTGAAAAAACATAAAATAGAAACATTATAAATCTAATCAAGTATCATTGATCAAGAATCCCCATCATTTTCATCTTATGTGGAACCATTCTTCTAGTTTCATCATCTATTTCTCACTGCAATATTACTAAGATCAAGGTTCAAGTTGATAAAAATGGTTGTGGAGAGTATAGCTTTTATATGAGACAACTTTCATTCACCAAAATAATATGGAAAACTTACTTAAACAAGAATTATCAAGCAACACTCTTTGTACAAAAATACCTTTCTTCACCAAAGCCTCCTTGATGGATATGCATGTGATCTTCTATTAGTATAGAGCAACACTCAATGGGGAATCCAACTACCTAGTATACACTATGTGTTCAAACATCTAGACCTAGGGTGAGGTGAAATTCATCAAACTCTTCCTCCCATAATGGATAAATATACATATAATTAGGTCATAATAGAGATGGACAAACATATTCCATCCCCAATTGCATGATATATATCCATCCTCCATATTAGGATCAACCATGAACAAAAATAACAATTGCATGCAAATATTACCAATATCAAAAAAATGATAAATCACATAGAAGAGAACACAAGATACAAGGATTTAATGTGATTCGCCCAATCCTTGGGCTACGCCCACCAACATCAAGTCCAATATTATTAAATTATCCAATGATTACAATCCATAATCCCTTACAGCTTAATATCACCGCAAGAAGCTACAATCCCATCATACGTATGGAATTCCTAACGCTAGGCCAATTTATACAAGCTTTTTATGCTTAAAAAATTAGGGCTAGAATAAGTCATCTAATAGAAAAATAACAGTAGACACTTTTTACACTAGCAGGGTGATTTTTGGCTTCGAGGGTGTTGCCCTCAAAAACCCCCATGGGGGTGTTGCCCCTCGACCCCACCTTGTATTGTGTCAGAGAGTGCACCTGGGGTGCTACCCCTGGACCCTATCTTGTGGGTGCTACCTCCAAAGCCCCATAGAAATAATCTAGGGCACCAAATAAACCTTTGAATCTGATTAGGCTCCACATCACAACACTCATAATTTAGACATCCTTAGAAGTGTGTGTTTCATCCAAGATCGAGTGGAATAACTAATACAATAGTGAGAATCAACATCTTCCCCACAAGAGTACAATAGTATGCAAAAACAACTCTCACCCAATTCTATCTGTCTTCTCTCTCAATGTGGCACAAGTGATGAAGTATACCTAATACTCCATGATATTCTTAGCTAAGCATACCTACCTTTATCTCAATATCTCCCCTCATATTGGGAGTCATCATATAATACACATGGAATCCAATGTGATTGTCATCTCTTTTGTTAGAAGATGGAATGTAGAGGTGTCTATATTTAACATTCCATCAAATCCTCCAACATTCCAACATTGTGCCACATAAAAAGTATGCATTACACCCAATACAATCAAATATATTACAATAAATCCAACTCCTCATGGAAATTATCTCACATATAACAATGATAGAAGTTGAGGACATGGCCACCTTATTGCTCCAAATATTTGAAGGTACTTGCAATAAAAATCAACATGCAATATTAGTATCTATCCAATCAACCAAACACCACAATGCCTAAGTGCCTTGTGACACTTGTCTAGGTCTAGGGTGCCTAGATGGGTCAAGCATTTCTATTCGGATCACTAGTACGTAGATATTTCATTGGTACTTAGACATGTCTATGGCATGTTTTTGGGCCTATGGTTCCTTTTTAGGTCAATGACACCTAGTTCAATCCATGGTTGTGGAGGACTCATAGTTTGCACTGAGGTTATGTGCTAAATTAGGATTAAATAGTATAAATCAAAGACAAACTAGGACCAACAACCATACTTCATGCATCTAGGTTCCCTCCTTGATGGGTCACCTATGGGACCTCCATCCTCATGGATTGAATTTGTCATTTCCTCAACATCGTGATATTGAAAACCTCTTTGCACCAAGAGATAATGTTGAATAAGAAAAAATGAATAGTGCTATTGTTACTATTTAAAGTTAGTTATCTCTAGAAATCCTAATTTAAATTATTTACTAATTCTTTCAAATTTGAACCAAAGGACTTCAATGCTCATGTCATTAATTGTGTTGAAACCATGACTCCTCTCTCCCTCTCCCTCTCTCTCTCTCTCTCACACACACACACACACACACACACACACACACACACACATACACACAAAATAAATAAATTTATGAGTAGTTTTGAAAAAATACATTATAGAACCTCATTAATATTGTTCAAATGACCACCTCTCCTTCACAATTCATTGTGGTAAACATAATACCCTATTTATAATATTTACATGATAAGTAGAAATAATGGGCATATAGCTATCCTCAAATTTGTTTCTTCCTTAGCAATTATATATATATATATATATATATATATATATATATATATATATATATATATATATATATATATATATATATATATATATATATATATATATATAAAGTTAACAAAGTGGTTTTGCAGAATGTGGTTCCTAACATTGTATTGTGAGTATTTCTATATTTGGGGGGCTTCATTGAACACTTTTGGAAAAATATTTTTTACATCAATATTTCTTTAATACTTTATCAAGATTGCATATGCATGTAGTGTCATATGGCTACTAAAGTGGTGGTCAAATGTAGCATATCAAACTGTACACCTCTACTAGGGTCGACAATTCTACACTCTCCTAACAATCATTTTCTAGTATGTCCCATTCTATTATGCATTATATGACTTTGATATGAATTTAATTCATAATTAATTCAAGAACGCATGTCCTTAATCAAATCTCATCACAATCCTATTTGGGTCCTTTATTATATGGGTGACATTTATTTCTTCATCTTCTTCATTGAACATAACTCTTGCCTCATTTTAATGTTCAAGACAAGTTTAATCGTACACATATCATATATTTTCATGTGATTTTTTTTAGGCATCTTAGAATCTATGATCTTGCATCCCAAAAAATCTAGGAAACTTTAGTTGGGAGCACATTGGCTAGAGAAGCCTTGACCCATGTTTTAAAAACAAGAAATTTTGGATTGTAATATTATAGTCTTACACTGTAAAGAAATATCTTGTTACTAAAATATGACAACTTTTTTAAGCCATGTTTCCATCAAATTGAAGATGTCATTTGAGGGGAAGTTATGAAAATTCAACAATAAATCAATAAGTATCAAGTTTCTATTTTTTTTCATAAATCATTATAGAATTTTCAAGAGACTTTGAAGGATAATTAAAAAAAATACTATATGGATGATAATAAGGAATTACTAATTGATGATTGGCTTGTACCTCTCGCTTAGAGTTTGCTAAATTCATGTTATTTTCATATTTCTGCAAATAAGATTAAATTTTTAATTTAATCATTTCAAGCTATGTGCGTCATACATTATTTATTTAATTTTAGTGTTTATAATATACTTGAGTAGGACTCTGGGTTACATTTATGCAATTATCCCATTTAGTCTTAGAGACAGTTTAGATTGGAGAACATACACTATTCCACACTTTGAAAATATCAATGATTGTGGAGTGGAACTCACTAAAATAGAAGGTTTACAAAGGAAAACCCTTGTATAGTCACACAGACACCCCACTTTTCTATCATGCTATTTTAACTATAGGTTTCATTAGGAAAACCCAAGTGAGGGCTTCCTTGACCTTTAGAAAGTAATTCAAATTTATTAGAAGCCTAGCTTGAACCTCTAGAAGCCCAAACCATGAAAATCATGAAGTAGATCAATTTAAATTATGAAGTCACCCTTCCTGATAGTGACCTCCTAATCTCAATTTGGATTTTCATAGGTGCGCAATATAATTTTCCTCTCAACTTTTATACATGCTCTACATTTTTTTTATTAGTCATGTCAACGTAGGTCTTGATTATGCATCTCTTTAAATCACTCAATCAATCATTTATAAAAATAAAGGAAGAAAATCTCTAAGAGAATGATATTGAATTGAGTGTCTTGGAAAAATGTGTTATTCAATCATATTTATCTCGTGTTGGCTTCATATTCTAATGTAATTGAGGAAATATGATTCTTAATCCTAGACTACCCATCTTTCTACCCTCACCATTCCACTACCCTATCTTTTTTCCCCTAGATTTTAGTGATAGTGGTATAGAACTCTAATACTTTTATTCTAGCTCATGACTGTCATTTGTACAACACTTGGGCACATACCTACATTGCATGTTTTTCTTGTAAGCTCTAGTTTAGGCTCCAGGTTCTCCTTTATTGTGTATCATTTGCATTCTATCAAGACTACTCAATTTGGCCAGTACAAACATAGCCCATTGCACACACATCCAAAAATCCCTATCACGTACATCCATACATAATTGATCCCATGCACAACTTGGTCCTTCATTTAGGACAATAGTCAAGCCCATTGACATTCTTTTGATGTTGTGTGAGGGAAGGATTTACCTTGACTAATGCATTGATTAGTCTAAGATATATTTTTCCATATCACAATAAGGTAAGATTATACTTAAAAGACTACTTAATAACCAACACAAGATAAGGATCAAGAATTAGGATAGCCTTATACCAAATAAAACTAATAAAAATCTTCTAAACAAAAAAATCCTAAAAGACTGAATAATAAAAAATGAAACAAGGATAAAATCCACTAGTCTTATTCTAATAGAATGTAAGAAAAAACCCAAAAAAAGCTCTTTAAAACTCCAACAATACCTAATCAGAATCTAAAACAAGAACGTTCATTCTTTTTAGATTTGTTGAAATGAAATCAAACTGAAACATATACATCACCCCATAGACCACTCTATAATAAACAGTTCTTAACATAATATCTAAAGAATTTACTTTCAATTTGGATAAAACCGTCTTTACTTTAATAAGCAAGAATATCCATATCCCCTCTTCTGGAGGACACGTCATGACAAATGGAGCAAAAGCAAGATGTTCAAATGCGTTAATAATTATCTTCGAATATAAGATCCGAATTTAAGAACCATCCAAAGCAAAAAAATTAAAAAATCCAAAAAAAAACTCAAACTTACCAAATGAATGCAATCCAAAACAAAAGCCAGAAATGCCGAGGAATCACTTTTGGACCCTACGAACGAACCCAAATCAAGAAAAGATCAAACATAAATCAAATTCATCACCGTATCTTATCGTAATTTCGATCATGAAATCCATTATTGAAGATAAAGAAAAGATAGAAAAAGAAACCCTAAAATTAATGGCGGCTCGTGGGATACTTATTCGTCAATCATGCCCAACTGTCAAAAGAAAACAAGCCTTCCATCAACTGTCAACGTTTATACTGATTTTCAGAATCGCGGATGCGTAATCCCATGAACAAAAACAAGGAAACAGTCTTCTTTCTTTCTTTTCCAAAAGCGAGAGATGCCAGATGGAAGAAGATAGGGATGAGTAAGTTGAAAGCATCACGGACCAAAACCAGATAATCCACTTGTTCATAGTCCACTTGCTTTCTTAGTGATTTGGAATTTGATAGTGTATTGGTTGATTTGGAATTTGATAGTGCATTGGTTGTTTTTGTGTTTTTCAATACATACAAGTTGTATCCATATGGATTGACAAAATAATTCTAAAAATGACAATTATGGATCATGTTCTTTCGCTCTCCTCCACCTTCTTGATGGATATGCAGTATGATTCGAAATGTTGATGCCAAACTTATGGATCAATTTCATGTTCTTTCGCTCTCCTCCACCTTCTTGATGGATATGCAGTATGATTCGAAATGTTGATGCCAAATTATTATACATAATAGGTAAAGAGACCCAGGGGGAGGGGGTCCAATAACTATGATAGTTTTGTCATAGATAACCCCATTTACGGTTCTTAAAAGAGCCTCAAAAAATGAGAAACATGTACTAATAGCTGATCACACATGCACTAATAGTTGATCATTAATTTAGGCGCTTTTTTGGTTGATGATTGACCAATTTGTGCAATTGGGATATTTCATAACGACTACTTGGACATTTAACCACAAGTATTGTGTGTTTTGGGTGAGTGACTATTGGTGTATGAACATAGCGAGTATTGGGCGAGGGTCTTCAAATGACACCATTTGATGAAATGACACCATTTGACCACTTTACACTCCACGATCCCTATAGAGAGATCTGTAAATACCCAAAAGCCGATAGCTTAGATTTAAGCTCTTCGCCCACCTACAACGGTACACCAAAAACATTGACAGAATCCAACTTATGATTTAGGAGTTCCAATACATCAAGTTATCCTAACTGACTACTCTATCTTTTTCCAAATACCAATTTATTTAATATATATAGATTATTTATTATTTGTTTATATGAATTTATCAATAAAATGTAAAATAAATTGCAATGGGCCTTTAATCTAAATCTTGATGAGTATAAGACTCACATTTTAGTCAAAATAATTTTATAAAAGACCACCATGAAAATAAAACAAAATATTTTATAAAAGAATATTATATAATAACGAATGAGAGTGACCGTCAAATTCCACGCCTACTCTTAATTTGCCTTAGGTGACTGGGTGGACCCGGTGACGGTCGTGTCGGTAGGGAGTGGTGACCGGCCAACACCTGAGGGCCATAGTTGATTATGATTAAAGTGGATTATATGTGGTACTAATAGTAGTACTACTGCTGCACTAACAAAATAAATAAATAAAATAAAGTGCCGTGCTAGATGGGCATTGTCTGCCCGAGAATCCCATGCCTGCCCGGCTGGGCAGCCCGCCATCTTTTCTTTTCTTCCTTTTTATGGCTCGTTTACGCGCTTTTGACGAGTTTTGACGCTACTTTTTCAAGCACGTTCCTTTTTGTTGTTGTTTTCCACGTAATAGAGAGGAAATAGTGTGTTTTTCAAGTCTTCTCGACGGTCCTTTCAATGGAGGTGCGTGTGGTTTTATGGTTCATTTGGATTCCTCTGCTTTTGTCTACATTAAACATCTTTTTGGGGCTCCATTAACCGGGCATAGTACGTTCTAGATCTATTCCTCTTTAGGCAATCTTACTTTGCTAAGGGCCCGTTTGTTTGCTGGAATTAACCCTGGAATAGGGAAACGGGAATAGGAAAATTGGAATAAATCTATTTCAATTTTGGTCCAATGCAAGAATAAATCTAAAAGGCATCTAATTTATTTATTATTATTATTATTACTATTTTGTTTTCTTTTTAGTTTGGCAATTAAAGTAGAAACTGTCTATATATGCAACAAACAGTTAGAATAAAAATTATAGTGTATTAAAATTTTAAATTTTAATTTAATTATTAAATTGTGATATTTCTATTAGGATTTAATTGTGTGATTTTTGAGTCAAACTCATTGACCCATGTTTTATGAGTAGTGATTCAATATGAATCCATCTCTCACGAGAATAAATGGAACACTTAACACTCATTGGATGTAGGTGGTGCTCATGGAAGTGAAGCACTGGGGCTGTTGGCTTGAAATACCTTGTGAAAATCAGGAAGGAATATATTTTTGTTGCTTAGGGTTTTCTAAATTTTTTGTCATTCTTCATAAACCCCTAGAAAATTGTCACGTTTCATTTTCTGATAAATTGTCCATGAAATGATTTGCAAGTATGATAGGGATATATGAAAATCTTGCTTATATGTTTATATCCCTAAGTCTTTTGACCATTTTTCATATTGTAGTGTCATGCCTTTCGAATTTTTTAAGTTGCAATCTTGCAAAGTTGCTTTGGTCTCAACATCACCCCATTTTGAATGCTAACTATTTCAGAGGCTACAAGGGAGCGAAGTGGTCAATCAAAGGGTCGGCACGACATTGCAAGTGCTAATAAGAACTGCATGGTCAAGGTTACGAGGGAGCGATTCAATGAAGTCGCATGATCATGATTTAATCTTGGCTCAGAGATTTTAAGTCGCAACGGTGCGAAAGGCAACAACAATCAACTTAAGTGGTTATCATGCAGTCGCAGGTTAGAAAACATTGAAGGACTCTTAAGTTGCGAATGCACGAAAAATGGTCAATGCGGTTAAACTTTGATTCATCACATCTTTGCATAAGGTTAAGGACAACCTGAGGTATGAGCAATGAAATGGCGAAGCTTGTGATCACACGTTCGCAAGGGTTAATTATTGATTTCCAGGTTAAGTTGTGAACTTGCAAAATGGATTCAGGGTAGTTAACATTTAAGGCTATCACATCGTCGTAGCTCAAACATAACTATTAAGAAAAGGGGTGGTGAAGCCACGATAGCTAAGGACAAGCCTTTTCACATGGTCGCATGGGATAAGCCTTTTCGCATGGATAAACCGTTGTGAAGCCATGAAAGGCATCTGGTGGTCAGAAGAAATGCTCATCACACCATCGCAGGGGTTTGAAATGCAGTGACAGTTTAAGTTGTGATTGTGCAAGTAGGTATCCTCATAGTTAAGGACGTAGCTATCACAACTTCGCAGGCAATTTGACAATTAGTGAGTTTTGGGCTACGAAGGGGCGATCAGGCTAAAATATTCAAGATACTCTTCAGTCGCACAGTCACAATAATCACATGCTCATAAGCAAGATAAGTGGTGAAGCTGCAAAAAATTGAAGATAAGCCCTTTCACATGGTCACAAGGTTGACCAGTGGTTTAAGGATAACAGTTGCGAAGGTGCGATTGGTTGTGTTTGCATAGTCGGGATCTTAAAAATTGAAAGGTTTGAGATAACCACGACTATGTGAAAGTCATAAGAGAACATAGAGAATATTTGATCACATGGTCGCAAGGCGAACCAACTATTAGCAAATCATGTTTCGACGGTGTGAAAGTGTTTGAATTAACTTTGTCACATGGTCATTGCATCTAATGTGTAGTTAGAGAACACAACTCCAACAATGTGAAAGTAAGGAATCACATGGTCACAACTCTTAACCCATGGTCAAGATAATTAGGTGCGACAATGTGAAAGGTGGTTTGTCACAAGTTAAAGTGTGGTCATGAGTTAGGGTCGTGAAGTTGACACGTGGCAACAACTTGATGATGTAGTAAGAAAGGTGGTGGATTCAACTAATCAAACGGTGCCACCTAGCATGCTCTGAGAGGCCAGTCGTAAGTTTGAAAGGGCTTGGTGTGTAGACTTGCGATCTAACACTTGTTCCTGAGATCATAAGATAAAGATGGAGGAGCTTCAATGCTATGAGATATCACGTAGTTGAGATGTAAAAAGGATGAAGTTGAGATGCTTCGCTGGATCGCAAGCTTGTGTCTTCATAAGATCACAAGGATATAAAGTGCTAAAGATGTAAAGGGTTATGATTTTACAAAGAGAAGACCAGTGTGAGATCATAAGGGCAAGTCATGAGCTTTTCGAAGCTACGATGCAATGCTAGGTTTAAGATCGTAAAGGTAAAAGATAGAGCCTCTGAAGCTATGATAAAGAAAGGTAACAGTCGGCATGGGGTCGAGAGGTGGAGGCAACAGTTAAAGAGATAAATTCTGAAGTCATGACAAAGAATCAGTTAATTGTGCTCATAAGATTGTAGAAGACTCAACAGGAACCCTCGATCATATGATAAAGAGGGTAATTGTAAGATTGTAAAGACCAATTTCTAGGATTATGAGAATATGAGGGATTTCGATATTAAAGTGCATGAATAGAATAAGACATAGGTCAACACCAAACAAAGGGATGAGTTGATGCTCAAGTTACATAGTTTTGATGGTGACTGAATTTTTAGGTGTAGTATGATAGTAAGGAAAATAAGATAAAATCAGATTCATTGAACAACCATCAAGAAAGAAATAATTGCTTTGAAAGTAGTTGCAGATATCAAGGCTTTGTCGATAGAAAGTAGTTAGGGATTAACATGATTAAGGGTAGTTGAAGACAAATATAATTAAATTGAAGAATCCTGCACATTTTGGATGCTTATCTAATATCCTATCAAAGGAGAGTTTTCTCATCATTTTAAGGAGATATTTTTGCAAGTCTGTTGTTTGATAGTGATGAGATTTCATTCTTGGTTGAGGAGAGAAGAGATAATTTCGATAACAGTAGGAGGAAGAGTTTCAAGTGGACACATGGCAATAACAGATTTGATCTAAGAATTCTTCCTATCTATTTATTCTCTTCTTCTCTCATTTTCTAGGGTTGGTTCCAGTTTATTGGAAAGTTTTTTCATTACTATGATTCCACTAGGTTGTTGATGGTTAGCTATTTCTAGACTACTAAGTAGAGCTCTAGTTGTGATCCCACCATTCAGGCCTAGCATTTTCCTTTGTTATGAATAGCATTGTAATTTCTCTTGAGCATTTAGATAATACAATCATCTGTTGTGTATTTTCTAAGTTTTTGCATACATTTGATGTATTGGTTTCAAGGAAATGAATACAAATCTTTGTTGAAAGTTTCAATTTGAACCTTGTCTCCTCTTTATGGGTTTGTAATTTTCTATGATATATGTACAAGGTGCATATTCTCTAGTTGCAGCTTGGCTTTGAAGTTGTATGCCTGTGTGTATTTTGTTGTTGGGTCAAGGACTTGATTAAATTGCTTGATATGCATTAACAGAATTACAAGGCTCATAGGAGGATTTGATAAGTATGAGTTTCATCTTGAAGATAGATGTTTGTTTGCAAGGTGAATGGATAGATCTGATATCTGGGTGTATGAGTATATCTTGGGTATCCTTGTGTATGTTCTAACTTATTTAATGTCCAATGGATAAGGGATTGATAAGCTTGGTGTTGGGTGATGCGACGCGCTCCCCTACCCACAGGTGGTTAATTATGTGGTGTTCCATGTTCACTAACAGTCATGGCTTTTGGTGCAACGGCAAGTGGGCCCAACAATTGGTATCAAAGCCTGGTTTTGGCTTGGTCATGGGTTCAAATCTCCCCGGTGCCTTCCCGACCTGCATAAGCACCTGGTATGCATGTCGAGGGGGAGATTGTTGGGTGATGCGACGCGCTCCCCTGCCCACAGGTGGTTAATTATGTGGTGTTCCATGTTCACTAACAGTCATGGCTTTTGGTGCAACGGCAAGTGGGCCCAACACTTGGACATTGCATGTTTATTGTTTTTGCATATGTGGGTTATGTTGATAATCAACACATTAATCAAAGTCTTTTCCCTTTTATGTTGAAAGAGCTAAAACGAGTTGCCCTCACTTAGCTTATCTAGTTCATAAGTCATGTTATTAGATATTTCATGTCTATGTTGTTTGCATAAGCAATAGAGGATTCAAGGTATTATCTTCTATATATATTCATATTGTATGCTTTTGAAACTGGTACCATATGAAGAATCTAAGATTCACCCGCTTAGGTCTTGCAGAGCCTAAAGAAGGAGTATAGCCTTATAGTTGCCCCTGGTGTCTGAATGGGTATGTTGAGCATGGAAGTTAGTTGCCCCTAGATGTATTTGTTCCTATCATTAGGTTATTAAAAAATAGTTAATTCAGGAGCCAACAGGGACTTCCCAGGATTGAGCATCATCTATATCTAATGAGTGCTAAGTGTTCCATTTATTCTCATGAGAGATGGATCCATGTTGAATCACTAGTCATGAAACATGGGTCAATGAGTTTGACTCAAAAACTACACAATTAAATCCTTATAGAAATATCATAATTTGACTTGTTGTGGAAATGATCTCCTACTTATTATTTATTAAATGCAAAAAAAAAATCACTATAACCTCTTTGATACATGTGTAGATATTTTCGAAAAAGTAAGTCTAAAGTAACATGCGTGAGGATATTTTTGAGTGGGGAAAGATTAGGGGAAGGTTGGAATAGTTACTATAGTTAATTTTTCCTATTTTAAGTTCTTGAATGATACATCAAATTTTGATGATTTTCTTAATGTCTTTGGAAGTGATTTAATTGCTTGTAGTTATTGTTGTGGCTTTGTGTAGAAACAAATGAACTTTGTGGGTTTCATTATATACAAAAGACTAAAAAAGTGGTCATTTAGAAGTGTTGCATAATGCCTACTTAAAGATGCCTCAATAATTGTGCACTACATCTACCTCAAAATGTTTCTAAAATAATCCAATATATTCCTCTAAGAACTAATAGTTATTACAGTCAATTTTGTGTATTTTAAGTTCTTAAATGATATATTAAATTTTGACCATTTTCTTCATGTCTCTAGATGTGATTAAATTGCTTGTAACTATTGTTGAGGATTTTGGTAGTCAAAGTGAACTTTATGGGCTTCATTACATACACAAGACTAAAAAGTGGTCCTTCAGAAGTGTTGCTTGATACCTACTTAAAGATGCCTCAACAACTGTGCACTACAACTACTTTATAGTTTTGCAAAACTAATCCAATACATATTCCTCTGAGAACTAATACATTTTTATTTAGTAATTATCTTTTCTTATGCTTATGCACAAATGCCCTAGTACTTTCATGCTACTGGCACTAATAAAGTTGCACAACTTCTTCATTTAATGTAAATACAAATTTTAAATATTTGGGTATAATTTGACAAATATTGATATATGTAAAATTCATTAGTAGGCTTTTAATTATAATTGTTTTCTTTTATGTTAAGTTGATAATTGGTGAGGTTAGTAATGAGGAGTGAACAATCATTGGTACATGGTTAATAATGGATCCCCTTCTCTTAGGGAGGACAACTTTTCATTTGTGCTCCAATAACTACTCATTCTTTTTTATTCAACACACACATGCGCGCGCGCGCGCACGCGTGTGCAAACATGCTCATAGACACATACATAAAAATAATAATATTTTAAGATAAAAATGAAATTATAGAATAAACACTAAACAAAATTGCAATAAGATGGTAGAAAAAAAAAAGAAAAATAATAAAACATTTTAGAGTGAAGTAATGGAAATGCATATTACGAAAGATGGATATCAAGTTTTTTTAGGAGTATTAAGTACACAATCCTCTGTAAAAATGTTCACAATTGTGAGAGGAAATTCACTATTAATAATAACTCATTGTCTACGTTATTTTCAAATAACCATTAAAAAAATCAATACATGATAATTAAAAGTATACTAACATATTTCACATGTATCAATTAATTCTTCTTATACACCAAATAATTAAAATTTGATTATTTAATTAGAGGTGTGTAAATTATTGATACCCATAAATTTCATCATTGGGCCATTTTTGCATACGTAGTAATCAAAATATTTATTAGAGGAATATGTTTTGGATGAATTGTGTAAATATTATGATATTTGTAACATAGTTATTGGGGCATTTATGAAATTAGGTGTCACTTCTAAAATTATGGCTTTTAAAAATTTGTGCTCATAAGAAATCCTCTTGCATTTTTCATGTAACTATCCAAGAGTTAAAGTAATAGCTTTAAGATTTTAAATCACATACAAATAAACCTAATAAATTGTGACAAGGACCTACAACTGTAACTTTCTCACCCATTCTAGATTTTGAATTTTCTTTATGTGTATGGTTCGTGAGGGATTTTCAACCATTGATTCATGATAAAGGGTGCTCCCCTTAATACCATAAACACATAACAAAAACAAAGAAATAACAACAATTGGTGAGAAAAAAATATGGACTTTTGATCATCACTGCAAATGCAGAATTACAAAATTTTGAAATACAATATGCAAACCCACATGGGCACCTTCCTTAACAATAATTTGCAATATGGAGTTGTGAACTATCATCTAGAGTTGTCCTAGACAATGTATGAACATTCCTTAAATATGCAATTTTACACTGCTTAAGAAGTTTCTAGATATCAAACCCTAACCCTAGAGACTGACTAACCCTAAAATTAAATATAGACTCGACCCAATACACCTTTGAAACTCATTTTGGAAATTTTGGTTGGCCCAAATTTAGAAAACCATAACTTTTGAACCGTTGCTCTGATTGACTATTATAAACACTTTTTTGGAATCTTCGGTTTTTGATCTACAAGGACATACTCACACAAGCTCCAAAAAACCCCATTTCAAAGTCCATATGAGGCCTCTAAGGTCTTCAATAGTGAGCTTGAAGTTTTTATACCCAAATTATACACCAAAAATGTGCAATAAATCCATGAATACTCATGATATGACACTGAGCCTCAACTCGTAGGCTGATATATCCAAGATGAACATCCACCTCTAAAATTAGGACATTCTGAGCTCATATGACTGACTTACTAAGTAGGAAGCCTCTAGTAACACCAACTCTACACCGAGACAACCTTTATTCAAGAAACAAAAAAGAAATATTTTTGGGTGATGCAAGATTTCTCTTACACCGAGGATGCTCCTACATTAGACACCCGGGGTAATTTGAGAAGTGACCTTATCATGTCTCAGGTGTTTATAGGAAAACTAAGTTGGTTAACCTCCTCCCTTGATATACATGATGAATCTTCTACTAGCCTCTCTTTCCATTTGATTTGGTACTCTTCACAAGTTTTGTTCCGTGTTCTTTTACCAACACAACTATCTAGTATCTCTTCAATCTCCTTTACAGCCAAACTAGCTATTAGAATACTCCATTGTGTTTCTACAACTTCGTCTCCATCACCTCCTTCATAATACTTTTTTAAATCTAAAATATTAAATATTGGTGAAATATTCAATTTAGTAGGAAACTCCATTTTATAGGCATTTTTAGAATCATACCTTTTCACTATCTTGCATGGTCCAAACTTCTTCCTTTTCAACTTATTATATGTACCCACTGGAAAATGCTCATTTCTCAAATGAACCATGACTTCATCTCCAATCTAAAATTCCTTATACCTCTTTTTTTTTCACATCTACCTTAGCTTTATATTGTGTATTCATCTTAATAATGTGCTTCTTGACCTCCTCATGGATATTCCTCAAAGGTTCAACAAATTCTTCCACTTCAACACTAGTTATATCTCCTTTATCCAATTGCCTCAATATAGAAGCATTTCTAGGATTGCTTCCATATACAATCTAGAATGGTGATTTATTAGTACTCTTATTGAGATAATTATTATATAAAATTTTTGCCTATGCTAAAATCAGATCCCAGGCCTTTGGTTTATCTCCAATCAAGAATCTCAACAAATTCCCCAAACTCTGATTCACAATTTTAGTTTGTCTATTAGTTTGTAGATGAATGTGTTGAACTCAACTATAAATCTATCTTCAATTTCTTACACAATGTATGCCAAAAAATCTCAACAAACTTGGTATCTTGATAAGAAACTATAATCTTTGGCACATGTAGTCTCAACACTACTCTGAAAAAAAAGTTCACCACATGAACATCATCACTAGTCTTCTTATAGGGAATAAAATGTGTCATTTTTGAAAATATTTCAACCACCACAAATATGGAATCATGCTCACATTGTGTCCTTGGTAAATCAAGAATGAAATCCATGTTGACATCCTCCCACGACTTCTCTAGTATACGTAAGGGTTGATACAACCTAGTATTCTACTTCACACCTTTTGCCATCTGACATACTTCGCAACTCTACACAAACTTCTTCACATCTTGCTACAATTGTGATCTGTAATCTTTCTTAGCAACCAAAGTAATGGTCTTATCTCTCCCAAAATGTCCAACTGACTTCCTTTAAACAACATACCATCTTGGATTTTGAAATCCAACCACTTTGTCCTATCAAGTGTAACATGTTCTCTACAAACTTTTCAAGCTTTGCCAAAACCAGGATCCTCTGGATAGAAATTATTGAGTTCCTTGATCCCAACCACCTCAATCTGCATTTTTGTTAGCAAAACTTGTCTTCTACTAAGAGCATTTGCAACTCTATTAGACTTTCCACTCCAATGTTTCAAAACAAATGTATAGTTTTGCAAAATCTCAATTGACTTCAATTGCCTTTGGTTCAAATTTCCTTGTCTATTCAAATACTATAAAGATTGATGATCAATATTCAAAATAAACTCCTTAAGAAGAAGACAATGTCTCCACTTCTTCAATTCCTAAACTATAGCATAAAGTTCTTGATTAATAACATAATGTTTTCTTTTGGCATTATTCAACTTCTCACTAAAATAAGCATCACACTCAACTTGAAACACCTTGTTGAAATATGAAAATGCTAAAATAGGTCACTTTGTAACTTTATATTTCAACATATTAAAACTCTCATCTTCTCCTATAGTCCACTTAAATTCTTTCCTATCTTCTCTCATTGTTTCAATCAAAGGCCCACAAATACTGCTAAAGCCTCTTATAATTTTTTTGTAAAAACTAGCCACTCCATGAAAAGATCTTACCTTTTTTGCACTCCTTGGAGTAGGCCATTCAAGGATAGCCTTCACTTTCTCAGGGTCCATTTTAAAACTTTCTACTAATACTATGAATCCCAAGTACACCAATTCTTTCTTCACAAAACTACACTTCTTCAAATTAATGAGAAAATTTTCTTTCCTCAACTTATCAAACACCTTAGGAATGTGCATCAAATACTCCTCCAATGTCTTAATAAAGATCTATATATCATCTAGGTAAACAATGACAATCTTACCTAGAAACTCCTTCAGTACCTCATTCGAGCCTCATGAAAGTGCTCAGTGTATTGGTTTGCCCAAAAGGCATGAATAACCACTCATACAATCCTTCCCTTGTCTTGGAAGAAGTCTTCCATTCATCTCCTTCTCTGATGAAAATCTAATGGTACCCACTCTTTAGATCTATCTTTGTGAAATATACAACTCCACTCAAACAATCCATAATATCATCCATCCTTGGTAATGAAAATCTGTACTTGGTGATCTTGTTGATAGCACACAAATATGTGAAGATCCTCCATTCTCCATTATTCTTTGGTTGAATACTTGGGTACAACAAATGGACTCAGACTCTCTTGAATCAACCCCTTTTCCAACAACTCATGCACTTGTTTGTTCAACTCTTCACTTTTTGTTGGTGTCATTCTATGTACTGCCTTGTTTGGCAAATTGGCTCCTAGAATCAAGTCCATCTGGTGACTGATCTTCCTCACTAGGGGTGATACATTAAGTAGATTATCTAACAAAATATTAGGAAACTCTCCCAACAAATCTTCAACTTCTTCAGGTACCTCCTCTACTTCTTCTTTACCATCTTTTGGGATTATAGCAAAACACATATTCTCATGCTTTCTTCCTTGGAGAAAATCGTTCCCATCAACAAAACATATTTTGGTAGCACCACATACTGATGTAGTGCAAGCTAGGAGAATCCCCAAAGGAGATGTTCTAGCCCCCAAAAAATAACTGCACAATGGAATATAAACAATAAAAAAGACATTTAGATCCAAAATAGTGCCAACTCTCATAACAGAATCATAAAATTTACATCCAACATGCCTGATTATAAGGCCTTCCGAGTTATGGAAAAATACATTAGAAATTAAAATATTAATTCTGTAAGATCCCTCAAGATCTAATTCAATTCCTAGCTAGCCTAGATTAGTAACATAACAACAATCTGGTAGAAACCTCTAGCAAGATCTAAAGTTGTGCTTGTAAGCCACCAAGCAACCTCCTTGTTTTTAAACCGCAACCACTAGCTCTTCTCAAACTTCACTATCTTAGCTACTCCTCTACTAAGAATGTTGATTCCTCTAATAATCCACCTTGATCCTCCAATAATAATTTCTACATTAACTCAATCTCCTTATATAGCTAGCTAAGCCACAAATTGGCTAGTCAAGCATTTAATTACATTATAGGTCTACCTTGGAAGAGTACATTAGTCTCAAATTGGTTTTGACATTTGAGTGTCAACAAACTTAACCAAATTCTCAAGATGATGCTGAGTATAATACAAAAGCTGAGCTATAGTGTATGTCGAGCCAGAGAATTCAATAGGTGCCAAGTGAACTTCAGGTGCCGAGCAAAGTATAGATGCCGAGTCACTATAGATGCCGAGTGAAATATAATTACTGTAGGATCTGAGTGAGCCAATTTTCCTATATGTATTGAGCATCAGCAACTAGTAAGTGCCAAGTAACAAAGAATCAACATATAAGTTTGTGCCTTCACAAACTCAGATGTAAACCATTTTTTGGAGCTGAAATAGGATGAATCTCGAAGGTAAGATCAAATTTTTTGCATTACCTATGAAATCATCATGCAAACAATAAGAAAAGTGCAAGAAATAAGCGAGAAATGAAGATTTAATATTGATTGTAGATTCATACCTAACCCTAAGTCTTTGAAATCTTTAAAAGGAGGATGAAGCCCCATTATGTAAGAGAGAGGATATGTGAGAAAGAAGTGTATGGGTGAATTACAGTGAAGTGCATAAGGGTAAAAAGACTTTGTGAAGAATAGAGTAGCATTACAGAATCTAGTTGATCAAGAATAGAGTATTAGAACCTTGCAAAATGACATATCAGATCAAGCAAGGATCAGATCAGTCAGAGCAGAACAAGGATCTGTAATTATAAATTCAAGATTGCAAGCTATCAGGTCAAAATCTTCTAATAATCTCTAGCAATTGTATTAGATATGGAAATCCTATGGACTTAGGTTGGCCTAGCAGCCATTTGTAAATCATTTAACCAGGTGCCATTCCAAGTGAATGTACTAAAGTCCTTTAACCAGGCTTACTTTTAGTAGTGTAGTGAAATCCTTTAACTAGGTCACTTTTAACAATGTGTACAAGTCTTTAACAAGACAGGCCTTTTACATGGTAGACCATTGGAAGTGGTCAAACATTGTAACCTTGAATAGTTACACATTGATGTAGTTATATTTTGTGTGTATCATTCCCACCCCAGTTTTACCTTCTCATTTTGGAGGGTTTTTGGGTTACCAAATTTGTGTGTTATTTTTTTTCATGTATTTCTTTAATTTCATGTTTATTAAATGAATTAGATGCATGTGGATGATATTAGTTAAAAGGTTTTGAAAAGGTTAAGTTAGTTACTTCTAATTCAACACCCCCCCCCCTCTTAGAAGTAAATCTTTCCACTTGTTAATTCCAACAATTGGTATCGGAGCTAAGTTCTCACAAGAAGAAGCCTTATAGCTTGGAGAAAAGATCTAGAAATGGAGGTCTACAAACTTGGAAAGATCATAGAGAATTAGGCAATTGACATACAACTTGCTTTACATGCTTTAGAAGAAGCCAGAGGAGAATTGAGAAAATCCTTAAAGAGAAGAAGGGAGATTGCCATAGCTAAGAATGACACACAATACAAGGAGATTAACACCTCAAATCTATTTTCAAATGGAGATTCCAAGGAGTTTGATGCAACAATAGCAGACCTGATGGAGAAGAATAGAGCTCAAGTAGAAGAAATTAGAACACTCAAGCTTGAACAAGAATCACAAGCCATGATGCTTTGTGAATTGACTAAATAGAAGAAAAGAGCCATTGAAGACAAGGTTATGCTAGAAGAAGACAAGAGAAACCTTGCCAACAGACTAGAAGAAAAGTCAATTGAGCTTGCAAGAATTTCAAACATGTAGATAGACACCCTAAGTTAGATGATGAATGCACATCATGAACTAAATGTTAAGGACATTGAGATCTCTACACTAAAGATACAAAATGAACAATTGCAAAATGATCTAAAAAGAGAAAAGGAGATTGCAAAAAGCTTCAAAAAACCTAATGTGGCCATCAAGTACTTTGAGAAGCTACTAAAATCACCAAGGGCTAACAATGACACTTCAAGACTAGGTTACATCAGCACTAAACAAGGAGAGTCATCCAAAATTGTAGAAGAAATGAGTAACAAAGGTAAGAACACTAAACCTACTTGTTATTTCTGTGGTAAAAAGGGACATACCTCTAATGCATGTAGGAGCAAAAATGCCCATTAGTGTGACAAGCCTAAGAATGCAAGTCATTGTCAAAAGTGCAAAAAGCAAGGACATCAAGCACATGACTGCATGACTAGATCTATTAGACCACCAAAATTTGAAGGTCACTGTTACAATTGCAAGAAGTATGGACATAGAGCTTTTGAGTGCAGATCAAAATCTATGTGGACACCAAATCAGGCAGCAAGGGAAGGTAACCATTGTCATCACTACAACTAGAACTACAACACCACATATAGGTGTCATTATTGTCAGGAATATGGACACATTCCTAAAAATTGCATAAGGACACATTTTAGAGGGAACTATAGTAGATGGTTGAGCCAAACCACATGTTTCAATTGCTTGAAGACTAGTCATATCAACAGAAATTGCCCAACAAGGTCAAAGGCATCCAACTTGAAGAATGACAAAGGAAAGAGAAGGTAGATGTTGAACACATCAAAGGAGAAATGAATAAGACATAGAAGAAGAAAGATGGGTGTAGCACATCAAATGAAGGGATCACTCCACCTAACAGGTCAAGTGGTCACACTTCATCAAACTAAGAAATGAGAAGGCATGAGGGATAGATTTACAAAGTTTTATCATACTTCAGTTCCTAAACTAGCAAGTATTGAAAAGAAGAAATCAGCATGGTCAAGGATGCAAAGTTAAATTTTCAAGATCTTGTAAGTGTTACCGAGTTGTCCTCAGATAACAAGTAAAAATCTAGTATATGCCAAGTTAATTGTCAAGACTATAGGAGCCGAATGATTAGTAGAAGTCGAGTTGGTAGAGGAAGCCGAGTGAAGAAGAAATCTTAGTTGAAGCTGAGTAAAGAAAACTCCTATGGAAGCCAAGCGGTGGAAAGACAATAGAAGCCAAGTAATGTAGAATCCTTCAAAAGTCGAGTGGACAGCTATAAATGCACTAAGCATTAAATACAATGAAAATAGGGTATATTATCATATTTTCAATCATTTTTCCTCATCACAAATGAAGAGCGAAGATGAGAAAGAGCACATAGCAGATTCAAAGTAGAGAATCTAGCGTCTAAGTAGATTTTAATAGCATTCTAACATGATTTCATCAATTTCAAGGTATTTATGTTTGTGCCGAGCTACACTTTGTGTAAAAACCTTAGAATTGTGAAAATGGCTTCTAGCTCTAGGAAAACCCAAGAGAAGGAATCTTTCAAAGTCTAGCTAGTGTCCAATGAGGTCAAACAACCCGATTTCTACCTAATCCCAGAGGTTGCCTATAAGAATGACCCAACTAGAGCCCTATCCATCATACCCCCTAAGGTTGTAATGGTTCAAGATGCAAGGAGAGGATGTAGATGAGGAGGAAGGTGCCAAGCAGGAAGCACCCAAGGTTGAGACAAAGAAAAGAAAAGCTCAAAA
This sequence comes from Cupressus sempervirens, assembly GCA_028749045.1. Taxonomy (NCBI): domain Eukaryota; kingdom Viridiplantae; phylum Streptophyta; class Pinopsida; order Cupressales; family Cupressaceae; genus Cupressus; species Cupressus sempervirens. Next base: position 640,785,927 of record CM053793.1, read on the forward strand.
ATAGCCAACTGCACAGCCTAAGGGAAAGAAGAAGGCTACAAAGCCAAGCCCAACCAAGCCAACTACAAGGGTTGACATGAGGACTACAACTCAAGGGGCAAGGGATTAGGAGAAATAGAAGGCAACAAAACAAGAAGGGCCTACAGAGTAGAAGAAAAGAAGAAAGTATGTTGCACCTCCTGAATCAGACAAAGAAAAGATAGAGTCTAATGAAGATCAATTTAGATCGGTAAGCCATTCTACCACATCTAAATTGGAAAGAATTTGTAATAATATTAGAGACAATGCTGATTTAATTGGTCTAAAGACCATAGATTTCAATAAGTTTTTAAAGGAACAATAGAACATAGTGGAGGAGTTCATCTACACTATGATGGCTAAGTTCAAGACCACTCCACTTGAACTAGACAACTCAATGCCCAAGGAGCTAAGCTCATTAGTTGAGAATAAATGGCATTACTATCTTAAAATGGAAAAGGAAATAAGAGATTATACATTAGCTCATGTAATGCCACACCTTACATAAGGTCAAATAACAAAGGCTAGCAAGAAACATGGGAGCAAATTCGCACCCAAATACAGAGCCTTCAAAATTTTGCAAAACCAAATAGAAGATGTTGTCCAAAAGTACACATGAATGTGGAAATTAATATATGGTTTGAAAACTATGAATGAAGGGTTGGAAGACCCATTTGAAGGAAGAAATGATGATGAAGAAGAAGAAGGAGAGAAAGAGAAAGAAGAAGAAATAGTGGAGAAGACACATGGTGAAGAGGCAACAACTGAAGAGCAACAGACTGAACAGAGTGTCCAAGACACCCAACTGCCACCACCAAGTCCTCAACATATAACACCTATAGAAAAAATAAAATTTAAGGATGTTCCTGACACCACAAGTGAGAACATCAATCCTTTAACTATAGAGGACCTTAAGAAGATTATTCACCAAACTACATTGCAGTCACAAATTTGTACAAATCCAATTTTGGTGAGTGTGGATGAGTTACAAAAGGTTGTAGTAGAGATAACAAGGGAGAAGTAAAACACTCAAGTACCATCTACACAATCTCCCACAGCTACAACAGATCAACCCAAAGAGCAAGAATCACAGGACACAATTGCTAAGGTTGATTCTACAATAAAAGTGACAACAACTACCGAGGAGTTGGCAAAGGAACAAATAGGGAAAGATGTTCCTACTGCACAAAGTCAAGGTGCACCTCCTCAAAACATCATTATTACTAAGGTAGTAGAGAAGAGGAGAAAGAAGAGGAGAAAACCCCTAAGGAGTAGGAGGCAATACAAACATTGGTGAACTTGCCTACCTCAGGGACTCCCACTAAGAAGTTGAGCAATGATGCAATACCATTGCAGATTTTAGCACCAAGCTCGAGCTCTACCAAGGTTGCAAGGGTACTTCACTATGGAGACCTTGCACTTGATGAAGAAATAGTAATACCCAATTATGACACAATAACTATGAACCTACAACAGATAAATGAAGTGCAAGAGGCACTAGAAAGAAGAAAGAGACAAGAGATACTTAGAAATGAGTATAGGCAGAAGCAAGAACTGGTGGAAATTAAACATATATTTCTTAATGCTTTCAACTTGCAAGTTCCTAAAGAAACCCAACCCATCATGGATCAATTTTCCAACATTGTGGACCAAGTAGAGAATGAGGACCTAGAAACTAATGTTAAATTATTAGAATGGTCAGAAAAGAAGTTTCAGATGAAAGTGAATGAGAAAATATCAAGTGAAATAGCACTTTCACAAGTAGAATTGGCTAAGAAGATTGAAAAAGTGAAGAAAGTACTTGATAATCTCACACAAGAAACTAGCCAATGGATAATGAGATTGGAACGAAATCTCAAGATTTCTAGCACTCAGCTACCCAAAGATCTAGCTTAGAGTGAGAAGCATTTTGCAACTACGCTTTACACACAAAAGGAGTTAGCTACATTGATAGAAGAAGAGGCCAATATCAAGGCCAAATTGATGCAAATTCAATCTTCTATTACCCCACATTTGGAAGTACTCCATAAGGAACAAGCATAGGTAGAGAATGTTCTAAAGAAAGATCCAAATCTTTCTACTTTAGAAGGTCTTGTTCATCTTGCAACAGAGATAGCCATCCAACACAAGTCATTGGAAATTGCTTTAGATAATTGGGATGCTTCTCTAAAAATGATCATGGAGGTAAACAAAACATTTTTGGCTAAATATTCTATTCATTCTTAGGACCCTTTGACATAAGTGTCAAAAAGGGGGAGACATAATGTTTTGGGAGAGATGTGAATAAGAATGGGAGATAATACATTTTTGTTTATGGAAGTAATAAAGAATATCCAAAGGGGGAGATATTCACATTCACATTTTTGAGGAAGTAATAAAAGCCAAGAAGGATGCAAAATTGCAAGAATATGTGAAAGGGGAATAGATACAGAGTACAAGAAGTAGAAACATGGTACACAGATATAGATAAAGGAAGACAAGGCAAAGAGATTTAGATACATCATCATGAGACACATTCAACACAAGAATTTTGGTTATAGGAATGGAAATGACACATTAGCTCAAGGGGAGTTACAAAATTTTGAGGTATATAAAAAATTTTGAACAAGTTTTTGAAGTCTTGTACATATGTCGAACATAATAGGTAGTATACTCATTAAGATTAGATTTATAATGTCTAGTTAAGTGTTTTTGCCACTCATGTCAAAGGGGGAGATTGTTAGTCTCAAATTGGTTTTGACATTTGAGTGTCAACACACAACCAAATTCTCAAGATGATGCCGAGTATAATATAGAAGCCGAGCTACAATGTATGCCGAGCTAGAGAATTCAATAGGTGCTAAGTGAACTTCAGGTGCCAAGCAATATTTAGATGTTGAGCAAAGTTCAAGTGCTGAGCAAAGTATAGATGCTGAGTGAAATAGAATTACTATAGGAGCTGAGTTAGCCAGTTTTCCTATATGTGCTAAGCATCAACAACTAGTAAGTGTTGAGTAACACAAAATCAACATATAAGTTTGTGCATTCACAAAATCAAATGTAAACCATTTTTGGAGCCGACATAGGATGAATCTTAAAGGATCTTGAAGATAAGATCGAATCTTTTGCATTACCTATGAAATCAACATGCAACCAATAAGAAAAATGGAGAAGGCATGCAACCGATAGAAAAAGTGCAAGAAATAAGTGGGAAATGAAGATTTAATATTGATTGTAGATTCATACATAACCCTAAGTCTTCAAAATATTTAAAAGTAGGATGAAACCCCATTATGTAAGTGAGAGGATATGCAAGAAAGAAGTGTATGGTTGAATTATAGAGAAGTGCAAAAGGGTAAAAGGACTTAGTGAAGAACACAGTAGCATTATAGAAACTAGTTGATCAAGAATAGAGTATTAGAACCTCGCAGAGTGACATATCAAATCGAGCAAGAATCAGATCAGTCAGAGCAGATAAAGGATCTGTAATCAACAATTTGGGATTGCAAGCTATCGGGTCAAAATCTTCTAATACTCTTTATAAATTTTATTAGATATGGAAATACTATGGACTTAGGTTGGCCTAGTAGCTTTTTGTAAATCCTTTAACAGGGTGGCATTCAAGTGAATGTACTAAAGTCCTTTAACCAGGCCTACTTTTAGTAGGGTAGTGAAATCCTTTAACCAGGTCACTTTTAACAAGGTGTAAAAGTCTTTAACAAGATAGACCTTTTACAAGACAAACCATTGGAAGTGGTCAAACATTGTAACCTTGAATAGTTACACATTATTGCAGTGATATTTTGTAGGTGTCATCCCCACCCCAGTTTTACCTTCTCATTTTGGAGGGTTTCTGGGTTACCAAATTTGTGTGTTATCTGTTTTCATGTATGTCTTTACTTTCATGTTTATTAAATGAATTAGATGCATGTGGATGATATCAGTTAAAAGGATTTGAAAAGTTTAAGTTAGTTACTTCTAATTCACCCCCCCTCTTAGAAGTAAATCTTCCCACTTGTTAATTCCAATAGAGTAAACCAAAACTATAGAAAATATGTACAAAACTTGATGAAAAGTCATATTTAGGTCCACACATTACCCAATAAAGTGGCACTAACTTAAAAAGATCCCATTTCATCATACAAAACTATGCAAGATGAAAAACTCCACATGTTTCACAAAAATTGGCCAAAAATTGATACCTGAGGAAAAGGGAAATATCTCCCAAATCCGAATGAATTAGGATTTGCACTTTTAACTAATGGTAGTATTTTAGGTCCTCTTTAAGAGCGTAAATGTGAAAAGTTTGATTCTTTAAGGATAAATGGATACATGACCTGAAACTAGCACATGAAAAATAGAAAATATAGCTCCAACTGCAAGGTAAAACAACTCTAACTTCAACATAATAACTCCAACATCTATCCATTCATAGGAGAAGGTTTCCCAATATGCCTCAAACTCATCCCCAATAATGAAAACCATAAGTTCCACAAAATCCAAGCTCGATGCTCCTACATCACATACCTTTTCATCTTTCTCCTTCAATGACTTCAACTTATGTTTCACTATATCCTTTGTTAGAGTGTAGGTATTTTCTCACCCATCATGTACAACATGCCCGCCAAACTGCCATGGCCTAGCCAAAAACATATGACATATGTCCATACATATGATATCAAAAAGCACATCATCTTGGTAACTTCCAATCTTGAACTTTACTAAGATTGCTCATTGACCCTAGAATGATTGTAGATCTCTATGATGTGGTGGAGGAGAAGATTTCAAAGATGTCTTCTTGGTTGGAAGCTAGATTGATTGATCGAGTTAAGTAAGGAATAATTGAGTTTCATAGATATTTATGGAGTTGGAGTCTACCTATATGGAAGCGAGTTGTTTGGCTAGTTAGAAGACTTTTTCAAGAGAAAAGAGGGCATGGGAAGGTTGAGGTAGAATTTGGTTCTGTTGATCAGTTTGAGGAGTATGATGTGGAGCCTATAGAGGAAATTGTGGTTGTTGCTGAAGAGATTCCTAACCTTGATGATGCTAGAAATGATATTTGTTTTCATGATCAATTAAATAGATATGACATGGAAATTGTAGAGCATCTTATTGTGGATGATGAGATTGTTGATTATGAGGATTTTCATATGGTTTTTGATATGGATCTGCATTCATATGTGGCTATTGAGATGATTGAGGATGTACCAGTTATTGCTGATATGGATTTCCATATTGTTGCTGATGTGGATATGGTTTTTGATTCACATGTTGTTGGATATTATTTTATTGAGGATATGGATGTTGGTACTGATGTGGAGTTGGATGTTGCTCCACTAGTTGCTGATGTGTTTGAGGATCTACATTATACTTCAAGTCTATATGAACCTGATTTTCTGGTGGTTGACATGACTCAGGATTAACATGTTGCTCTTATTGTGGATTTGGTATTACATTTTTTTGACTTGGCTTTGAATTTACATGGTGTTGCTGTCATGGATTTCATGTTTGAAGATATTACTATTGTTGGTTGTGATTAATTGAAAAGACTATTGGTGAAGCATTATGCTTAGTTTATTCCTAGAAATAAGAATGTTGATTGGGTTACTAAGATTCATTTGATTTTGATGTTTGAGTGGATGAAGCATAGATGGTTTATTTTCTTATTTGTTCTTTTGTCTGGGATGGATTGGAAACATTTGGGGAAGATGAAGTTGGTTGGAAAAATTTCATTTGGCATCAAAGTGTGGGACATACTTTTCTATCTACTCAAGGGTCTGATGCAGTTGCATCTTGCATAAGAAAATAAAGAGGGACAATTTTTTTAAAAAAAATTGGAGGAGAGAGAAAGTGACAAAAAATAGAAGAAAAATAATAAAAAAGGAGAAAAGAGGGAAAAAGGCATTTAATAGGTGGAATTATTTAATACAACTTTTTGTTTGAGAGTTTATTTAATGTAACTTGCTCGGCTAACTTGTTACATTGTAAAGGTCAAACATAAGAGTGCAAGAGTCATTCCTCAAGAATCTTGACCTTACATTCATATCAAAAGTGTATCATTGTAGGTCTATTGTAGTGCCTACCCCTAGTTCACATTTTGCTAACATTGTCAAACTCTTTTGGGGCTAGTTTTATGTTGATGGTTAGCAACATTGTTTTGAGACTATAAGATATTGTGCTATGGATTTAGTGGATATGTGTGATGAGATTACTTAGACTTTATATTTCATGGTTGCATGGTGATTATTCAGTGATTTCAATTATTGAAGATGATTAGTTAGATGGTTTATTATCACATGTGTTTTCTTATGGATACTTACCCCATACTTGCATGTGTATGTTGTGCGTGTTTGGTCTTATGTATGGCGTGTCTGATGTGGTTAAGGAAGGGAGTCGTAGTCACCTGCTAGTCGGGATCTACAAGATGCACCACTTCCTGCCATTGCCTGTTTAGTTTAGTATATATTGTGCTTGTACATGCATAGTTTTTATGCAGGTTGCAGGTATCGGGTATCGACTTCCCTGAATTGTTAGGATGAGCGTACCCTATCACATTATCTCAATGGTAAGAGAGGGGAGATAAATTCTCAAGTCCAAATCCCAACCCTTTAAGCCATTTGTCTTAATTGGAAATTAGGACAAGTATCTGAGTTGAGTACCCTTTGAATACGCCAGATGACGTAATTCATGATATTAACCGTTGGTTTGATTTTGTATGTATTTTGGCTATGATGGGTTTTCATATTTTTACCTTGTGAGTCTTTGGAGTATTTTCTATTAATTAAGCCTAATTAAAAGATTTAATTAATGGTTTAATTTAATGAAAAATTAATATGATATTTTAATATTTATTTTATTTAATTAATTGGGAAATTAATTAAATAAAATAATTAAATTTGAAGATAAAAGTTATAATTTTAAAAGTTGGAACGTGATAATATTTATTTAAATTAATAAATATTTTATCAATTAAGTTTCGAAAATAAATGTAAAAGTGGAAAAGATATTAAAATTATTAAAAGATTCTAGATTTCATGTGATTTAAATATAAATATAGTAAGATAAAAACAAGTGAAATTATTAAAGTTAGTGCATGAGATTTAAAATAATAAATAAATTAAATTGGAAAGAGTAAAGTAAATATTATATTAATTAATGTATTTTCTCACATAGGAGTTTTTAAATTCTCGGGAGTTGTCATGTAGACAACACAGGAGTTTGCACTCTAAGCATGCACAAGTTGTCTACACTTAGGAGTTAGCATATTATTTGAGCACATGGTGTCTACAACCTTATGACTCATTTAGAAGGTTGGAGAAGACTCATGCTTAGTTGTCATGCTTATCTTCTAGTTGTTTCTAGAGACATTCTAGATGCATCTTAGAGGCCTTTAAATAGAGGCTCTCCTAGTGTGTTTGAACAAGCTTCAAAGCTTACATGCATTTGAGAAGCTCATATGCTTCTACATGCTCATATGTTTCTACATGCTCTTATGCTTCTTTAAGCACTTTTAATCACGTGGGAATTTCGGTTGGCTTGGATCTTGGAGGAATTGTGAATGTTGGAGAAGGAAGGGATTTTTCTATGGACTTCTGAGGGATGGCAAATTAGCATCAGTGTTCAGGTGCACTCGTGATTTTCGCATATTCTATTTGCACTCTTTCTCTTCCTGTCTTCATCGTGTCTGTTATATGTGTCTGATTATATTCCATGAATGAATCTTCAATTTTGAAATTAGAATCTAGATATGTATGTTAATTGGTTGAGAAGAAAACAATAGAAAACCCTAGATCCAATTAAGGAGGAAATTAGTTCTAAATCGGGTTCGGGTTCGAATTAAAATTGTGAATTTAGATTGACAAAGATTTGAATTTGAAAATGGAAAGAAAGTTGAAATGGAAATTCTAGATTAAAAGTTTATAGGCAAACCTATTAGAGAGATTAATAGGTAAATCTAAAGATCAATCATTATAGGAAGAATTCTTAATTTATAGAATTGAAAAGTCCTAATTTGTTTAAAAGTTATGTTTACATATATATATATATACACACACACACAAATATATATACATATACATATATATATATATATACATATACATATATACATACATATATATATATATACATATACATATATACATATATATATATATATATATACATATACATATATACATATACATATATACATATATATATATATATATATGTGTGTGTGTGTGTGTATATGTATATATGTATATGTATATGTATATGTGTGTATATGTATATGTATATATATATACACACATATACATATACATATACATATACATATACATATATATATATACACACATATACATATACATATACATATATACATACACACACACACACACACACACACACACACACACACACACATATATATATTGTGAAAATGTCGCTTAAATTTATTGAAAGGAATGTGAATCACTTTTGAGAAGTGTTTATTAAAAAATGCTTATATAAAAGTTATATACGTATTGGAAGGCGGGATATACCCCCACCCCCCGTACCCTCTGTTCTGTGCAGGGTACCTGCAATGGGGTCATTTTTTTTAAAAAGAATAAAATATGCATTTGTAGGAGGGGATTCACCCCATCTGCACCTTCTTTTATACTGGCCGCAGCTTGTGGTACTATGCACGGATAGAACTGCTGCACGAGTATGACAGTCCCGCACGGCACCCCAAATCCGATGCGGCCTTTAATTAAGAGGGACACTGATAGTCGCAGAGGGGTCAGAGTACCTGCGATCGCACCGATACCTGCGCCAAAATATAGATAATATGTGCAGGGTTTGGCATTAAGGTTTATTTGCTTTTGTAAATCGATTATGTAAATCGATTGTTATAATTCGATTTTTATATGATGTTATTTATCATTATTTAATGTTAATAGTTATATATATATATATATATATATATATATATATATATGTTATTAATATTTAATAACTATTATATGTTTGATAAATGAATTAAATTAGTAGATTATTTCTTTTAACAATTAATTATTTTGTAATACCATAATTTAATGATGGAGATTTAATTTAATTTTTCAGTTGATCCATTGAAAAATGATGGGGGCCATTATCAACAAATTGCTTTGAAAACGAGATCCAATATTATTAAGTTTACATAATCATAAGTGGCTTATATTGCAGTTACTTATTTATATGTTATTAAAATATGTATACCCATTAATTAATTTTAATTGTTATTGTAATATGGTAATACCGATAATTGCTGTATTAACAATGTTAAATTAGAATTATATAATAATTTGTTAACTATTATTAATTAAGAAGAGATAATAATATCCATTAAGAACAATGGTGAAATTGGTATTGTAGGTTTATTAGTAAGAATTTTAACTATTAATTTGAATATTGATGGAGTGGGACATGGTTAATTCTTAATTTATGAAATTATAGTTAATCGAATGATATGCATTGAGTTGTTAATTTGGATATGTAATTATTAATTAATTTAATTTAATTAATAATTAAGTAATAGAGTTTTAATCGATATGTGAATATCGATTCCTTTAAACGAAATTGTTAAGTATTTACATTGTAGTTGATAAGTCTTATTTTTATGACTTTAGATATTATAATGGTTGTCAATGATGATTTAGTTGTTATAACGATTAATATTAAAAGGCTTAAATTTAGTAATATTTAATTAAGTTTTAATTAAGTATTATTAGGATGATATAAAGGTCAATGGTTGTGTATCTATGTTAATTGATTGATTTAATTGATCATTTTAGTAAAGTTATAATCTTCTTATTCAAAGATTGATAACTGGCTCTCTTATAATATAATGAATAATGATCCTTGATTTATGTTGAAAGTTGAAGTAACATTAAAGAAGAGTTAATCAATTAGAATATGGATCTTAGTTAAATAAATAGAACAATTTAATTAAAGATCAATGATGATTAGTTTAATGAGTAGATATCTATCCTTCAGTTATTCTTAGAATGTAATTTTAAATAATGGAAGGATAATGCTATCAGGGAAAAAAATGGGTTGACTCGTAGGTCAAATGATTACTTTTTGTATACTTGCAAACAGAAACAAAAAACCTATACACTTAATTCAACTATGTGATTTTAGTAAACCAAAACATGTGTCTACATTGTGTTTTCTCTATGCTTCTTGTTTTGGGTTGACTAGTGTTGACCAATCTTAGGTTGTTACTAGAGGCTTGGGAGTTATGCGAATGTGATGGCATGTTGATCTTATTTGGTCTCGATCTTTCTAAACCCAACCATGGTTATGTGATTGTATGCTCTATAAGATGTTTGTATTTACTGATTGTTATTGCTCATGAGTGGAGCTGAGATGTATTTGTATGAGACACTTGAACTAATCATTTTTGAGCCATCGATCAGTTATCCTTGGATTACTTTCCAGTCGCCATGATGGGACTAAAATGTTGATTTATTTCTTGATGATGTCATGTTGTGACATGTTTTGACTCAACCATTTTGGAGTCTTCGATCAGTATGATTTTGAGATATATTTTGGTTATTGAGAACCAATGGATACTTTTGATTATTAGTGATACCTTCAGTTTCCAATAGAGAACTGTTGTGGTCATGATTTTCTATGGATGCTTTTTAGATGCTCATGGAGATTTGATGCTTTTATTATGGATATTTGATGTTCTTATTATGGATTATCTTTTGGTATTTCTTTCTAGTCGCTTGTATAAGACTGGGGTGATTTTATGATTCCATGAGCTTAGGGTAGGTTATCTACTTGTAGTGTTGGGAAGTGGCTTGCAATGGGGACCGGGGCCCTAAGTGGCTGCTAGGGTAACTCATTGTAAGTTGTGTTAATAAGTGATAACATTTACACTAAATGGGGATTAAATGAACCTAAAAAGATAATTGTTTTGTTCTTGCCCATGCCTCAAGTGCTTGTACAAACTAGGATGGGAGTAGAGAGAATGCTTGGTTGTGACCTTACATTCCATAGTATGCCTTGTCAGTATGAGAGGATACTAATGGCTGTATGAGGATCAGTAGGGACCCATGGAGTTTAGCTAACTGCCAGGGTAACTTCTACATGATATATGCAATGACACTTTCCCGCTTGCATAGTAGGTTCCTACATGTCATTGTATGCCTTTGGGATTAGATGTCAGTTTGTGATTGGAATCTTTGAGTTAGTATACTTTTAGGATTCCTGGACTTAGAGAGTATCTTTGCTATGTGATTTTTGATAGCCTATTTGGGACTTGAGATTATCTCCTCAGCATGGTGGGAGTGGACCACTTAGGTTCCATGTGGTCGAGTGGTAGTGTTTTTCCACTCTTATCATTTGAGATCTGTCCGAGACACCATGGTTGGAGCATTCTTGGTTGGTATTTATCTTCATTCTATTTTGGATCATTATGATAGATAATATACCTTATGATGGATGTATTTATTGGTATGTTTCTTACATTGATGATATGTATATGTTAGATGATATTACCTTATGCTTTGCTTTACATGATTAGATTTTATATGTACATGTTGTAGCATGTTAGATTACTTTATGCTTGTGATGTAGTATGATTTAGGTGTGACATTCCTACTATGTTAATATCGATGATCTCTTCGGTGATTTGGAATGTTACACATGGAGGGACGGCTAGGGCCCACGATGGTCTAATGATGCTATTTACGATTGGGAGGAACCATGCACTTAGTTATTCATGTTTGTGATATATGGTTATCTTTTATGATGGATGTTTATATCTTTTGTGATGATGTATCATGTATGACATGGATTAATATTGGATGATGATGTACTTTATTTACATGGATGTTTATTCTTTCAAGCCTTTCATACCCTATGGCATGTACAGTGGATGATTGAGCAATCTAAAATGTAATTACTAAAAGGACACTTGCATATTGTTGGATATATCATTGTTATTTCATAAGGATGTGATGTTAGATGATTAGTTATGTTAGATGTGATTCAATGTTAAGGGATCCTTAAAGAATGTAACTTGTTATGTATGTTATGTTTATTTGAATTGTTTCTATTGCTTCCATTATTAAGTATAAGTTGTAAATGGTTTATCTTTCATGTTTAAAAAAAAAAAAAATTGTTTGGCAAACTTAGTGAAATTTTAGATTAATTCTTTGGATCCCTTGGCAGGGCATTACATCTATTCTCTAAGGGTTCAAAGTATTTCTTATCTTATAGTCTAAAGGTAAAGTGTAGAGGCATGAGATACATTATAAAGGGTATTTAATATGTTTTGATACTATGCTAATGGAGAAGGCATAAGATTGTAAGCCATAATTTCCAATTTATAAAGACATATACGATCTTATGATAAAATGGTTTAGCGTGCAGGCGTAAAGAAATTAGGCATGTGATTTTTAAAGTCTTTGAAGATATGATCAAAGGGAGATCATAGGATCACAAGATGAAATATGAAAGCCTTTGGAGTTATGATTGGCTAGTGAAGCATAAGATTGTGGAATGAAATGAAGAGACTACTGATGCTATGATAAGTTCTAGACATATGATCAGGAGGTTAAGTCAAAAGGTAAGATTGAAGTCCCAGAGTTATGACAAGCTATTAGTTGACATATGTCCATACATATGATATCAAAAAGCACCTCATCTTGGTAACTTCCAATCTTGAACTTTACTAAGATTGCTCATTGACCCTAGAATGATTGTAGATCTCTGTGATGTGGTGGAGGAGAAGATTTCAAAGATGTCTTCTTGATTGGAAGCTAGATTGACTGATCAAGTTAAGTAAGGAATAGTTGAGTTTCATAGATATTTATGGAGTTGGAGTCTACCTATATGGAAGCGAGTTGTTTGGCTAGTTAGAAGACTTGTTCGAGAGAAAAGAGGGCATGGGAAGGTTGAGGTAAAATTTGATTTTGTTGATCAGTTTGAGGAGTATGATTTGGAGCCTATAGAGAAAATTGTGGTTGTTGCTGAAGAGGTTCCTAACCTTGTTGATGCTAGAAATGATATTTGTTTTCATGATAAATTATATAGATATGACATGAAAATTGTAGATCATCTTATTGTGGATGATGAGATTGCTGATTATGAGGATTTTCATATGGTTTTTGATATGGATCTGCATTCATATGTGGCTATTGAGATGATTGAGGATGTACCAGTTATTGCTGATATGGATTTCCATATTGTTGCTGATGTGGATATGGTTTTTGATTCACATGTTGTTGGATATTATTTTATTGAGGATATGGATGTTGGTACTGATGTGGAGATGGATGTTGCTGGTGTGGATTCACTAGTTGTTGATGTGTTTGAGGATCTACATTATACTTCAAGTCTATATGAGCCTAATTTTCTGGTGGTTGACATGGCTGAGGATTAACATGTTGCTCTTATTGTGGATTTGGTATTACATTTTTTTGACTTGGCTTTGAATTTACAAGGTGTTGCTATCATGGATTTCATGTTTGAAGATATTACTATTGTTGGTTGTGATTAATTGAAAAGACTATTGGTGAAGCATTATACTTAGTTTATTCCTAGAAATAAGAATGTCGATTGGGTTACTAAGATTCATTTGATTTTGATGTTTGAGTGGATGAAGCATAGATGGTTGATTTTCAGATTTGTTTTTTTGTCTGGGATAGATTGGAAACATTTGGGGAAAATGAAGTTGGTTGGAGAAATTTCATTTGGCATCAAAGTGTGGGACATACTTTTCTATCTACTCAAGGGTCTGATGCAGTTGCATCTTGCATAAGAAAATAAAGGGGGACAATTTTTTTTTAAAAATTGGAGGAGAGAGAAAGTGACAAAAATTAGAAGAAAAATAATAAAAAAGGAGAAAAGAGGGAAAAAGGCATTTAATAGGTGGCATTATTTAATACAACTTTTGGTTTGAGAGTTTATGTAATGTAACTTGCTCGACTAACTTGTTACATTGTAAAGGTCAAGCATAAGAGCGCAAGAGTCATTCCTCAAGAATCTTGACCTTACACTCATATCAAAAGCGTATCATTGTAGGTCTATTCTCTAAGGGTTCAAAGTATTTCTGATCTTAAAGTCTAAAGGTAAAGCGTAGAGGCATAAGATACATTATAAAGGGTATTTAATATTTTTGATACTATGCTAATGGAGAAGGCATAAGATCATAAGCCATAATTTCCAATTTATAAAGACATATATGATCTTATGATGAAAAGGTTTAGCGTGTAGGCGTAAAGAAATTAGGCATGTGATTTTTAAAGTCTCTGAAGATATGATCAAAGGGAGATCATAGGATCACAAGATGAAATATGAAAGCCTTTGGAGTTATGATTGGCTGGTGAAGCATAAGATTGTGGAATGAAATGAAGAGACTGCTGATGCTATAATAAGTTCTAGACATATGATCAGGAGGTTAAGTCAAAATGTAAGATTGAAGTTCCAGAGTTACGACAAGCTATTAGTTGACTATCAATGTATGATCATGGTTAGAATATAGATAAGAAGATAAGGATTTAGATCTTACGGTAGAATCTAAAGTGTAAGGTAATAAGGTGTGTAAAGGGAGTCTTTGATGCTACACAAAGGTGTTATAAACAACCAGCGTATGTCTGTGGCTTAAAATAAAATACGACATAAGATACGACTGATGTTTCGATGAACTACTAAGCATAAGGTTAGATGGTTGAGTTGTTTACTCATATAGGGTGACAAAAAGTAAGAATTTCAATAAGGTGTAAGATCAAAAACCCAAATTCAACATAAAATACATGTATGTTTTCTCTGAGCTAGAAAAGGATGAGGGGTTTAGCTAATCAAGTCTTTGAAAAGATAAAGTAAAGGTACTTAATTGGACATTTAAGTTGACATTTTTAGATGTAACATTTGAGTTGTAGATTTGAAAGCCTCGTGCATGCTGAAAATTAATGAAATAAGTGAGGTTGATGAAGTACATATACACATAAAAACATTCTTTGAGAAATAACAACATACCCGTTGTTGAGAAAAGAAGGTTTCTTGAGCTCTTGAATTTGTAGAGATATCAGATTGCTAAGTGTAATACAAGAAAAGTTGTAGAGTTCAGTACTTTATTGCAAAGAAGATGTCATAGATGGAGAAAAAAGATGTTCAGTCCAAGAATACAGAGGTTTCTATGACTTCAACGTCAAAGATGAGAAAGACAAGATAGAGAAAACCTAACAAGTACACTAAAGAATGGATGAAATTTTTCCCTGAGTCATCAAACTCTATTTTAGAAAATGACCATGATTTTAGAGATCCATATGCATTCTATAGAAATGCAATTTTATGTGATACCAATGGGTATGAATTGTTCATGTTTTTCTACAACAACAAATTTGAGAAATTACCAATTTCAAACCCATGGGTGAGGAATCTTGCAAAGCTTATATTTCTAGAGGTATATGTGAATGTGGACTTGGTAAAAACCTTGATAAAGTCATAAAATCATACAATTAAATCTTTCCATAGGCATGGAAGAACTATTTTGTGCACACTTGATCGTTCTTCATTTATTGAATCTATTGGGCTTGAAGGCCAAATAAGTGTGCCAATTGACATTGAGGAGTTCCAAAAGAAATTCAAAGGAAATAATAGTTTCTACACTAGAAAGGTGACGATCCATCATATTCCTTTCAACCTCAAATAAAAGGGAGATATTTTGAAGAAGGTGGATAAGATACTCCCTATGGGAAAATTCAAAAACTACTTCTAGAAAATAGTTTATGGTATGCATAATGCATTGAGAAGTGATGGTTTTGAGGTGGTGTTTGCATCAATCTATATTATGGCCTTGGATGTACAAGACCCCTTTGATAATGTGGACTATGATTATGTAGGGTATATTATTGAAAAGATGCAAGAATAGATTGAAGCATCAAAAAAAGGAGAATTGGGGAACTTCAAGTTCCACCATTATTCATTGTTGTTGCATCTGATACTGTGCAACAATGTTGGATACCTCAGTCTAGATTTTATTGACCAAACATCAAATGAGAATGGAAATATACTAGTACAACTATGGACATAGGTACAAAAAAAACATTACCCTTATTTTGATTCTTTGTGTTTCTTTAATAATTTCAGTGTTGCAATTATGAGAATGTTAGATCACTAGTTGATTAGAGCCCCTAAAATATTAAAAATATTGATGAGGCCATCCCTCTTACTAGATAATATAAAACTTGATCGTAATTGGGGTGATGTATTCTTATTCCAAGATTTTTTAGTCTTGAGAGTTTATGCTTGTCCTCAACCTCCCCATATATTTCCAAAACATATCTCTCTTAGGCTAGCCATAATTGAATTTGTGTGGAAATTTATTTTGATGGATAGGAAGTACTTGGGCCCTAAGTTGCATAAGGGAACCTTCTTGTGTAGGTGCCTTAGGATAGGGGATTTTTCAATTGGAAAGGAGTCTCTTGATATAATTCATGAATATTTGAGACACTATAATTTATCCACTACCCCTTATAGAATTTATGATCTTGAGAGTTTTTTTAGGCACATGTTATGGGAGATTAGAAACTATACATTACCAAATAATAAAGAATTCCCACAAGAATATTTGATTAAAAACATTGTGGCTGAAGGGGAAGCTGATGAAAGGATGAGAGATAAGGATATATTGAGGGTGGAAATAGAGATGAAGAGAACAAACCCAAACTTCAATGGTTTTTACCTAGAAACATCATATCCTTCTAGACTCTATAATAAGCTTGAGAATTATGTCCACATCATGTCACAAATACCACAAGAGCTCAAGGGAGAAGAGGGGAGAGTAAATCCTGATTCCCCAGAGCTAGATGTTGTCCTAGAAGTGACATAAGATAAACTTGAAACATCAACATGGGTGACAAAGGGACACAAAAGACAAAGGGTTATACAAATGCTCAATAACATGGAGGAGGGGACTGTATAGTTGATACTAGGTAGTAGAAAATATTTTGGTGACATGAGGCAAAATCACCTACAAGATAGAGTGGCAAAAAAAGAGAATTATCATACTAACTTGCAAGTGACAACTACTAGGTCAGATGACATTATCATCTAGGTTGAGAAATTTATTGAAGATGACAAGTTCATCAAATCTGTAAGATTTAAGAGTTTATTGTACAAGGTCAAACATAATGAGTTGACATTGAATCTTAAGCCAGGGGAATCAAAGGAAAATCAAAAGGAGCTTGTTGAAAAGCTATTGGCCTATGACCCCTACCAAGGCTAGAGACCTTGTAAAAAGAAGTGGTATGCTTCTAGTAACTAGTTGGGATCTAAAAACAACCTTTACACTGTATCAAATTAGGAGGTAGGACAAAGAAATATCTTATGAAGCATTTATTGCTGAAGGGTTGTAGAGGGGAACGAGATTTAATTTAAAATCAAAATCAACTTACAATGTTTATGGAAATGAAGTTCAATGTTGGTCATCACTTATTACAAAAGTTTAATAGGTTTAGTTGGCTACTGTAAGCTCGTTATCAATTGCAATTTCAAGAAGTCTTAGAGATGAAATCTACTATAAGGAATTTGTAGCATGATAATGTTTAGAAATGGTTGAAGTCCCTACGTTAACTCTCCTTGGTTAGTAGAACCTAAAGTGTAGAAGGCATCATTTCTTTGTTAGTTGGTCCAAATCCAAGTAAAATGTGCTAGTCATCAGAAGTAGCTAAACCCTAGGTATCATATTATTTTTTGTCTTCTTGTACTATTAAATAAGAACTCCAACAATAATTATTCCAAGAAATCCCTTGTTCACTAACAATATTAGAATTTTAGATATCCATTCATAATAATTATTGGGGAGCTTATTTCAACAATTAGTCATAAGGGTTCTCCATGTTCTCTTGGCTCTTATTCATTTCAATCTTCTTTTCTCAACATTGTAGATTAATTGTTCACCTCTCCACTTACAATTAATCATAGTGCTAAGAAAAGAAGACAAGAAGGAATAATAGCCAAGAGAACACACAGAACCCTTGTAATTAATTATTAAAATAAGCTCCATAACAAATATATTATTTGGAACTAAATGATTAGTGCATGCTACTATAGCTGAGAGATTCTAGTCACTTGCAAAACTCTTTTCATTGATAACTCTATGATGCAGCAGCATGAAGAGGTATAAGGGGAATCCTGTGTCACCCAAAAAAATATACTTACACTTAGTTTCTGTTTCATGTGTTTTCATTTTTGGATACCCATTTGGGTCAAATAAAGGTTCCAACTCTCACAGTTCCACTATCAATGTTCGTGTAAATCCCAAAAAAATAGGAGTATGTAATTGAGCCATCATTTTGGTGAACTAGGAGGTGTAAATTGGATAGATGAATGTAATTTTAATTTAGAGCATTCCAAAAAAAGAATCAGGTCAAAAGACCCCACGGTTTGAAAGTTATTGTAGTTTTTCGGGTTGTGGAGACCTCCTAAGAATGCTTCAAAGTCAGGTTAGGGGCATTAAATGACGTCAAAAAGGGCCAAAAAATGGGGATGAGTGAAGCTCCTATATAGGGCTATAGAGTTCTTTGAGAGCTTTTCGAAAATGTAAACAATTCGTCAATCGGAGCTACGGTTCAAAAGTTATGCCTCCCAGAAGTTCGATTACCGTTTCTGGATTCTTCTAGATTTGCGTCGACTTCTAACGTAGCTTTTGGAACCTTCTATTTGGTTGGTGGATGCCTACTAGCACTTTCTAGAATGTACTCCTAGTCCTTAACCCTCCGGGGTCTATTTAAGGAGATTTCTGGCATTGTAAAAGGCAGTTCGGAGTGGAGTTTGAGAGGAGGTACTGAAAGGAGAAATTATCTCCACATTTATGCTATTGTAAGCCCTTAGGGCATGTTTTGAAGTTTATTTTCTCTGTACTGAATGTACTAGCTTATTTTTTAGTTAATACAATTCCCCTTTTTTGTTGTGTCCATTTTGTTCTTGGGTTGTTTTCCCCATCAAGTGGTATTAGAGCTGGTTTTCTTGAGTGTGTAGACAGAGCGCTAATTGTGAGGTAGTTTGCACCAGGACTGTGTGCTTGTGGGTTTGAGTTAAGAAGGTGCCTCCATGAAGAGAGTGTGGTGGAAGGGCCAGAGCTATTAATCCCAAGGAGGTTAGAGCCCTCCAAACGCAGGTACAAGCATTGCAGGAGGAGCTCCGTAGAGGAGCAATTGTGGCCGCAGGTGATGAAAGTGAAGATGACAATGAAGAAGATGAAATTGGACCAGAAGGGGAATTTGATGGGGAAGTTCTAAATCATGCAGAGGAAAGGCTTTTTAGGGCCATTACTAAGTTTGGGAAAAGACCTACAATTGAAGTGGGTGTATTTTCAAGAAATCTGAAACTAGATGAGTTGATCGATTGGATCAATGAACTGGAAGAATAATTTGAGTATGAGGATATCAGGGACCCAGATAGGGTTAATTTTGGAAAGGCCAAACTAAAAGGCCATGCCAAAATCTTGTGGCAAGAGGTCCAATTGGAAAGAAATAGAAGAGGAAACGAGAAGATCACAAGATGGGATCGCATGGTGGACAAATTGAAGAAGCAGTTCATTCCTGTGGACTATGAGCTTGATTTGTTTAAGAAGATGCATGGGTTAAAACAAGTAGGAAGATCAATCCAAGAATATACAGAGGAATTTTACCGACTCTTGATTAGAGTGGGGCATGCAGAAGCAAATAAGGAGAAGGTTGCTTGTTATATCAATGGGTTGCGACCTAACATCCAGGAGGAATTAAGTCTGGTAAGAATGACCAGCATTGAAGAGGCATACCAGTTTTCCCTACGAGTTGAAGAGAAGCTGAATAAAAGGTTTGAAGGAAGACAAAGAGGGAACGGTCAAGGAGGAAGGGGAAGTGGTAGATCATCTGGAGGCTGCAATGAAACCCAAAAGAAAAATGAAGATGTGGGTACTAGCAGGAACCAGAGGAATGAGGTTTTCAACCGCTCCCATGATCAAGACTTTGGAAATCAGAGAGGAAGAGGTAGAGGACATGGACAAGGAAGAGGAGGCTTTCATGGTACCTATTTCCATTGCAATGAAGAAGGTCATCGTGCCTTTGAATGCCCTCAATGACAAGGAAGGACAGATAGGAGAGTTGAGGGCCAAGCTAGGGTTGCTCATGTGGATGAAGATGCACAATCATCACATTCAGAGGATGCAAAAAGAGGAGAGACCTTGGTAAATGAAAGAGTCCTACTAAGTGGTGGGATTGAACTAGGACAACGAAGGATTTTGTTTCATACCAGATGTAAGTGTGAGGATAAATATTGTGATGTGATCATTGATGGTGGTAGCACTGATAACTTGGTATCAAAAGAGATGGTCTCTAAGCTGAAGCTCAAGAGGGAGAAACATCCCTAGCTCTATCGGATTTCTTGGGTAAAAGATGATCATTAGGCCTTGGTAAGTGAACAATGTTTAGTGAAATTCAAAATTGGGAGTTACCATGATGAAGTTCTTTGTGATGTTATTCTGATGGATGTTTGCCATCTATTTTTGGGTAGACCATGGTAGTTTGATAGACATGCAGTACATGATGGGCATGCAAACACATACTCTCTGACAAAGGATGGAGTTCACCACAAATTGAAGCCCATGAAAAAGGAAGGTGAAAGGGTATGTAGCAGTGCTAGGATTTGTCTTGTTGATAGAAGGATGTTTTTAGATGGCATGAAACATCAGCATATGTGCTATGCTTTGATTCCTAGGAAAGATAAAGAAGGTAGTAGTGAAATACCACTTGAAGTTTCATATTTATTAGGGGAATTTGGAGATATTATCTCTGATAATGTTCCAGATGGATTGCCACTAGTAAGGCAAATCAGTTATCAGATAGATCTGATTCTAGGAGCTAGTTTGCCTAACAAGGTTGCTTACAGGATGACTCCTACTGAAACAGAGGAGCTAAATAGACAGGTTCAGGAGCTATTGAGGAAGGGCTTGATTCGAGAGAGCCTGAGTCCATGTACAGTACCTATAGTACTCACACCAAAGAAGGATGGAGAGTGGAGGATGTGTACAGATTCTCGAGCTATAAATAGGATAACCATCAACTACCGATTTCCTTTGCCAAGGATGGATGATCTTATGGACTGCTTGAGTGGAGCTCAGTACTTCACAAAGATAGATCTGAAGAGTGGTTATCACCAGATAAGGATTTGAGAAGGAGATGAGTGGAAAATAGCCTTCAAGACCAAGGAGGGTCTTTATGAGTGGTTAGTCATGCCCTTTGGATTGACGAACGCCCCAAGCACCTTCATGCGGCTCATGCATGAGGTAATTAAGAAGTTCTTGGGAAAATTTGTTATTGTTTATTTGGATGATATCTTAATTTTCAGCAAGACTTTGGAAGAACATTTATTGCATATTCGTAGTGTCCTTGAAAGGCTAAGGGAAGAGAAATTGTTAATTAATTTGAAGAAGTGTATCTTTGCAAAAAGTGAGTTAGTCTATTTGGGGTTTGTTATATTACTTGAAGGTCTCAAAATGGATCCAGAGAAGGTAAAAGCCATCTTGGAATGGCCTACTCCAAGGTCTGCTACTGAGGTAAGATCATTTCATGGTTTGGTTAGTTTTTACAAGAAGTTTATTAAAAATTTTAGTGGCATATGTGCACCCCTAACTGATACAATAAGAGGGGATAGAAAAGAGTTCAAATGGACTGCAACAGCTGCGAGAAGTTTTGAATTGCTGAAGAAGAAGGTGACAGAACAACCCGTGTTGGCACTTCCAGATTTTAGAAAGGTTTTCCAGGTGGATTGTGATGCCAGTGGCAACGCTATTGGGGCTGTATTAAGCCAAGAAGGTAAGCCTATTGCATATTTTAGTGAAAAATTGAATGATGCAAAGAAGAAGTATTCTATTTATGATCAAGAGTTCTATGCAATAGTTCAGGCCTTAAAGAAATGGAGGCATTATTTATTGCCAAAGGAATTTGTTTTGTATACTTATCATCAAGCATTACAGTACCTAAATAGCCAAGGTAAATTGAATTAGAGGCATATGAAGTGGGTAGAGTTCTTGCAGAGCTATACATTTGTGTTGAAGAATAGAACTGGAAAATCTAATAGAGTTGCAGATGCACTAAGTAGGAGACAGTTGTTGCTTACAGTAATGCAGGTTGAAGTAGTTGGGTTTGATGAACTCAAGAAATTGTACCCCGAGGATCCTGATTTTGCTGAAGCATGGAAAGCTTGTAAAGAACTTGTTGCTGTAGATAGAACCAAGTGGTTAGACTATTTGATTTAGGATGGCATGTTGTTCAAAGGTAGTCAACTATGCATTCCAAGGAGTTCCATGAGGGAAAATTTGATTAAGGAGAAACACAGTGGAGGGATGGCAGGACATTTTGGTCGAGATAAGACCATTTCCATTCTTAGAGAACATTATTTTTGGCCTCAAATTTCACAGGATGTGAAGAAGTTTCTACAGAGTTGCCAGGTTTGTCATGTTGCCAAGGGGTTTAGTCACAATACTAGCCTATATCAGCCATTTCCTGTTCCATCAAGGCCATGGGAGGACATAAGTATGGATTTTGTTCTTGGATTGCCAAGGACACAAAGGGGTAATGACTCAGTATTTGTGGTGGTTGATAGGTTCTCCAAAATGGCACATTTCATTCCATGCCACAAAACTCATGATGCTGTCCATATTGTAGACTTATTTTTCAAAGAGGTGGTAAGACTACATGGTCTTCCAAGGAGTATAGTTTCTGACAGAGATACTAAATTTGTGGGGTATTTCTGGAGGAAATTGTGGAAGAAGTTGAGAACAGACCTAAAATTCAGTTCTACGCATCACCCGCAGACTGACGACCAAACAGAAGTGGTAAATAGAAGTCTGGGCAATTTGCTGAGATGTTTAGTTGGGGATAAGCCCAAGGGATGGGATTTGATTCTACCACAAGCAGAGTTTTCTTACAATAAATCTATAAATAGGAGTACTGGAAAATCACCATTCCAAATTGTATATGGGAATAGCCCAAGGACTACACCAGAATTGAGGAAGATAAAACACGGGGAGAGAACGAGTGCTGAAGCTAAGGAATTTGCTGAACATATCAAGCGTCTACATGAGGAGGTTCAAGCACACATTACCAAGATGAATCATGAGTATAAAGCTAGGGCTGATCAAAGGAGAAGACATAAGGAATTCCAAGTAGGGGATCTAGTCATGGTGCACTTACAAAAAGAAAGATTTCCAGCCGGTACTTACAACAAGCTGAAAATGAAGAAATTTGGCCCCTGCAAAATTTTAAAGAAACATGACTCAGGAAATGCATATGAAGTGGAGCTGCCATATGGTATTCACATTTCTTCCATTTTCAACATTGCAGATTTAATAGAGTATCATGATGATGGTGCAGATGAGGAGCTGGTGTTAGAGCCATGTCCAATTCCTACTTCTAAGGAGGAGATAGAAGACATTCTAGATCATC
Organism: Cupressus sempervirens; assembly: GCA_028749045.1. NCBI lineage: Eukaryota > Viridiplantae > Streptophyta > Pinopsida > Cupressales > Cupressaceae > Cupressus > Cupressus sempervirens. Next base: position 640,809,377 of record CM053793.1, read on the forward strand.
GTGTGGATAGGAGTACCAGAAATAGGCAGTATGAAGAGTATTTGGTCAAATGGAAAGGACGACCGATCGAGGACTCAACTTGGATTTCAGCAGCTGAGGTTTCCCATTTGGGATTTCCTCTACCATTCATAAAGTGACAGGGTCACTTTTCAATCTACCCTGGGTGTCTGATGCAGGAGCATCTAGAGGTATAAGGGCAATCTTGTGTCACCCAAAAAAATATACTTAGACTTAGTTTCTGTTTCATGTGTTTTCATTTTTGGATACCCATTTGGGTCAAATAAAGTTTCCAACTCTCACAGTTCCACTATTAGTGTTCGTGTAAATCCCAAAAAAATAGGAGTATGTAATTGAGCCATCATTTTGGTTAACTAGGAGGTGTAAATTGGCTAGATGAATGTAATTGTAATTTAGAGCATTCTAGAAAAAGAATCAGGTCAAAAGGCCCCACAGTTTGAAAGTTATTGCAGTTTTTTGGGTTGTGGAGACCTCCTAAGAATGCTTCAAAGTCAGGTTAGGGGCATTAAATGACCTCAAAAAGGGTCAAAGAATGGGGGATGAGAAAAGCTCATCCATAGGGCTATAGAGCGCTTCAAGAGCTTTCCAAAAATGTAAACGGTTCGTCAATCAGAGCTACGGTTCAAAAGTTATGCCTCTCGAAAGTTTGGTTACCATTTCTGGATTCTTCTAGATTTGCATTGACTTCTAACGCAGCTTCTAGAACCTTCTATTTGGTTAGTGGATGCCTACTAGCACTTTCTAGAATGTACTCCTAGTTCTTAACCCTCCGAGGTCTATTTAAGGAGATTTCTGGCATTGTAAAAGGCAGTTCGGAGTGGAGTTTGAGAAGAGGTACTGAAAGGAGAAATTATCTCCACATTTATGCTATTGTAAGCCCTTAGGGCATGTTTTGAAGTTTATTTTCTCTATACTGAATGTACTAGCTTATTTTTTAGTTAATGCAATTTCCCTTTTCTGTTGTGTCCATTCTGTTCTTGGGTTGTTTTCCCCATCACTCTATAAGTTTACAGAATGTTAGTGTTGAGATTCCTTATATGAGCCTCAAGGAGATCCAATTTTTAAGCCAACATCTCTACATAATTAATCTTATGGACATCAATTTGTACTACAATGAATGATCAATTTACCCTTTTTATTATGGAAAAATTTACTTGTACTTGCTAGATCAGGTTTATCTTTGGAGGAACCATCCTCATTAATTATGAACCAAACTTGGAAGGGGGAATTTACCTATTCTTGTTTACTAGCTTGTCATACTCTACAATTAGGGGAAACATTTTTTATATTTGGAATGCAAATAAAAAATATCTAGACTTTAAAAAAATGGCCATATTTTATACATATATTTGGATTTTAATTTTTGTGTGAATAGGTGTGAATCTAACATTGACTAGCAAGTTTGATCAAATTATCCATTAATACATGAAGTCCTTTAGTTTAGAATCTTTCCTCATAAAGATTCATTAGATAAAAATGTAATGCAATTATGGTTGGTTAATAAAAAACATGAATTAATAAGGGTCACCGATGGAGAGAATTGAGAGGATTGTGAAGGAGCTTCCTTGATAGTAAGTTGTCACTACATTTTCATTTCTTGCTTCCCTTTTCTGATTGTAGGGGTGGTCTTGATGCAAGTGGAATTTTTTCTTACCTCTAATTGGTCCAATGACCTCTCTAAGGTAATGTTTCAACCTTCCAAAGGTTGGAGTTTGTAGAGCCTTCCCAAGGCTTCCAAGAATGAGTTCCTAACCTTCTAGGTCAAGGGAAACTCACCCAACCAAGAACTCTTCCTATTCCCTTGTAGGTCCTATAAAGGACTTTATCCTTCCAAGAACCTTTGCTCCTATTGCTATAGGATCTTCACTGAATTAGATAACCAACTTATCAATCAAAATTCTAACACCTCATTTCATCATCTCCTTTAATTGGTTTTGGACATTCTTGGCTCCCTAGCTCTTGTTTGGTTGAACTGTGCAAACTAGTTAGTAGACTACATCAACAAAAATTGATATTTTTCTCTTTTCTCAAAATTGACCTTAACAAGATATTTTTGAGATCTATTAGATTTCCACAATCCATAATAATGCTTTTTGATTTCTAGATTTGATTGTGTCTAGTTTTTTTACATGAATATTTTCGATCATACTACATGATCCATCATCAGGATGCTAGAGAGAAAAGAACATAAGATAGCAGACAAAAGATCCAAAAATATTTAAAGGAGGGGGAGGGGATAGGGGAGGAGAAAGAAGGTACACCATAAAGTTGACAAGACCTACCCTAAACATAAATGAGAAAAAATATTTAAATCTTGGAGGGGGAGACCTGAGAATAAATGGAGAAAAGTCAAATAGATAACTTAAAAAATAAGCAAGCTAGTGTGTGTGTGTATAAATATACATAGATCTATTTATAAAATTGAAAAGAAAGTCAAAGGATAAAAGAAAGGTCAATAGAGTGATGAAAGCCCACAAGACCAAAGATCATAAGGAGACAATAACATAATTAAACATAATAAATAAATAAAAGGAGCAAGGAATAACAAAATAGAAACCTACAAATGTAAGCACATAAAGAGTAAAAAGTGATATATATATATATATATATATATATATATATATATGGGGTAAGTGCACCAAGTTGTCGTGCCAAAAAGGTGACCCCTTTTTTATTTTTTCTAATTTTGAATAGCGCATATGCACTATGGCTTGGGTAACCTGAGCCATAGTGCGTATGCGCTATAACATGTACGCACTTTATAAAAAACCAAATTGTTATAAATGGGCTTCATACCCACAACCCATTCATTTTCCCTCTATTTTCCTATTTCCCCTCCTCATAGCGCGTACATAGATTGAGAGAATAAAAGGTTTTCGCCACCCGCCTTGCCAATATGCCTCCTTGCTGTCAAAGTTTGAGATCACGAGCACGCTGTATGTTATATAACTTTCTTTTTACATTGTTTTATATGGTTTTTATATTGTTTTGTAGGTTTTTTTCAATTTTTCTTTAAATTTGTTTATTTATTTAGATTTTAATTGATTTCTTATCAAGAAATGTGAATAATGAACCGACAAATCCCCAAGAAGATCAAAACCAAAACTCTCAAGAAGATACAAACCAAAACCCTCCACAACAAGAACAAAAAATTTTGCAACTTGAACCAATTGCAAGACCTCCTCCTGGCACACAAGAAAACATTTTAAATGAAATAGAAAGAGGCAAACCTAAATTAGAAGCGCTTATTGGTAGGTTGAAAGCTTGTGGACAAACCAATCCAATGAGAGCTCAATTGGCATCCTCCCTTGAGTCCATTAAGACCCACATAACTTCTGTTAGTGGTCAATTAGATGTTTGGCGGGTTAAGAGGGATGAACAAAAAAGATATTATGCAAATAAATTATCATATCAAGATGTTAAAAAAAAGATATACCAAAAGGTAGGATTTGTGCATTATTTAGGAAGCCTGGAGAACAAGATACTGTTAGAGAGAGTACTAAATAGTTCCCCATCCATTGGTACATACATGATGGTATTAGAAATAATTTTTGGAATGGATGGCAGATGGTTTTTGATTCCCTTCCTTGCAATAATCACGAGGTCCCAATGTATTTCTTAAGGAAATTGTATTGTGAGTTTTTCCTTTTGGAGATCCCCAATTATTTTGATATATTAGACTCTTAGGGTAGATGTGGGGGGTCATCATTTGAGAGGTCGGGGACATGTCATGACCCTAATGTAGTTAGGGCACTTGTGGTCAAGCCACAGGGTGAGCATGTGACTATTCCTTCAGTTGTGAAGGAACATATAGAGGCCAACACTCTAAGGACTATTAGTGCTTTGACACAGACCCTCAATCATTTCATGAGTCCATTAGTTGAGGAGGAGCCTTTTGAATCTCGTGGTCACATGTGCACATAATGTGGATCCTTATGCACATTTGACAGTCATGCTAAAGATGGTGCAGATGATGGATTAATGACTGATCAATTCCTGAATGAGACATTTGGCATTGACACATAGGTAAATTACAATTATAATAAACTAATTTGATCACATTTCATATGTATAGTGAATGAATCATTAATTAGCATGCATTGACATTGTTCAAAATTTAGGGTCGGAGTGTTGGCAGCCCTAGTAGCAATCCCCCAACCCCATTTTTCATCCCATTGACGAATCTAGAGGCATGTATTGATTTAATCATTTAAATTAATACATATATTTATTAAGTAATCATATGAAATATTGACAAAAAAAATTATGCATGTGCATTTGTTCTCTACAGGACTGTTGACATTCGCTATGAACTTTGAGCCTAGACGTGATATGAGCTTCTTAGAGGTACATTTGTTTCATGTTAATTTAATTCATTTGATTATATTTGTTTCATGTTTCATGTTACATTTAATGTGTATTGTATGACATACAACTCTTGACATCTGAGATTCATCCTCATCTCCAGTAGTCTGTCGATTGTGGAGTGGCTGTAGTTATGACTAGTTCACAACCATTGACTGAGTTATGAAGGAATTTTCTTGGTTTTAGTTGTTGTTTATAATAGTTAGTATCAAAATTTCTAATGTTATTTATAAGTGATTATATTGATTCAATTTTTGTAGGGTCTTGTTACACCTGATCATCCACGAGCCTTCGAGGTGGACTTGCAGAGCGACTATATGATGGTGGTAAGAAAATAATTAATTTTGTGTACATATATTTGATTTCAATGTATAATAATTATTGATTCATATCTACTTTGTTTGTATCATCTTGAGTTAGAGAAGAGTCTCAACAAGAGGACGAGCGAGCATGTGAGAAAGACCCCATCATCACCACTGTCTCCCTCTACATGATGACCAAAGACCTCTAGAGATTTGTTTCCTTCCCCTCATGGGAAGGAGAATATATAGTTGATAGAAATACATGTATAGGCATCAGAAGACATATATGTTGGATTTTATGTCAGTGGACATATTTGATATACATTAGATGTAATATGACATTTTATATTTGATGTATGACATTTATTTGATGCATGACATTATTAGACTTACGACATTATTGGTTAATATATGATATGTTTATTCATGTATGACATAATTGGTTATCATAATATATTATGTGTTTTTTAATGTATGACATTATTGGTTATCATTTTATATTATATGTTTGTTCATGTATGACATTATTGGTTATCATAATATATTATATGTTCCTTTATGTATGACATTATTGGTTAACATAATATATTATATGTTCATTCATGTATGACATTATTGGTTATCATAATATATTATATGTTCATTCATGTATGACATTATTGGTTATCATTATATATTATGAGGTTCCATGGGTACTTGTACCCACACCCCTGGTACTCGTACCCACATACCCAAGTATTGAGTACTCAGTGGAGAGCATCATAGATAAGGACCTTGATTCAGATTTTGGATTTTTTTTTTGGTTTTTTGTTTGTGTATCAGCTCCTTGCTTATCAAGCTTAATTCAATACCTAATCAGTTTGAAACTTTGATAGAATATTGATTAACAATAAAATTTATCATTTCTTAAGCATAAGTTTATCATTTCCAATATGTCATCCTTATATGGTTTATGATCTTGTTCATGTTTAAAGTTTTCCTTCTCTGTTATTTGTTTATCAAGCTTAATTCAATACCTAATCAATTTGAATTTTTTATATAATATTGATCAGGAATAAACTTTGTCAGTGTTAAAGCTAGAAATTTATCATTTGCAATGTGTCATTGTCATATGATTTATGATCTTCTTGTTCATGTTTAAAGCCTTCCTTCTATGTTATGCATCTAAACATTTATCATAAATTATTATTACAAACATATAAAAAATCTGAAACTGAAAACAATACATTACATTTGCAAACTTTATCACTGTTCTTGATTTGAAAAATCATTGTCATGACTCAAATTTAGGTTTTCTATAAATATAAAAGTATAATTAAAAATAAATTTTGACATACCCAAGTAACCCCATCCCCTATTATACAAAATAGTTGGACCTATACTCGTACCCATACATGTACCCTAAGTACCCCAAGCACCCTCGTCCCCATGCAACCTTGTATATTATATGTGGATCTTGATGTTTTCTGTACACCTATGTGGTCTATAGGATATCTTGCTACTTAGAACATCCGCTGACCTTGTCCAACCTCCTCACCAGGTTAACTGATCAAAACATGCAACATCACTCCCTTACTCTTCTAGGAACAGTATCCCTCCAAAGATTTTATAGGTCAACTAGGGTACCATAGAAATCCCTAGTCCAACCAAGGTTTCTATGATGTCATAAGGTGTTATTAGAACACTTTTACTATGCTTGAATAGATAACAACAATGGGTTTGTAGCCAATTTCAAGATTTCTTCACAAAAGGGCTATAAGGAGAGGCCCTAATTAGGCCTCCACCTAGATTTCTAGGGTCAATAGATCCTTTGTGGCATAGAAGCACCAAATCTACCTTCAAAAAACACTATAAAGATTTCAAACTAAGGTCCTTGTGGCCTTTAGTCATGCTTAGGAATAATAGATTTAACATTGGATCTCATTATAAGGCCATAGTTACAAGATTGGCATTTTATAAGCCCTTTTCTAACTATTGGTCATTAATGATCTAAGGCATAGGTATTTAAATTTTTTTCATGTTTTTCATGTTAACATCCTTTAAGGATCATAAAAATAAGGTTATGACCAATTTTGGTCACTAGATATGCAAATTGCTCTAAAAGTTGTTAAAGCAACTTTGAGCAACTTCTTAAAAAGTTGCTAAAGCTTGTAAAATCCTCTCCCAAATGTCTATTTGGTTCAAACCACTCATATAACCATTGGGATAATCCTATATAAGCCCTTGTAGGTGGGTGATAGGATAGATATGTAATTTTGGCATTGAAAGCAATAAAATCAACATTTTTCCTTGCATAAACACATGTTGCAAACCTTGGTATGGACATGTACGAATGATTGGAGATGTTTTAGTGGATCTAAAAGTTGGAAAATTTTATCTATTTAATTTTTCAACAAATCTCATGTTCTAAATCTTCATAGTTTGAAAGTTATTCAATTTTTATTGCCGACTGCCCATAAATCAGCCTACAAATCAGAAACCTGCTAGGGCTAGGTTAGTTTGGCATATTACACCATGGAAAATTGATTCCCTTTGGTAGAATAAAAGGTGCAATAATTTACTTTCATATTATGCAATTTTTTTTCTAGAAGGTTCAAGGATGTGAGTTTTTCGCCATACCCTAGGTGTGCTTTATGAAGAGTACACCAAATCAACATTTACAACAGTCCTTCTAGATTGAGTTCTTGGGTTCAATAGAGGCTAAGATACTAGAAATTTTTCTCATTTACATGCTCCCACATGTCCTAATTGTTGGATTGTATTTTATCTTTGTAGAAAGTGTACCTATAGTGCAAAAAGAGCCCTAATTAGGCCTTCAAATCCAATCTAATGTTGCAACAGCAACAACCTCCATTCTTCTCCATTCTTCATCACTTTGGAATGTTTCATAAGACCAAAAAGGGTATCAAAATCATTGGTCAATTCACCATGTCCTTTGGAAGAATCCAAATTTATACCTCTTCCTCGTTCTAGGAGGGCTATAAGCCAATTTAGTGGTTTTTCAAAGCAACTTCATACTATAAGTTGTCTTTGATGAAATGAATCATGGATTCATGTTTTCTAGGACCTAAATAGGCCATATTAGTGATTTTAGGCTACCCTTGGTCTTTGTATTCAGTTTTTGGGGTTTGATCCTTCTTTTGGCTAAGGGAATCCAATAGTGCTTATTGAGTTTTTGGTGCTTGGTACTTGGATATACCTAGTGATTAGGTTACCTTGTCTTGTGGGGTTGTGATAAACTTCCATTAAGTACATATCTATACCTATGATAGGTATTTGGTACTAGGACCCTTCACCTTGGGTGTTGAGGGAATTTGAGCATTTCCACCATTCCTTGCTATTTGAAGACTTCTACTACGTACTCCTGCATCACTTTGTCTTAGAGTTTTAACACCTTTGGCCTTAAGAAAAATTGATACATAGGACCCATGATCAAGGATTTTTAGGTTCTCAATGTGTGTACAGGTCATACAACAAAAATAGAAAAATTGAGGGTTTAGTAGGACTTTCAAGGCTACCTGTTGTCCCCACTTTTAAGACACCTTCCACACTTCATCAGGAATCCTCCTCCACAAGTTAGAACCTCCTCATATCCATCTTTAATCGCTTAGAAGGGAAAGTCTTCATTCTTCAAGCTTTTCTCTTGTCACATTCTCTTGTCTAGGTTGTGAAACACTTCCACTTGGCATTGCCCAGCATGTTGGAGTAGGTCTTTTATTTAGTTTTAATATTTTTTCTTGTCTCTCGAATGAGCATGTGCATTTATCACTCAAGCAAATTCCATTCAACTATTGTTATTATTTTGTGTCATAAAATCTTTAGGTGTTGTTAAGCCATTTTGGATGGCATGAAATCCTAAGTAATAAAGCATGCATATTATTTTTGTTTATTATTATTTTCTTGTTTCTGTAGCTATGTGACACTTAAGTTGTTTAATAAATTAATATTATAGTTAGAAGGTTGGGCACTGATGGTTTGGGAGGTAATATTGCGGTTGTAGGGTTGAAATTTGGTTGCTACAATAATGTATTAACTCACAGACTTATTCTAAACAACAAAGTCTAAAATTTCACTTATTCAACTAACTAATCTAAAAATGGGCCCTATTAAAGAATCTAATATAAATTCAAATGATGTATCTACATTCTAAACAAATCAAAACATAAAATTTGTGATTTAAACTTATCTCATCACTTACACATAATAACAATACCCACCTTCTCATGTGGATAGTCTTGGGGGAGAGGTTGGAATATTGTATTTGGATCCAATTGATAACTCTCTCTCCCTCTCTCTCTCTCTCTCTCTCTCTCTCTCTCTCTCTCTCTCTCTCTCTCTCTCCCTATCTCCCTATTCAATCTAATGAACCAACTAGATCTACTCTACCATTTAATGTCTCAAGTATTACCTCATGGTTTGACTCACAAACTTTCCAAAGAATCTTATTATGTGGTTTTCCACCATATTTTATCAAGTGGACATTTGATGCGACAACAAGATTTGAATAATGAAGATTCTTCCTCTCTGTTTGCCAATCCTTGAATAACCACAAGTTAGGGTTCTTCATAGAATATTGTCTAAGCCATGTGTTGGTTACAACCACCACACCGACATGGTACTCTATACCTTCACCATCTATAACTAAGTGATCCAAATTTTGTTTGGCTTGGATACAATGACACAAATAATAATCTATCCCTTCTTCATTATCTTCAGGTGCAATAACAACAAAAACATGGCCTGTAGTGACAAATGTGCAAAATGCAGTTGTTAATTCAAAAATCACTTAGGTAAAAGTTATAAAGTTACATATTGAAATTACAAAGATATATATATTACCAGGTTGCACTAGATTAGACAAGTAGTCAAAGTCAATAGATGAATCCATCTCTACCATTTCTAGTGCTTGTGGGGGACGATAGGTGTCAATTAGGTCCAAACCTCGTATATCCCATTTGTCCACCCATTCTGTCGACTCACACTCATCTCAATTTTCCTCTGCAAATGATTGATAATAGCATGCCATTTTTTGTGTGTGGATACTCCATGAACCTACATCAGAGCTTCTAAAAGAGTGCAACTCACTGGATCCTATTAGTTTGCAACAATCCTCATATGGTGCAATGTTAGTATTATCTATCAACCAAAAAAATCTATGAACCATAGACTCACCTTCCTTACTTGGACCCATTGTAGTGTTACACCACTGGACAATGGATTTTTCATCTATCAATATTGCTCCAACTTTGTACTTTAGTTCTTCATGAGCTAAGGATCTTTTGATGCATACACCTGCACCATTGTGCTCTCCCTTTCCATGACTAGCCTCTATGAAATTCCACATATATTAAATTCTACACAACCTGTGCATCTTGCTCAACCAATAGAACATCTATGCATTCTTGAATTGAGATGCATAATTTTCTAACCAAATAATGTGATGATGATATGTTATGCCCCTATTAGCCAAATCTCGATAAAATAGTTGAAAAAAACCCTGTACAAACTCCATAGAATGTGATCGATTATCACTGATGTAAAAATGGTACTCCCTCCAAATCTTCTTGTCTTTCTCTGTACTTGTAGGTGAATGCATGAATGTTATGTGAACAAATATGGAAACCCATTGAAAAGTATAATACTTTGCTTACACCTCATTTTGTGGTTGTAGTGTATAGTTCTCTATGAAGTCTACAACCAAAACAATGGTATCTAGTGGAAACATATCCTTGCACAACTTGAATTGCAAATCCAACCATTGAGCTCTATGTGTATGCCTTGCATACTCGTAAATAATCTTCTCAAGAAAAATCTTCATGAACTCATACACTGGAATCTTTTCAATGACTAAATTACATCTTTTACCCTATTTCCCATCTTTTAGAGCATATGTCACTGTCTCAAATTTTCCATAATCTACTATTTCATTTCCAATTGCATGTGTACTATCCATATGTTCACAATTTAATAAAAGTTGCAAAGAACCACAAAATAAGCATGTACCATCCAAGCACGATGTCTTGTAAAATTGTTAGCTGTCCCCTATTTCACATAAAATGTTGGATATGAATTCCCTTGAAGATCTTGGTGGCTCATTCATGTCACAATCTTACAAAACAAACTTAGAATGCAAAAAAACACATAGATGTCTTAAAACATCAAAATGGTTAGAAAATTCAATATGTATCCTACAACGACAAGTTGTGCATGTGTGATTTATCTTGACATAAAAAGGTTTACCCATCTCAAATTTTTTTTTGACTTATTCGAATTTGAGGATACATACCAATAAATTTTGCAAAAAATTGTGTCTGAGTTGAGTCCAAAAAATGTTTCACATGTGGGTCACAATTTTTGCTACCAATCCTCCTTCTTACAACATCTCTTTGATTAGGGGAAACATGTGTTATTTTTTCAAAAATCTTCGATCAATGATTTCAAAGCTTCACTAATTTCTTTATCCTTTCGCGGTAGTCTAGCACTAAATGTCCATAACTCATTTTTTGTTAGATCTTCCAATCTCTCATGCCTTAGCATGGCTCTCCTTAGAGTACCTCTACCAATTTTCAATATTTTTCTTGTCTTTCTCATGAGTTGAGATTTCTTCATTTGGGTACTTACTATTATTGATGTAAGTACTTGTCTTGTGATATTACTCTCTTTGGTGTGTGATTTAGAACCCACTTTTTCATGAGCACTCATTAGATTCTTTACACTATTTTTTTTCATTTGAATCATCCATCATTCTTAGCCCAAGAATCTTCATGATAGGCCTGAATTTTAAGTTCCTCATCATTTCAACAAATAATTGGCATTGACCTATAATATTTAATTCTTCAAATAATAATCTCCACATATGATTAACTTATCTTTGACAAGTACGCTTGCTAATCTTTTCAGGCATTGATTTCAAAATATTAGTATCAATATCAATCAAATATTTTGGTCTTCTAAAATGAATTTTATAAGGTGTTATAATCTCTTTCATTCCCTCGACATTTTGAACATCAACATAAGGTTGAGTGTATTGTGTATCTTGAACCAAATATAATGTGCCTTGGCAATAAGATACAAAAGATGAAATATCACCTACTTGATATGTTGATGTTGTGCCTTCAACATGACATGATGGAGTGTGTACATTGTCGGATCTACAAATTAGTGTTTCTTCAACATGAGAGGATGATATGACTCCAAAATTGGAAGATGGTGTAGCTTCACAATTCAATTGTCTTCTTGAGCATAACAGTCTCATTTGTTCTCTTTGTCTTTCCAATTCTTCCTCTTTGTTTCTTTGTATCGATGGTTCTTGATCCTCTTCGAAAGTCAATTATTCATTATTGCTTTGCAATTTTCTTTGTTCATGTAGTAGTTTCATTTTATCTCTTTTAATTTCCAAATCTCTCTCCCTATCTTCATTTGTTTGAGTTTTTGGTTTCTTCCTTAGCATGATGATGATTTCTATGTGTCAAATTATTCAAACATCTAAATTAATTACAATGTATAAATTATAAATCATTCAAATACATATAAAAATTACAATTATCTCAATGAATACACAATATATATCAAACAACTTGCCAAATTTCTAACTATTTCGAAATAAAATTTCATTCAAACATACAAATTTCAATGAATTCACTATATATTAAACAACATGTCAAATTAAAATCAAATTTGTATCTATATATCAAAAAATAATATTTAAAAATGATTGCACTAACCTTTTCTATAGAAAGAATATTCAAAAAGCTTTCAAATAGTGTATCCAATGATTGAATTTGGTGTTTGTTAGCTTCAAAAAGTCTTCAAATAGTGTTTGCTAACTTCCAACAGCTTGAAACCTGTGTTTTCTATTGGAACAATAGAATGCACTACAGACAAAAAGTAGAGAATGGATGAAATGGGACCCAAACTTTCTTTGTGACCATTTTTGGGTGATTTGACATAGTGCATATGCACTATAGTGTATACGCACTATAAAGTGGTGTATGCACTATGTCAAAACACATTTCTCTCTATCCCACCATCCCCCATCCCCTACTCTCTCTCTCCTCTCCCATCCCCTACTCTCTCTCTCACTCTCCTTCTCCTACTCCCTCTCCCCTTTCCTACTCTCTCACTCTCTCTCTCTCCCATCCCCTACTCTCTCACTCTCTATCCTCTCCCATCCCCTACTCTCTCTCTCTCTCTCTCTCTCTCCTTCTCCCACTACCTACTCTCTCTCACCCTCTCTCCTCTCTCATTCCCTACTTTCTCTATTTCACACACTCCCATCCCCCCCTCTCCCTCTCTCGGGCTACTCTCTCTCCCCTCTCCCATCCCCTACTCTCTCTCTCTCACTCTCCCTCTCCCACTGCCTACTCTCTCTCTCTCCCCCTCTCCCACTGCCTACCCTCTCTCACCCTCTCTCCTTTCCCATCCCCTACTCTCTAGATCTCTCACACACACTCCCATCCCCCCCCTCTCCCTCTCCCACTCCCTCTCGCACTGCCTACTATCTCTCTCTCTCTCTCTCTCTCTCTACTCTCTCTCCCATCCCCTACTCTCACTCTCTCTCCCATCCCCCTACTCTCTCTCACACTCTCTCCCATCCCCTATTCTCATTCTCTCTCTCTCCCATCCTATTCTCTCTCTCTGCTAGCCCCTACTCTCTCTCTCTCACTCTCTCCCATCCCCTACTCTCTCTCTCTTACACACACTCCCATCCCCCCCTCTCTCTCTCTATCTCCCCCACTACCTATTATCTCTCTATCTCTCTCTCTCACTCTCTCTCCCTCTCTACTCTCTCTCCCATCCACTACTCACTCTCTCTCCCATCCCCCTACTCTCTCGTACACTCTCTCCCATCCCCTACTGTCACTCTCTCCCCCACCCCCTTCTCTCTCTCACTCTCTCACATTCTCTCCCATCCCCTACTCTATCTCTTACACACACTTCCATCCCCCCTCTCTCTCCCTCTCCCACTCCCATCCACTACTCTGTCTCTGTCTCTATCTCTCTCTGTCTCTGTCTCTGTCTGTCTGTCTGTCTATCTGTCTCTCTCTCTCTCTCTCTCTCTCTCAGGCTACTCTCTCTCTCTCCCCTCTCCTAGTCCCTCTCCCACTGCCTACTCTCTCTCTACTCTCTCTCTCTCCTATCCCCTACTCTCTCTCACACTCTCTCCCATCCCCTACTCTCACTCTCTCTCTCTCCCATCCCATACTCTCTCTCTGCCACCCCCTACTCTCTCTCACACTCTCACACTCTCCCATCCCCTACTCTCTCTCTCTCTCTCTCTCTCTCTCTCTTACACACATTCCCATTACCCCTCTTTCTCTCCCTCTCCCACTCTCTCTCCCACCACCTACTCTCTCTCCCCCATCCCCTACTCTCTCTCTTTCATAGACACACATACTCCCACCCCCCTCTCTTTCTTCTCTACCATCCCCTACTCTCTAGGTCTATCACACACACTCCCATCCCCCCTCTCTCTCCCCCTCTCCTACTCCCTCTCCCACCACCTACTCTCTCTCTCTCTCTCTCTCTCTCTCTCTCCCATCCCTTACTCTCACTCTCTCTCTCCCATCCCCTACTCTCTCACACTCTCTCCCATCCCCTACTCCCACTCTCTCTCTCTCTCTCTCTCTCTCTCTCTCTCTCTCTCTCCCTCCCTCCCATCCTGTACAAGCTCTCTCTGCCACCCCCTACTCTCTCTCACACTCTCACACTCTCTCCCATCCCCTATTCTCTCTCTCACACACACATTCCCATTCCCCCTCTCTCTCACTCTCCCACTCCCTCTCCCACCACCTACTCTCTCCCCCATCCCCTACTCACTCTCTCCCCTCTCCCATCCCCTAACTTTCATAGACACACACACTCCCATCCCCCCCTCTCTCCTCTCCCTCTCTACTCTCTCTCTCTCTCACATCCCCTACTCTCACTCTCTCTCCCATCTCCTACTCTCATTCTCTCTCTCTCCCATCCTATACAAGCTCTCTCTACCACCCCCTACTCTCTCTCAAACTCTAACACTCTCTCCCATCCCCTAATCTATCTCTCTTACACACATTCCCATTCCCCCCTCTCTCTCCCTCTCCTAATCCCTCTCCCACTACCTACTCTCTCTCCCCTATCCCCTACTCTCTCTCTCCCCTCTCCCATCCCCTAAACTCTATCTTTCATAGATACACACTCCCAATCCCCCTCTCTCTTCTCTCCCATCCCCTACTCTCTAGATCTCATTCACACTCCCATCCCCCCTCTCCCTCCCTCACACTCCCTCTCCTATGGCCTACTATCTCTCTCTCTCTCTCTCTCTCTCTCTCTCTCTCCCCCCCCCCTCTCTACTCTCTCTCTCTCTCTCCCATCCCCTACTTTCACTCTCTCTCGGCCACCCTTATTCTCTCTCACACTCTCTCCCATCCCCTACTCTTTCTCTTACACACACTCCCACCCCCCCCTCTCTCTCTCCCTCTCCCATTCCCTCTCCCACTGCCTACTCTCTTTCTCTCCCATCCCCTACTCTCTCTCTCTCTATCTCTCTATCCCCTCTCCCATTCCTTTCTCTCTTTTACACACACACCCATCCCCCCCCCTCTCTCCTCTCCCATCCCCTACTCTATCTCTCACCCGCTCTCCCTCTCCCACTCCCTCTCCCACTGCCTACTCTCTACTCTCTCTCTACCACTCCCTACTCTCTCTCACATTTTCATACTCTGTCCCATCCCCTACTCTCTCTCTCTCTCTTACACACATTTACATCCCCCCTCTCTCTCCCTCTCCCACTCCCTCTCCCACCACCTACTCTCTCTCTCCCATCTCCTACTCTCTCTCAAGCTACTCTCTCTCCCCCCTCTCCCATTTCCTACTCTCTCTCTTTCACACACATGCACTCCCATCCTCCTCTCTCTTTCTCTCCCTCTCCCACTCCGTCTCCCACCACCTACTCTCTCTCTCTCTCTCTCTCTCTCTCCCTCGTCTCATCTTGTACTCTCAATCTCTCTCCCATCCTGTACTCTCTCTCTCTCCCCATCCCCTACTCTCAATCTCTCTCTCCCATTCTATACTCTCTTTGCCACCCCTACTCTCTCTCACACTTCCTCTCTCTTACACACATTCCCATTCCCCTCCTCTCTCTCCCTCTCCCACTCCCTCTCCCATTTCCTACTCTCTCTCTCCCCTCTCCCATCTCCTACTCTCTCTTTTTCACACACACCACACACTCCAATCCCCCCCTCTCTCTCTCCTCTCTCACCTCCTACTCTCTAGATCTCTCACACACACTCCCATCCCCCTCTCTCTCCCTCTCCCACTCCCTCTTCCACTGCCTACTGTCTCTCTCTCACTCTCTCCCTCTCTACTCTCTCTCCCCCATCCCCTACTCTCTCTCCCCTCTCCCATCCCCTACTTTCTCTCTCTACCACCCGTACTCTCTCTCACACTCTCACACACTCTCCCATGCCCTACTCTCACTCTCTTTGTCCCATCTCATACTCTCTCTTTGCCACCCTTTCTCTCACATTTTCTTTCTCTCCCATCTCAGACTCTCTCTACCACCCCTTCTCTCTCTCACTTCCTCTCTCTCCTATCCCCTAGTCTTTCTCTCCCCTCTCCCATCCCCTACTTTCTCTCTATCTCTCTCTCACGTAGACAACCATCCCCCCTCTCTCTCTTACTCTTTCTTTGCATCTCTTCTTCCCTCTCTATGCACTATTTAGGTCTTAATAGTGTGTGTGCACTATAGCACGCATTTGCTATTGAGACCCAAATTTAAAAAGCTTTAAATAGCACGTGTGTGCTATAATGTGCATGCACTTTACAATGTAAGAACTATTCAAAGCTTTGCATTAAACCAAGCCTAAGGCTTGGTTTTACCTTAGAGATCCAACCCAAAGGTTTGGAGTCTATAAACTGGTTTGAGACGTGTTTTGTTGCAAACATACAAAAAATCATTGATTTTTCTTCTATGCTGTCCTTCAAGATTCCTCACGGTTGAGCATCGATAAGATCAAGTTACATGACATGTAGGTTTCTATATTAGCTATATAACCATATAATTTATTTTTAATTTGAACTATTTCAAGCCTTTCATCTATAATTTCTTTTGAATGTATGTCCATTTTTTGTCAAAAACCAACATGTACTAATTGGGTTATAGATTTGTGCTCATTCATCGAATTTTGCAACAACTTAGTTTTTTAGAAACTAGACTCCATTCTACACACTTTGAAAAAAAGAAGTTTTGATTTTAGATTAGTTTTCAATAATTTCTAGGGGGAGCACATAGATATTTCACATTTTTGGGATGTGTCTAGGTAAAAAAAATATTTTAGAAAAAACACATTATAAAACTACTAAAAAAATCTGGGATAAACTACATAGGGTTAAGTAATTTTTGACCTAAGTGATTAAATAATTTCAAAAAAGTAGTTAAAATTTTAGGAGGGCCACACTTTGTACTATGTTATGTTTTTTTGGAATAAACAATACCACTTTCTGTGGACCCCTTTTTTGAGGACCTAAAACTAAATCATTTCAATTTTTTTTTAGTAATTTAGAAACTAGATTCAAAGGACTACTACTTTTGTTTTTGTCATATCTTAAATTTTTGAGCATAACTATCTTCAAATTCTTGTTGAAGTTTAGAAATTATTGATTTTAGAAAAAAGGTGTCCACTTATACCCCTCTTTTGTTACCACAACTTGGTGCACTTACCCTATGTGCAAATGATATGAAGACACGGGCCAAATATATAATATATAATATGGTATATCTATGTGCATATAATATGACCAAATAGACCATACAATATATATATATATATATATATATATATATATATATATATAACATATAATGTAAACGTATATAACATATAATATATGTGTATAGATGTATGTGAATATGCTGACCAATCTATATATAGAAGTATGTGTATATGTTGACCAATCTATATATATATATATATATCTGTGTGTGTGTGTGTGTGTGAACAAATATACTAAATGTGTGCAATCTCTATAATATATATAATATAAGATATATCTATGTGCAATAATATGATAATACAGACCAAACACTTGATATATATCTATATACATGTATATTATATATATAATATCTAAAGTATATATATAATATATAATATATAAATGTATATAGAGTATGTATATATGTCGATCAATACATATATATGTATGTATGTATGTACATATATGTGCAAATGTATATATATACATACTTGAATATATACACGTATATATAATATACGAGAAAAAAGAATGAGAGAGTATATGTGTGTGTGTGTGTGTATGTGTCTGTGTGTGTATATATATAGGCAATCAAGAGACACAAAAAGAGAGCAAACATAAATATAACGATGAGGAAATTTAAAAAAAAAAGAGAAAATAAAATAAAATTAGGACATAGGAACACAGGAGAAACCCTAAAGAAGAGGAAGTGAAGCGATAAATAAAACAACTGATAAACCAAGGGGATATGCCAAAAAATATGTACACACACACACACACACACACACACACACACACACACACATATATGCACCTATATTTACGCACACACTTGTGTGTGTGTATATATATATATATATAAATATATATATATATATATAAAAGCACCACAAGGGGAAGGCGTAAGGCTTGAAAGAGGAGTACACGAGGGCAAGGATGAAAAAATAAAAAACAAGTGTGAAGGAGCATGTGTACTAAAGCACCTCCTAACCTAAAGGAGAGAGACCAAAAGAGGGGAGAGAAAAGTGTGACATGGAATAAAAAGAAAGAGCCCCCCGGGGCGGGGGGGGGGGGGGGGGGGGGGGTTGGGGAGGGATGGGAGAGGACAACCAAGGCAGATGAAGAAATATAAAAGGGGGGAATAGGGTAGGGGGTAACAAAGAAGGGATGGGACTAGGATAGGAGGTCATGAGAAGGGAGATTGTGTAGGGAGGGTAACAAACGTTGGCAAGACATGCTTAAACCACATCCCTCATCTCTATTGAGGTTAGCAGGGTGGTTGTTGATAATAATGGCTTCCTTGAGCTTTCTTTTGACAAAGTTATCTTCCTTATACACAATTTGCATCTTCTCTAAGCAAATGTAATGCTTGGTTGTGGAAGAATTCTTAGCTAAAGCTAACTTGAGGACCCATTTGTGCTTGATGTTGGTGGTATGCTCTTTTATTCTAGCGTTAAAGGACTGACTAATTTCACCTATGTATGGGGTGCCACAAGAGCACATGATCTTGTAGACTCCAGAACTAACAAATGTATCTATGGGGTCTTTAATGGGGGGAACACAGTCTCTTAGAGTGGATGAGGGCTTAAAGGCAACATGAATACCTTTTTTGCCCAAAATTTAGATATCTTGTTGGAAATGCCCTCAACATAGGGAATAGAAATGAAACAGGAAGATTCAAGGATAGATTTCTGAGTACCCGTTTGTAATTTTAAAATAATCTATCATTTTGGCATCTAGGTTTTACTGATTCCATATCTAACTCTAAAAAATCCTGCCAAAATCTCATTTTCCTTGCTACTTGTGAGTTTTCTGTTTGGATTCATGTGCCAATGCTTGCATGGGGATTTAAAATGGTTAAATACCATCCATTACCCTTCCTCCTAACTATCCACACATTCACAATCTATACAAGAAACCACAAGGACACGAATCTCTCTTTGAACTATTATTTTCATGCTTTGTTTCAATGACTCACCAACCGTGATTAGCCATGATTTCAATACAAAAGCTTCCAACATTTAATTTGGTGCTTCAAAAAGTTAGTGAAGTTACTAATTTACAATTATTTCTCTATCCAACTAGCCATGGAATGTTGTGACCATGGATAAGCAAGATTAATCCATGAATGGATTCAAAACCCTTACTAAGAAAAGAAAAGCCAAAACTATGGAAAGTATGTACAAACACTATTTTCTATTGTTCTACAATTAAAATAAGGAAGGAAATAACATGTACAATTCTGGAATGAAAGGACCTAATCCATTTACACATCATGTAATTAGAAATACTCAACAAATCTATATGGCATACTCAACAAACAAGGCAAAATTTGCAAAAACTTTCTCAAACTTAATTGAAAACTTTTTGGAACTTCTTGGAACCTCTTTACATCAATATTTTCATGCTTTATATCATATAAAAGATAATTTCACAACTTTCTTCATGCTCTCCTTTCTCGAGTTGATAAATTTTGTCTAAAATTTATAAAGTTACTAAGTTTCTATTAGAATTAGTGAGTACTGGGCAGGGGTGAATTAGTATTCTAAAAATTTTTGGTGCCAACTAGATATTATTAATTACTTTAAACCATGCATAAGAAAGTAAAAAAACAATGTTGAATAGTAAAAGTAACCATACACAAAGAGAACTCATAACTCCATATTTTGTTAACTAGGGAAACCCTGGCTAAGGGCAAACCCTGGTGGAGATGATGCCCACAAAGATATTGATGCAAGAGCATCTTTGGTTTTCTTGGTGAATACTTTGGAGTTCATAGGAGGAGGATCAATAGTTTCTTTGGAGGGTGCTTGGATTGGTACTTAGTCAAAGAAGGACTGATGCTCAGGATGCTCTGGGAGCTTGACATGGTCTATGGAACTCAACATGTTCTTGGAGCTTGGCATGGTCTGGGAGCTCGACATGGTCTTAGAGCCTAACATGCTCTATTATGATTGGCATGTACTAGGAGTTTGGCAATACTTGGGAGTTTGTTGTCACTCGCCATTCTATTGGTGTCGACTGGAGTTCTCGGTGCATTTAATGCATGTACCATGTTATCATGTTATGGATTGATTTGGAGATTTGTGTGGACCTATTTGTGGTCTTGGTTATCTCTCCTATGTGCATTTAATCTTGGTTGTAAACTTGGGGCTTTTCCTAATTATTTTTGTGTGGTTATCATGTGTTAACTTTGGGTTAATGCAAGGGTTAATGTTTTGTATTTAATATTTGTTGTGAGCCAAATTGTGGATTAAATATGCATTCAATGTAATGGATTTATTGAATTCATAATTACTAGGCCGACTTGTGGCTTAGTTGGGTATAAGTAGGGGGTCTTGTGGAGTCTTTTAGTCATTCATTCATAGAGTGATTCATTCATTTCGAAGGAGTGACTCTAGAGAGTAGCTTAAGGGTGAGTTTTCCTAAGTTTGTGGATAGAGCACCAAATGTGAGGTAGTTTATAGCGAGATTGTGGTGGAGTTGCAAGTTTGTGAGAAGAGCTAGTGGTTGCAGTTTAGAAACAAGGAGGTTGCTTGGTGGATTGCAAGCACAATTTGAGATCTTGGAGGTTTCTACCAGATTGCTATTATGCTATAGATTTGGGCTAGCTAGGATAGGATTGAGCTGGATCTTGAGGGATCTTGCAGAACTATTTTAGTAATTGTGATTATAGTTGGCCCTAACCTGGAAGGCCTTACAATCTGTCATATTGCATGTAAAAAATTATTTTATAAATAAAGAGTTGTGATTTAGTATTAGATCTTGCATTGATGTTATCTTGTGTTGTGTTTCTGCTATGTGGTTATTGCTAGGGGCTAGTAAATCTCCTTTGGGGATTCTTCGGCCTTGCATTGCATCAGGTGGTATCAAAGTGAAGGTTGTTTTTGAGTGTGTAGAAAAACTACCAAAGTTGAGGCAATTTGCACCAGGACTTGGGTTGATAGATGTTGATCTGAGTTGATCTTGATTTGGTGGCGGATTTCCATTTCTGAAGTCCTAGATCTCTCGGTTGTGAGGTGGTAGATTGTGGTTCTGACTTGCAATTACACGATGCTTGTAGATGGATCAATGGATGTTAAGATGGAAGGTTGATTTTGTTGAGGCATGATAATAGAGAGTTTGTGGATTGTAGATCTATGGTCCTAGACTTGTGATGTAGTTCCTGATTGTTCGTACGAGGTGGCAGGTTGCGATTTGACTTGCAAAAAATTTGGTTTTATCACAAGGAGTGTGAGAAGGAATTATTGTAGAGGATTTGTGAAGATCTTGGAAGCTAGATTTGAGAGGATTGGACCCTGAGATTATTGTGAATCTACGTGATGTGGTGGAGAGGAGGTTTTCTAAGATGTCTTCTTGATTTGAAGCTAGTTTGGCTAATCAAGTTAAGGATGGGATAAGCAAGGAATTCCATAGATGTATGTGGAGTTGGAATCTTTCAATCTAGAAGAGAGTTGTCTGGTCAGTTAAGAGACTTTTTTGAGAGAAAAGATGACATAACAAAGTCGAGGTGGAAGAGTGTGGTTTTGTTGATTAGTTTGTGGAGTCTAAAATAGAACCTGCAGAGCAACTAGAGGTTGTTGTTGAAGATATTTCTAACCTTGTTGATGTTGGGATAGAGGTTGGTTTTCATGATCAGTTGACTTAGTCTAACATGGAGATTGTAGAGAACTTGGTCATGGATGATCTAGTTGCTATTGGTAATGAGTTGTATGTTGCAGAGCATCTTATTGTGAGAAATGAGATTGTTGGTGTTGTGAGTTTGGCATGTGTTGATGAAGATCTACATATTTCTATTGATGTGTAGGTTTTTGAATGTGAATGATGTGAAATTTGGTTTTCTTGTCCCTATTGGAGTAGAAGCCTTTGGTGAAGATGAAGATGTTTATTGATCTTTCTTTGGGCATTAAAGTGTGGGATGCACTTGTCTATTTACCTAGGGAGTCTAATGTAGGAGCAACTTGGGTTTTCTTGGTGACTACTTTGGAGTTCATGAGAGGAGGCTTAATAGTTTCTTTGGAGAGTGCTTGGACTGGTACATAGTCGAATAAGGACTGATGTTCAACATGCTCTGGGAGCTTGACATGGTCTATGGAACTTAGCATGATCTTGGAGCTCAGTATGTTTTGGGAGCTCAACATGGTCTTGGAGATCAACATGGTCTATTGTGCTCGACATGTATTGGGAGTTTGGTGATGCTTGGGAGTTTGTTGCCACTTGGTAGTCTATTGGGGCTGACTAGAGGTCTTGGTGCATTTAATGCATGCGGCATGTTATTGTGTCGTGGATTGATTTGGCAGTTTGTGTGGACCTATTTGTGGTCTTTGTTATCTCTCATATGTACATTTAATCTTGGTTGTAAACTTTGGGCTTTTCCTAATTATTTTTGTGTGTTTAACTTTGGGCTAACATGAGGGTTAACATTTTGTATTTAATGTTTGTTGTGAGCCAAATTGTGGATTAAATATGCATTTAATGCAAGGGGTTTATTTAATTTGTAATTGCTAGGATGAATTGTGGCTTAGTTGGGTATAAGTAGGGGGTCTTGTGGAGTCTTTAGTCATTCATTCATGGAGTGATTCATTCATTTTGGAGGAGTGAGTCTAGAGAGTAGCTTAAGGGTGAGTTTTTCTAAGTCCATGGATAGAGTGCCATATGTGAGGTAGTTTATAGTAGGATTGTGGTGGAGTTGTGTATTTGTGAGAAGAGCTAGTGGCTATGGTTTAGAAACAAGGAATTTGATTGGTGGCTTGCAAGCACAAGTTGAGATCTTGGAGGTTTTTACCATATTGTTGTTATGTTACAAATCTAGGCTAGATGTGATAGGATTGAGTTGGATCTTGAGGGATCTTATAGAACTATTTTTGTAATTGTTGTTGTAGTTGGCCCTAACCTAGAAGGCCTTAGAACGAGGTATATTGCATGTAAACAGTTATTTTATAAATAAAGAGTTGTGATTTGGTATCAGCTCTTGCATTGTTGTTATCTTATGTTGTGTTTCTACTGTGTGGTTATTGCTAGGGACTATGACATCTCCTGCCTTGTAGTGCATTAGATATACTAATATATATGTTCCTTGTTAGAGGATGGACCCTATCAGGAGTCAATAGGAATATTCAATATATAGAAGACTTTTAATCCCTATTAAGAGATTCCAACCCTGTTAGGAGTTGTAGTATAATGTATGCAAGATGAGCTCACTACCCAAACATGCACTTTCAATTATAGGAAGAGCTCACTGCCCAAACAAGTAAATAAAAATTTAGGTTCCTCAAACATAGATGTATAGATGTTGTAACATCTTCTTAGCTGATCTCTGACCTCAGCTTGATCTTAGATGAAAAAATCAAGTTCTCAAAAAATTCACAGATATCACTTCAAAAAAGGTTCACATATCACTTTTCACATCACAATGCACACTTAATATTGCAAGATTCCTTTGTATAAATACCATGCCTTTTCAAAAATTGCTGCTAGATCAGCTAAGACCACAATATACTTTCCCAACTTAGAGTAAACATCTAGGATGTCAGCCCTAATTTGTCAAGGAATTATTCTGTAAACAAAATAATTCCTTTACCTTTCATTCTGATGTCCTGTACATCTTAATTGTCATTCTTTTGTATTGTCCATCCTAATGTTTGAGGTTATACATGTCATTACCAACATGTATACTATCTCCACCTAATTTTTTTAGTCATAATACGATGTCAAAAATATTTTACATATAAAATAATGTACTGTTGTAAACCATTTTCATACTTAGACAATTTTCTGAGTACCAAAATGCTAAGTACCTTTATTTCCAAAGTTCACTATAAGTATCTACATCATGTGTTGCCATTAATGAAAAAATTTTCACACTTGTATATAGTCAGTTGTCAACAATCTCTCCCTTTGGCATTGATGGCAACAAAGTAAAGAAATTTGGCTAAGTAACAAAAACTTTAGTGAAAAATACATTACTTATCATCTACTACAAATACTTCATATTAAAAATACTCCACCTTTCTATATGATTACTACATACATAACTTACTACAATGTTCTTCTACAACTTCTCCCCCTTTGACATCAATGACAAAGGTTGGAAGATCCAAAAACTATCAAAATTTTCTGTCTTATTTCTTCAAGCTGATATTATCTTCATGCAATCATCAAAATTTATCTTCAAACTATTTATACCTTTCTCCCATGTGTCCTTTTTTTCTTTGGTAGAGGTGAACATTACTAATAAGGCATATGATGCAATCTCAACTGCATCAAGGCCAGAGTATGTAAAATAGGAATAAGTGTCATTTGCTTTGACACATTCCTCCAACTGTCTCTCAATAGCTAATGTCTTTAGAGCAATAGACTCTCTAAATTTTGATAGTCTTCTCAAAACTTGTTCTTTATCAAATTGTCGTTTGCTGATGTTAGAGTGAACATCAGCAACTTGTCCTTCAAACTCATCAATTCTATAAGTGGGTTGTTGGATTTGATTGGTTAGAGCTTCCATCTCACTTAGCTTCCCTTGAATCTTGTTATCCAACTCTATTATCAACTTATGAGATAAAGTACATTTGATGTATAGTACCTTGCCAACTTGTTGACATTTTTGAAGATCCTTGATACAAGTATCAAGACTCATAAAATCATTATGAATATTTTGACAAATGGGGCTAACAAGATTAGCATCATTGGAAATTTGAGCCTTAGACTTAGCAACATTCAAAAAATTTGTAAACTCATCATCAAATGATTTTAAAACTACTTGAGCTCTCTATTCAGGGTCTACTTCTGTATATTTGGCTAAGGGGGTGCTATGCAATCCGTCAGTCACCTCCATTAATGCTTTTTGTAAAATCTTGACTTTTCTATTCTTCTCAATCAATTTTGTCAAAGATGAGATCAAGTCAGTTTGATCATCATCATCACCTATAAAGTTAGTGAGATATATAGGAGTGGATGAGCTAGATGCTTTTACTACATCTTCATCTTGTTTTTTCTCTACTACCTTCTTTAATTTTCTCTCTTCTTCTTTTTCCTCTGTTTCTTTTCTTTCTTTTTCTACTTCTTTCTTTTCTTTTTCATTTTCTCTCCCCTTTTCTTCTTCCTTTTGCTTCTTCTCCTCCTCAAAAAATTTCAACTTGGCTTCTTGAACATTTTTCTTTTCTTCTTCTATCTGTCTTTTCTCTTGTTCAATTAGTCTCAACTTATCCTGTATATCTTTTGAATAAGATTCGGGTTGATTGAAGGGTTTTCATCAATGTTAATAGTAACATTTGTCTAATCAATCTGCATAGTATCACTACTTATTGATACTTCCAAAGTTTTCTCTATAGTTGTTGTTTCTTCCTTTAACTCACTCATCATTTGATTGATCACTGCTCTAGTTTCACTTCTTATAACATTCTTTTCTCCTCCCATGAACAAAAATGGCTTCATCTTACTTCACAAGTAAGGTGTTAGTTTCCTCATCAATTTCTTGATTTTATCTTCATCATCTATCTTGCACATAGTTCTTAGCATTGACCTCTAAAGTTGCATGTCTTCTTAATGAATGAGTGGCTTCATAGCTATAAGTCTATCATAGAATTTTTGATTTATCATACCTTTATTACTCTCAAGTTTCAAGTTATTAAGAATTATATATCTCACAGAAGAGATATATATTTTTTCCTCCTCAATATCATTGTATAAATCATAGAACTTATTCATCTACACAAAGTTTTCTTCATTGAAAATGGCTATATTTATTTTCTCTATCTATGGTTTCCATGGTTGCCTTGTCTTACCTATTGGTTGCTTGGAAACAATAATCTTTTCTACCAGTTTGACTTCTTCTTCTTCTACTTCATGTTCATTGGAATCTTCAATTGTCAACAATACCTTCTTCCTTTTGCTAGGTCCAGTAGCTTGTTGCTTGACTCTCTTTGCGTTGTGACTCTCAACTTCTACTAACCTCTCAAACTTCATCTTAGGTTCACTAGGTTGTTCTATTGATATAACAACATATGGAATGCTCTCTTCTATAGGAGTTTCTGTAATACATACACCAAGTGCTTCACCAACTGATAGAGGTGTCACATAAGTCACACCTTGTTCACCAATATGTTTTAGTTTGGAGATCATTTGTCTTACTTCCTATGACCCACTTTCTATCATACTGACCTCACTTAGTGCTTTCTTCACCATAGTCTAAACTTTGTTATGAGATGCTTTGTCTAATGATGCCTGGTAGGCTGACTAAGTTACCTCCTCATAAGTTCCAAATCTATATGAAGCTTGATCTATTTTTGATTTCAACATTAAATCAATGTAACCAATAGCAACATTATCATTCAACTCATAACCTAAGGGCTCAAGAAATGTTTCCCTTAGTTCCACTACTTCAATATAGGTTAGATTTGTATCCACCATAAAACATATATCATTCTTAAATTTGTCAACAATTGTAGGGGCAGTTCTGAATCTCTATTTCATCTCATTCTAAAAATGTCCTCATAATCAGATTTTTGCTATCCAAGAATTTCTTCGCAAGATGCCTTCTACACACATCTATTATCTTGTCCATAGTACATCTTTCACTACTCATAATATTAATAACTAATAGAAATGGAAATCTCTTAAGTACATGAAAGAAAATGTGTTTAATTAGAGATTGAAATCTAAATATGCCATTCTTAGTCCTCTTAATCATTTCCAAATTCTCAAAAAGTTGCACTCTCAGAAACTCACTCAAATTCTTTTTTTCTTTCTCAACACAAATATTATAAGCTACATAAATGAAACCTACTAACAATTCATCACTTTTGGAACTTGCACAAATAGAATATGCAATGATTTTGCTCAAGAATCTCACATCATGTTGTCTAATGGCATTGATCACCATTGCCTTACCATTATAAACTGCTTTGGTGTTAAGTTCCACCTTCTTCTTAACTAGATTCTCTCCAATGGGTACACCGCCTTGCTTACTAAGACTAGTAACCTCATGTATAAGGTTAATAGAAATATCAACTACATCTTCTCCCATCCAAATCTTTTCATTGTGAATTCTGCTCAATATAATTTGAGTCCACTCTTCGATATCATGTTCATGGTAAAAGTAATATCTAAGTCTAAATCCTTTAGATGCTCATATATGGACTTTATAGTCATATCATTATTGAAAACAATTTCCATGTCCTTGTTCATGAATTCACTTCCAATAGTCTCAAATTTGCTAGATAAGTAACTTCCTACATCTTCCAAATATACTACATTGTTTGGAGTAATAGATAAAGCTAAATTAAGATGTTCCTCTAAGGTTTTCATAGGAACAACCCTCACTTTGGGTCTATCAACATTCTCAACATTCTAAACTACAGACATATCTATAATTACACCAACTAGAAATTTATCCAATGAATTTTGTGCAAGAAGTGATAAAAATACCCTTTTCAGAAGTAGGGTTTTGCTTGAAATCATCTTTACAAATCACTTATGTATGCTCTAATCTTTTGAAATGATTCATAATGTAGAAATAATTACATTTTAAGGGTTTTGCTCAAAATCATCTTTACAAATTGCTTTTGTATGCTCTAATCTTTTGAAATCATTTGCAATGTAGAAATAATTATGTTTTGTACACATTTTATCCAATCTTGAACTCACATGAATTGTGTACTTCTCTAACTCAAAAAAGTTGTTAATTACATTCAAAAATCAAATATCTGCTCAAGATCATTTGTCTATTCTTCAAATGCTACCCGAGTATAACTATAGCTTCCATCCATCATAACAATTCTTTAGAAAATTTTGTCTCATGAAATTCACTGTAAGAACATAGATTCCATCTACTATTATATAGTCAACCTTCTTTGATTACAATAGTAACTCTTATTTCCATCATTATTTTTTACTAAAAGATCCAAATTCTAAGTGAGCTTAGCCATATTCTAGACTCATCTAGATACACCTTTTCCCAACCTCACTACTCACAATTCTATCTCTACCCAAAGTTCCAAGTTCTGGTGCAAGCTTAATTCAACTTAGTTGAATCAAACTCAATTCCTAACTTTAATCTTTCTATCTCTACCTCATCTAAAATTTTTTCATAAATATTTAATCCTTTTACAAATGCCTCATCAAGTTCTTTTCAAAGCTCACTAACTACATTTATTCGATCTTCATTTTCTTTCATAGTTTCAGAGTTGCTTTCATGATTCCTTCTATCATTTCTAAAGTTTCTTGCATTGATACTTCTATTCCCAAAGTTTCTTTCATGATTCCTTCTGTCATTTCTGAAGTTTCATCTATTATTGCTTCTATCCATTCTATAATATTTTTTTGTATGTCCAAAGTTGTTGCATAACTAACATACTGGGGTTCTACTTCCAAGATTATGTTGATCAATAGGTGCTTGACAATTCTGGGCTATGTGTCAAAAATTGTTACACTTGTAAAACATGATCTTCTTTCTTTTAACAAAAGGTCTTCTTTGTCTTGATGTCCTCTCATTAGATCTTCTTCTATCTATAGGTTAGTATTTCCAGACATTCTACTATTCCTTTTATCATTATCATACTTAGGATTCTTACAATCAATTGCTTTATGACCCATACCATAACAATTATGACAATAAAAATTCATAACATGATTAAATGACTTATTTTTATAATTTCTTTTCATATGACCTATTTCATTACATGAAAAACACCTACTTGTAAATTTATACCTGGTTTTCTTAGGAGTTTCTACTTACTTAGGTTAATCCAAATTCTCAGATTCCTTCTCTGGTCCAACTTCTTTTGATTTATCAGAAGATTGACTAGATTCAATCTTATCATTAGATTTTTCTTTTTTCTTTTAGATATGATCCACTTTAAGGTTTCTTTGCAAACATATTAAATAGGTAACCAAGACTAGTCTTATCATAGGTAGGTCTTTGTATTGACATTGATTCATCAAGCTTTTTTCTACTAGAATAAAGCTTTTCAAGCTATTTCTTGCACTAAGTTAGTTCATCTTTCACAATAGTGTTGTACTTGTGAAGTTCTTTGTGATCTTCTTTTAATGTTTCAAATTTAGATGTCCTCTTTGCTAGACTCACTCTAAGATCTGAATTTTCAGTCTTCAAATCGAATTCAACTTTATTATAATCATTCTTCAAACTTAACTTCAAATTAGTAATCTTAAGCTCATGCTTCAAGATCTTGTACTCTATTTTCAGCTTTGAATATTCATCATCACCATTTTTAGATCTAACAGATTTAGGTTTGGATTTGAGATGTTCAATTTTGTCCTTCAGTTGTCCAATGTATACTTTTGAGTCTTCATATCTATCCTTCAGCTTATCTCTTTCTTTAGTAAGGAGATCAATTTGTTAAAGTGCCTCTTGAAGGTTCTTCATCAACTGTTCCATATCCATAGGGATCTTACTCAAGTTGTTAAGCTTCTTCTGAGTAATTATGCTCTAATACCAATTGTTAGAAATAGTGAATACTACAAGGAGGGGTGAATCAGTATTCTACAAATTTTTTTCATCAACTAGATATTATTTATTAATTTGAACCATGCATAAGAAAGTAAATAAACAATGCTGAATAGTAAAAGTAACCATACAAAAAGAAAACTCATAACTCCATATTTTGTTAACTAGGGAAACCCTGGCCAAGCGAAAACCCTAGTGGGGATGATTACCACAAAGGTATACTGATATACATGTTCCCTATTAGAGGATGGACCATATTAGGAGTCAATAAGAAAATTGAGTATAAAGGAGACTTTGAATCCATGTCAGGAGATTCCAAACCTATTAGGAGTTGTAGTATAATGTATGCAAGAAGAGCTCACTGCCCAAACATGCACTTTCAATTATAGGAAGAGTTCATTGCCCAAACAAGTAACTGAACTTTAAGTTCCTCAAACATAGATGTATAGATGTTGTAACTTCTTCTTGGCTGATCTCTAACCTCAAGTCAATCTTAGATGACAAAATTAGGTTCTCAAAAAATTTGCATATATCGCTTCACAAAAAGTTCGCATAGTACTTTAACATCACAATGCACACTTAATCTCACAAGATATCCTTTTCATAAATACCATGCCTTTTCACAAATTGTTGCTAGGTTAGCTAAGGCCACAATATACTTTTCCAACTTAGAGTAAACATCTAGGATGCTAGCCCTAATTGATCAAGTAATTATTTTGTAAATAAAATAATTCCTTTACCTTTCATATTGATGTTCAGTACATCTTAATTATCATTATTTTGTACTATCTGTACTAATGTATGAGGTTATACATGTCATTACCAACATGTATTGTATCTCCATCTAACCTCACTAGTCATAATATGACATCAAAAACATTTTACATATAAAACAATGTACTGTTGTAAACCATTTTCATACTTAGACAACTTTCTGAGTACCAAAAAGCTAAGTACCTTTATTTCAAAGGTTTACTATAAGTATCTACATCATGTGTTTCCATTAATGAAAACATTTGCATATCTGTATATAGCCAATTTCCAACAGTGGCAACTTGCCACTTTTAGTGTATTTTGAGCAATTTTCATGTTTTTGCCCAAATCATTGCAAATCTCCACCAAGTGAATTAAAATATTAACCATGGATATATTTTGGTTAGAAATAGTGTTCCAAGCCCTTGCTCAACCTCTTTGATTAGGTGTTGATCAGATTTGACCAACTAAAGAACCTTAGCCTAGAAGGCATAGATAGCTATGTAAATAGACTAATATATTTCCAAACTTCTTCAAAGGTCACCATAGGCTCACCCTAACTAGGTGTGTTTCCTCAAGGGACTTATTAGATCAAACACACAAAAAAGAAGAAGCTAAATTCATTTATTTCCTTTAGGTGTTCTTGCACCATACTCCTGGGGTGTAAAAGAACTCATGCCTCATGAGTAGTCAAATTAGAAATAGTCTTACCATGCTTTAAGATGTCATGTTCAAACATCCATGTAGATTCTACATCCAAAAAATCATCCCACTTGATCAAGTGCTCTTTGTAGGTTCCTTTCCTTGTTTGCTTCATTGTTTTGGTATCAATTATGCTCTCCAATTACATAGATTGAGACAAAGAAAGATCAATAACCCAATCAACTTCCTAAGATGTTTAGAGTTGGATAGAATCAGGTATCATATTCGGACCCTTGTAAGCATACAAATCAAAAACATTGAAGATAGGAGATATTCCCAAATTGGGTGGGAGTTCAAGTTCATGTGCATTATTGCCATACCTATGAAGTATTTTGAGAGGTCCAATCTTTTTCATTAACAACTAAGTGGTTTGGCCCTTATGCATCATCTCCTTCCTAAGATAAACCATGACTAAGTGTCCCACTTTGAATTTCATTTCTCTTATAGTATTATCATTATGTTCTTTGTACTTGTCCACACTATGTTGTCGTGCAATTTTGGCCTATTCATGAATGTCTTTGATATGTTTAGCAAAGTTCTCACCTAGGGCACCCCTCTTATCCATATCATTAGTATCTCTAAACTATAACACTCCTCTTGGATGATGACCATAAACAATCTCAAAGCGGCTCTTTCCTATGCTCCTATTCATGGAATCATTGTAAGAAAATTCAACCTATCCTATGACCAAGTCCCAAACCTATCCATTTTGTTTAGTTAGTCTACTTAATAGGTTTACCAATAACCTATTAACTACTTCAGTTTGTCCATCTGATTGTGGATGGTATACATATTAAAAGGATAAATTTATTCCCAATTTCTTCGATAATGTCCTCCAAACATGACCGAAAAACTTTGAATCCTTATCACTTATAGTGTGAAGAGGTAGCCCGTGGATCCTTACAGTTTCTTTAAAGAATAGATCTACTATATATGGAGCATCATTGGTGCTCTTGTATGGGATGAACTGTTCCATCTTACTCAATCTATCAACAACAACAAAGACACTATCATATCCCCTCACTATTTTGAGTAAGTCCAATACAAAATCCATACTTAGGCACTCCCAAGGCCTAGTTAGAATAGAAAATGGTTGATAAAGACTAGAATTTGATGAGCTACATTTTCCTCTTTCAAAAGTAACACATTATTCAAATTGATTTTGAACATCTTGATACATCTTTGGCAAAAAATATGATCCATTTACCTACTCTGGTGTTTTATCAATACCAAAGTAACCTTCAAGGCCATCTTGATGCTTCTCTTTAATGATATTGACACTCATGTGTTGATCTCAGATTGGTTTTGAAAAGTGAGTGTCAACACACTTAAGCTATTTACTTAGTTCATTATGAATAAGTAGTACACGTCGATCATGACATTTATATATTAGCCCATCCCAAGTCATAGTGAGTGCCGAGCCACTCATTTGCTGAGCAAATAGTATATGCCAAGTGACATAGGAGTCGAGTGAAATAGTGGATGCCAAGCAATACAGGTGCCAAGTCATAGTATAAAGATTAGTATATGTCAAGCATTAGAGACTTTAGATGACAAGTAAGATAGTTTTGATATATTTGTTTGTAAAGGCACATACAACTATGTAAACCATTTTTGAGCTGACCTAAGATTGAATTTTGATATTTTGGAGATAAGGATGAATCTCAAGTTGAATTCCCTATGCAATTACATGCAACCAATCAGAAAATGGGAATGATTAAGTGGCAAAATGGATGAATCTTAGCCATAGATTCATACCTAACCCTAAGTCACCTAAGTCTTCATAAGGAGGACAAACCCTAAACTCTTTAGTGAGTGCATAAGGTGTTGAAGAAATGAATAGAGAAATTTACATGTGCAAACATAGCATTCATGGTGGCTTAGAAGTTATGAAGTGAAACTACATTAGTTAGAGTAGAATAGAGGAAAGAGAAAAAGATACAACAAAGAGGCATCTGATCAAGAAGGATTAAGAAGACATTGCTTAGAGGTGATTTTTTATCAAGCAATCAAGTGCTAACTACAAGATCAAAGCTGAGACATTCTAATAGGTGATTTTAGTCCAAATCTCTAAATAGAGTAGTCCTAATAGATTGTATGAAATCCTTTAATAAGGTGCTTACTTAGTTGTGAGTTAAATTCCTTTAGCAAGGTACACTTCTAACAGGGTGTTGAAATCCTCTAACAAGGTGAGACCTAACTGTATTTGTAAGCCTTTAACAGGGTAGACCTTTCATAGGGTAGATCATGTCTCATGACCAAAAAATTGTAACCTTCATTGGATACACTTTATTACTATAGTAGTGAAGATTTGTGGGTGTCATCCCCATCCTAGTTTTACCTTCTCACTTGGAGGGTTTTTGGGTAATCATATCTAGTGTCATATGTGTGTGATTGCTTATATGTTTTACATGATTTAGATGTATGTTCTTTACATGCTATTTTAGTTTACTCATTGAAAGTATGAGATAGATGTGTGGTGAAATTTTTATAGGTCCAAGTTTAAACTACTAATTTATCTACCCACCTCTCCCAAAAGCTTACCTTTCCTATTGTAATTCCAACAATTGATATTAGAGCTTTTTTCTCTAAAAGAGAAGCTTTACAGCTTTGAGGAAAGATCTTGAAATGGAAGTCTACAAGTTGGGAAAGACTATTGAGAACTAGGATATTGAAATACATCTTATTCTAAATCAATTGAATGAAGCAAGAGAAGAACCAAAGAAATCCTTGAATAGAAGGAAGGAAATTGCTATTGTGGAGAATGACACACAATACACAGAGATAGACACTACTAACCTATTTGTAGATAGAGACTCAACTGAATTTGATGTAGTAGTTGCAAATCTAATAGAAAATAATAGAGCCCAAGCTAAGGAAATTAGAAATCTCAAGTTAGAGGAAGAATCACGAGCTATACTACTATGTGAAGTGGTTGAACAAAAGAAGAAAACTATAGAAAACAAAGTCATAATTGAGGATGACAAAAGAATTTTGGCCAACAAACTGGAAGAGAAATCATCAAAACTAACCGAGATTTCCAATATGCAATTGGATACTCTAAGTCAAATGATGAATGCCAATTATGAATTGAATGTCAAGGACATTGAGATAACAACATTAAAACCGTAGAATGAGCAAAATTAGAATGACATAAAGAAAGAAAAGGAATTTTTTGAAAGCTTCAACAAACCAAATGAAGCCATTAAATACTTTGAGCAACTATTGAGATCCCCTACATCTAATAATGATACATCTAGACTAGGATACACAAGCACTGAAGAAGGAGAGTCATCCAAAAATGTAGAAGAAAGGAACAACAAAGGTAATAACTCCAAACCCACTTGTCATAATTGTGGTAAGAAAGGACATACTACTAATGTGTGTAGAAGAAAGTCTACAAATTAGAATGTCAAGCCTAAGAACATGGTTCACTACCATAAGAACAACAAGCAAGGTCATCGAGCACATGAATGTAGAACCAAGACCATGTACACATAGAGATTTGAAGGACATTGCTACAACTGTTAGAAGTATGGACATAAAGCTTTTGAGTGCAGAACCAAACCCATATGTTCATCAAATAGACAAGCAAAGGTAAGGAACAATGGCAACTCTTATAACTAGGATTATAATACAAGGTATAGTTGTCATTATTATCAAGACTATGGACAGGTTACTATGAATTGTAATAGGACACACATCAGAGGTAACTATCAAAGGTGGTTGAGTCAGACCACATGTATCAACTATTTGAAGACTAGTGACATTAGTTGGTATTGTCCAACTAGGTCAAAGGCACCAAGTTGTGAATTTGATAAAGGAAAAGGCAAGGTAGATGCTGAATGCATCAAAAATAAAATGAACAAGACATGGAAGAGAAAGGATTATTTTAGTACATCAAATGGAGAAGGGATCACTTCACACAGTGGGTAAGGTGATCACACCTCATCAAACTAGGCATTCAAGAGGTATGCTGGTTTGATATTCAAAGGTTATATCATACATTAGTTTCAAAATGAATTAGAACTGAAAAGATTACATTAGCATGAATAAAGATGCAAGATGTTATTAGAAATCCAAGATAAATCTTTAAGTTTTGCATGTTGTTACCGAGCATGAAATATTTCCTATGTGTGTCAAGTGAAATTCTAGAAGATGTTGAGCTAACAATTTTTCTAGTTGATGCCAAACTTGTAGCGGTTGCTGAGTGATTGAAATGTTAATGGATTTTGAGTAATCCTAAAATTGGTTGATGCTGAGCTTACAGCTGTGTAAGCACTCAAAATTTATTGTAAGGTTTTCAAAGGGTATTTGATCAATTTTAGCTCATTTTTCATCACTTCAAATTAGAGAAAGAGTAAGTAGAGAAGAAGGTGATTTGGAAATCCATCCAAAGTAGTTGCAAAATATTTGAGTAGTGATTCTACACCAGTTCATCAGATTTGATAAGATATTTATCAAGAGTCGAGCTATGCATTTTAAGCTTTGACAAACCCTATTTTTACATTATGGCATCAAGTTTGAAGAATGTAGAGGTAAAGGAAGTTTTTAATGTTTAGTTAGTGAATAATGAGGTCAAGCAACCCATTTTCCAAGCTATTCTTGACATTGCTTATAAGAAAGACCCTTCTGGTGCATTGTTACTGATTCCACTGAATGTGATAATGGTACAGGATGTAAGAAAATGCTATAACTATAAAATTGGTAGCAATGGTGATATGGAGATTAGTGAAGAATATGGAAGACACTATGTAATGGTGTTTTGAAGGAAGAGTTCAAAATTATTGAGAGGAAAGGGTTGACACGAGCCCTAGATTTTTCCAAATGTGTTTAAGATAGAATGGATTAGGATAGTGCTTAGCCAATTTATGATGGTTCATTATGGCTAGACAATGGACCTATCAAAATTACTAAGAGAATAATTCATAGGGTTACTAGTTACCCAACCCTAGATTTTCTTAAGACATTGAGAAGTGATTCAAAGGAGGTGATTAAGAAAAATAATGGAGTTGTATGGAACAAAAGAGGCATGAAAATTGATACAATTATTGATCCATTGATTGAATTTTCTATAAGGGTAATTTCACACAAGTTTTATGAATCTAGTAGATTGAATAGTGTGCCCTATAGTTGTGGATGTGGCATACAAAATTGTCAAGAAAGATCACACATATGATCTAGTAAAGCTATAATTGCAACAATTGATGGAGAGCCTTGAAGCAATGAGAAAGACCAAGAGTGCACAATGTGAATTTGGTTCTAAATTGATTTGTATATTATTTTATGTGCAAAACAAATTCCCTTCATTTGGAAATGTGGGATGGAAAACCAATAGATCAGTAGCAATACATATTTTTGAATACGTTGAATAGTTAGGGGAGAATTTTGAATCCTTGATGACAAGTTATTTTGAAGACTTCAGGAAGTCAATAAAGGAAATATTGAGAATACCAGTGTCACTAGAAAAGAAACACTGTGATGATGTTATGTACAAGCTACTACACCAAGGGTAAGATGATTGAGACCCTTAGGTTATGAAATTAATGTGGATGAAGCCTCTGCAGCCATTATTGCATTACTTGTAAAAGAGGTAGATAAAAGTGCAAAGATATTTGGAACTATGAGATGGTAAAGTCCAAAATTACCATGGAATTGAAGACTACCTCTACCATGAAGAAAAAGGAGAAGATAGTGAAGAATTTGAAAGCCAAATTTGGAGAGGGTGCCGAGGAGGAAGAAGAAGAAGAAGAGGATGAAGAGGAAGAAGAAACCCATGCACAAGCACCACTGGCCTAGCACAAGGTATAGGAGTAGATCAAGAAGAGGAGGAGACTAAGGGTGCTAAGGGAGAAGAAGCTAAGGAAGCACCTACTCCCATTGAGCCAAAGAAGAGGAAAGTTAAGGTCCAACTAGTGACTAAAGCTAAGAAGGTAGCCAAGCCAAGTTAGCCCAAACCCACTACACCTACTACAAGAGCTAGTACATGTAAATCAAGTCAAAATGCCAAGGAGAAGACCAAACTAGTAGAGGAAGGAGGCTAAGAGAAAAAGGGTCAAGAAGAAAGTATGTGGCACAAGGTGAGTCAGATGAAGAGAAAATAGAATCAGATGACAATAGCCAATTTAAGATGGTGAGTCATAATCCTTTGTCAGATTTAGAAAATTTACGTTAAAATGTTAAGAATCGTGTAGAATTATTAGGATTTAGTCATGTTGATTTTTAAAATTTGGTTAAAGTAGAGAAAAATGAAGTGGAGGAGACCATATATGCCATGATGGAAAAACTCAAGACAACTCCACTATAACTTGTCAACTCAATGCCTAAGAGTCTATATGACAGAGTTGAGCAAAAATGGTACTATTTCCTAAACTCAGAGAGATAGATTAGACAAACATCTCTAGCTCAAGTAATGCCTAAACTTACTAAGGCACATATTGCTAAGGCTATGAAGAAATATGTAGTTAGGTTTGTACCTAAATATAAAGCCTTCAACATTTTGGAAAATAATATTGAGGATGTTTTTAAGAAGACCACTCAGATGTGGAAGCTTACTTATGGGTTAACTACAAAAAAGGAGTGTGAGGAAGAACCCATTGAGGTCAAGGATGATGAAGAAGATGATATGAATGAATGTACTATTGAGAGAGGAGTAGAAATGACAATAGATGACAAGGCAATAGTTGAGGAAGAGCAACATGAAGAAGAGAGTAAGCAAGGCACACAATTGTTGAGTGTTAGTCCTCAACATGTAACTAGGGAGACTACAAAGAAAATAACTATTAAGGATGTTTCTAATCTATTAGCTCAGAACAACAATCCCCTTATAGAGGATGATTTGAAGAAGATACTAGATCAATCTACACTGTAGGCCAAACTTTGTGACAATCCTATTTTAGTAAGTGTGGATGAATTATAGAAGATAGTGACTGACACTAAAAGGGAAAAGGTGAATCCAAAAGAACCACCTTCTATAATCCCTCAAGTCACTAATGCACAACTTTGGTCAAGATACTAGAAGCCATATCAGACAAGGTTGATACAATTGTGAAGACTAATACAGTAGAAAAGAGCATAGTGGAAGCACATGTTGCTATTGTAGAATATCAAGAAATAGGTTAGATAGACTTATCTGCACCTACAACACAAGATCAAGGTGCAAGTTAGGTCACTGTAGCAGAATAGGGAAAGACTAAAGAGAGTGAGATGACACCACAACTGAAGGAGAAAATAGCTATCCAAGCCTTGGTAACCTTACCAGTATTTGGCACTCCATCAAGTCATACTCTTCAAAAGCCAAGCATAGACACTGCTCCATTGCAGATCTTAGTGCCAAGTCCAAGTTCATCAAAGGCTAAAGAAGTCATTCAATATGGAGATGTGAGCCTTGGTGAATAAATAATTTTACCAAAATATGATTATAATACCATGACCATAGAACAGATGAGCATACTAAAGCAAGCTCTAGCAAGAAAAAAGCATCAAGAAATGCTTAGAAGAGATCATAGGTAGAACTAGGCACTACAAGATATTAAAGACATCTTTTTAGATGTATTCAGTTTGCCAACTCTGGATGAGATGAAGCCACTAATGGAACAAATGATAGATATAGTGGAGAAGGTCAGTAATAAAGACCTAGATACTAATGCAACATTACTTGAATGGTCATAAAAGAAATTCCAAAACAAAATGAATGAAAAGATATCAAGTGACATAGCACTGACACAAGTTGCATTGGCAACTAAGGTCGAGGATGTGAAGAATGCTGCAGTAGCAGAACGGAAAATAGAATAAGAAATGTTTATGTTTTGTGTGTGTATTTTAAATTTAATGGTTTCAATAAATGTCTGACATGTGGTGGCATACCTAGAGTAGTAGTTCGATGAGCTCTCCAGATATAGCCACCTAGGACCGGGTATAGATTCTTTAAATTAGAATAGTTTTAATGATTGTCAGATTCCAATAATAGGTAGTAGGCAGTTTCAGATTCTTATCCTTTTTTTGGACAGAAGATGGAAAAAAAAAACATGTGGCCTACTGCATGATTGTCAGATTCCAATAATAGGTAGTAGGCGGTTTTCGGTTTCTTATCCTTTTCTTGGATAGAAGACGAAAAAAATGTATCTCATCCTTTTATTAGAAAAGGAGAGCCATTTTTAAATAAGCTATTCGGCCATGTAAGAGATTCATTCGAGTTTGAGAAAAATAGAAAAGTTGCAATTTTTTCGTGTGTCTCTTCAGCTTTGGAAGATCAAATTTTGGAGAGAATAGGACCTTTCTTCTGATTTTCCTAGTGCATGGTTTAGTTTTTAGTATGAAATGTGTTTTGGTTTTCTTGTGCAAGTCTCATTGAAGTTCTCATTTTTTTCTCAAAACTCTCAAAAAAAAAACCACTGAGATTTTTTCGGTTTCCATCTGCCAAATATGAAATGATTTCCATTATGCAAAGTTTTGGTTTTCTATGGTGTTTTTTAGATGTTTTTTCAGCAGAGATATATGGTTTTGAGATGGCTGTTTCAAGCATGGAATTTATGATTCAGTTGTACCCAATTTTCTAAGATAGGAATACATTTTCTTTGAGTCTCAACCTTAACAATTTGATTTGGAAGGACATTCCGGGTTAAAGATCTTGGTGTGCATGTGAAGATTTTCATTTAGTTGGGTTCGAGTTTGATCCTTGCTATTGTAGATGCCCCTTGAAGCAACTCAGTTGAGTGAGTTCTCCTCCTGAGCTTTCCAAGGTGTGGCTCTACATCATTTTTGGTATCAGAGCTTGAGAGTTGCAGGTTGTGAAGTTATATGTTGAACGCCCCTGATCAAGATTCTTCAATAGGGTCAAGCAAGATGGTGACCAATGCAGAGTTAGTGAAGAAGGTCGAAGAGCAAGAAGAACTTCTCCAGAACAAGAATAGAGAGTTGAAGGGGATAGTGGCAGAACTAGCTAGTAAGTTGGAATATATGCAGAGTGTAGTTGAAAAGAAAGAAATGAAAGAAGGAATGGAAGAAGAAGAAGACGTACCCGATAGTGAAGAAGATAGAATAGCTGAGAACGAGAGGCCATTTTTTAAAGCTTTAAAGGCTTTGGGAGGAAAACCCATTGATCTACCTATGTTTACAGGAAAGATGGACGCTGAATTAGTGTTGGAATGGATTGAAGCCTTAGAGAATCATTTTGAATGTGAGAAAGTTTCAGAGTCGCAGGAAGTTAAATTGGCCAAGTCCAGAATGAAGGGAGCAGCCCTTACATGGTGGAATTTTGTGCAAGAAGAAAGGGTAAAGGAAGATAAGAGGAAGATCTATTCGTGGAAGAAGATGGTGTCAATGATAAGAGAGACGTATCTTCCTAAAGACTATGAGGTACAGTTGCATTAGAAAAGGCAAAATCTCAGAAAAAGGGATATGGATGTCTGTACTTACACAGAAGAATTTCAGAGGTTAAGTCTAAGGTCAAAATTTGTAGAACTCGAGAGTATCAAGGTAGCAAGATACCTAAATGGTTTGAGGATGAACATACAAGAAGAGTTGCAGTTGCTAAGTCCTAACACGGTAGCTAAATGCTATCAGCTGGCTTTGAAGGTGGAAGAGAAAATCAAAAGGAGACAAGAAAATAATAATAGAGGCAGAGGAAGAAAACCATTTAGAGGAAGAGGTATATTTCCAAGAAGGAGTTCAAATTTTCAGCCACAACCGGAGATGCATAATGAAGTTAATAAGTTTGATAATTTAAGAGAAAGTTTCACAGGTAGAAGGCCAAATTTCAGAGGAAGATCACTAGGAAGGACGAATGGACCAATAAGATGCTACAACTGTAATCAGGAAGGTCATATGGCACACAAATGTCTAGAAAAAGCAAGCTCTAGTACTCATGGTGAAGGAAAAATACATCTGACACAAGAAGATTTAGACGGTTATGGTCATCCAGAAAAGGGGGAAGCACTTATGATGAGAAGAACACTGTTAAAAATGCCTATCAAAGAAGAACCACCACAAAGGAAGTCCATTTTTAGAACTACTTGTAAATCTGGGGGAAAAGTTTGTAAGGTACTAGTAGACTCTGGTTCTACAGAAAATTTTGTGTCTCTTGAAATGGTGGAAAAGTTAAAGCTACCAAGAATACAACACCCGTATCCTTAAAAAATATCTTGGTTAAATAAAGGACATC
This sequence comes from Cupressus sempervirens, assembly GCA_028749045.1. NCBI lineage: Eukaryota > Viridiplantae > Streptophyta > Pinopsida > Cupressales > Cupressaceae > Cupressus > Cupressus sempervirens. The sequence continues at coordinate 640,850,874 of CM053793.1, forward strand.
ATACTATAGTGGAAGAGCAAGCTTGGGTGGAATTTCAGATTGGAGCCTATAAGGGTAGATTATTGTTTGATATTGTTAATATGGATGCATGCCATTTACTTTTCGATAGACCCTGGCAATATGATCTCAAGGCACATCATGATGGAGTGAAGAATACATATACCATTACAAAGAATGGCAAGGTCATTGAACTGATACCTTTAGTTGAGCCAAGTCAAGAAGAATCAAAAGCTGTAGAAGCCAAAGTTATGATGATGGGTAAGAAAGAATTCTTGAAAGAGGTAAAAGCGAAGACGTATCCACTATTTACACTGGTTCCTGTACTGAAAGATAAATTACAGAAGGATGCTGAAAATTAGACTGGGGAAGAAAATTCAGAGATGGAGTCTTCAAACTCAAAGGTGGAAGTGATAGAAAAGAAGAAAAGAGAGGAAAAAGAAATGAGAAAAAAAAGAGAAGAGGTAAACAAGATAGAAGAGGAAATACAAAGTTTGAGAAGGAAACGTGAAGAGAATAAAGAGGAAAGTCCTATGGGATTTCAGTGTGATAAAGTTATGGTTGGAACAATAATGTGTCCTTTGAAAACAGAGAAGAGTACAATGCTGGAAAGTACTCATATGAAAGAAAGTTTGGAGGCAAATGATGAAGCCCTAAAATCACATAGTGTGGTGAAATGTCAAGAGGAATGGCATGTAGATAAAGCTAAAGAATGTGTAACAACAAATTCTAAAGAAGAATCTGATTTATGGGAAGATTTTGTAGCCATCATGAGAGAATGGAAAAGGAATGGTGGTAGTATAGAGACTCAGAATGATGAAGTTTTTAAAGAGGAGATATCTAATGAGGTTATGGAAACAGAAGCTGAGATTGAATGGGTTTATGAGAAGGTAACAAATTCTGGTTGTGTTTATGACAAGGTTGAAGAAACTCATATTGAGAAATCTAATTTGGTTCCAAAAGAAGAGACTATAGAAAAGCTGGTTATGGGTTACGAATGGGATCAATTTTTTGCATATTCTCTATGTACGGAGATGTGGTATGTTTGTGAGGACAACAAAGAGCAATTTAATTGGAAAGTGTATTTGGTGGAATCACAAATGTATGTAGTAGTAAAAATCTTACATGGAATAAAGTTGTTACTGGAAATGAATGATCAGCAGCAAATAGTTTTTATGTTACGAAATAGAGACAAACCAAAGATTAAGATGAAGGAAAGACAAATCCAAGGGAGTCAAAGACAAGAAAATGCAGGATTGCAACTAGAAGATGAATATAAGCTTAAACTAAAGATGAAGGAAGGTTTTTCTTTTCTAACATTTATTTTTGCAGGTAGTTCTAAAAAGGCTCCAAGGAGACAATATATTCAGTATCCAGTAATATGGAAGAACATCTCTGCAACAAAAGATATTCATATGGATGAGGAACAAAGCAACAAGCACGGTTTATCACTACAACACCTCATCTCAAGTGGACTTGAGATTCTTTCTACAGGGGAGTATGCTGCAGTAGCAGAACAGAAAATAGAATAAGAAATGTTTATGGTTTGTGTGTGTATTTTAAATTTAATGGTTTCAATAAACGTCTGACATGTGGTGGCATACCTAGAGTAGGAGTTTGATGAGCTCTCCAGATATAGCCACCTAGGACTGGGTGTAGATTCTTTAAATTAGAATAGTTTTAATGATTGTCAGATTCCAATAATAGGTAGCAGGAAGTTTCGGATTCTTATCCTTTTTTTGGATAGAAGACGGAAAAAAAAAACATGTGGCCTACTGCATGATTGTCAGATTCCAATAATAGGTAGTAGGCAGTTTTTGGTTTCTTATCCTTTTCTTGGATAGAAGACAAAAAAAATGTATCTCATCCTTTTATTAGAAAAGGAGAGTCAGTTTTAAATAAGCTATTCGGCCATGTAAGAGATTCATTCGAGTTTGAGAAAAATAGAAAAGTTGCAATTTTTTCGTGTGTCTCTTCAGCTTTGGAAGATCGAATTTTGGAGAGAATAGAACTTTTCTTCTGATTTTCTTGGTGCATGGTTTAGTTTTTAGTATGAAATGCATTTTGGTTTTCTTGTGCAAGTCTCATTGAAGTTCTCATTTTTTTCTCAAAACTCTCAAAAAAAAACCGTTGAGATTTTTTCGGTTTCCATCTGCCAAATATGAAATGATTTCCATTATGCAAATTTTCGGTTTTCTATGGTGTTTTTTTGATGTTTTTTCAGCAGAGATATACGGTTTTGAGATGGTTGTTTCAAGCATGGCATTTATGATTCAGTTGCACCCGATTTTCTAAGACAGGAATACATTTTCTTTGAGTCCCAGCCTTAACAATTTGATTTGGAAGGACATTCCGGGTTAAAGATCTTGGTGTGCATGTGAAGATTTGCATTTAGTTGGGTTCGAGTTCGATCCTTGCTGTTGTAGATGCCCCTTGAAGCAACTCAGTTGAGTGAGTTCTCCTCTTGAGCTTTCCAAGGTGTGGCTCTGCATCAAAGAAGGTACTTGAGAACATATTCTCATTATACACTAAATTGTGCAATCCATCACCCTTCACCCAAGAGACCAGAAGTCACATTTTGATTTTGGAAAGCCAAATTATTGCATCAGGTGCAAAACTACCAATGAATCCATCTTAGAGTGAGAATCACTTGTTGACATTGCTTCAAACCTAGAGTTAGTTAGCTATATTGATAGCAGATGAGGCCAACATCAGATCCAAACTGACTAGCATCTAGGCCACTCTCACTCCCCATATAGAATTTTTTCATAAGGATCTAGGCTATGCTGAAACCTTAATGAAGAAAGACCCAAATATTTCTACCTTAGATGGTCTAGTTCACCTTGTTTCCAAGCTAGCAATCCAAATCAAGTCATTGGATGTAGCATGTGAGAACTAGGATGTAGCTCTCAAGATAATATTGGATGTCCATAAATATTTTCTATAAAATAAGTATATAGCCCATTTGACATAAGTGTCAAAAAGGGGGAGAAATATTTTGGGAAGAATGAGAGAATGGGGGAGACATAAGAAAGTGAGAAATGGAAGAGAGCAAACAAAGAGGGAGAAGCATCAAAATATAAGAAGTATCAAATCAAAGAATATCAACAAAATAGAGCATGAAGTCAAAGTGTATCAAAAAATACACATTTACTTAGTAGGAGTATAGAATTTTGGTTATAGAATAGACATATTAACTTAGTGGGCATTATCAACTTTTGAGGTATATAAGTTGTTACAAAATTTTGAGATTTTGAAGTTTTGTATATAAGATGAGTTGAGATATGTTATGCTCATGAGATTAAGAATGTTAATGTATACACGAGTGTTTTTGGCACTCATGTGAAAGGGGGATATTGTTGATCTCAGATTGGTTTTGACAAGTGAGTGTCAACACACTTAAGCTATTTACTTAGTTCATGCCAAACAAGTAGTACATGCCAAGCACAACATGTATATATTAGACCATGCTAAGTCATAGTGAGTGCCAAGCCATTCATGTGCTGAGTCACTCAAGTGCCAAGTATATAGTATATGTTGAGTAATACAAGAGCCGAGTGAATAGTGGATGCCAAGAAATATAGGTGCTGATTCACAATATAAAGATTAGTGTATGCCAAGCATCAAGGAGTTCAGATGCAGAGTTAGATAGTTTTGACATATTTTTTTGTAAAGGCACAAAAAAACTATGTAAACCATTTTTGAGCTGACTTAAGATTGAATTTTGATATTTTGGAGATTAGGATAAATATCAAGTTGGATTCCCTATGAAATTACATGCAATCAATTAGAAAATGGGAAGGATTAAGTGGAAAAATGAATGAATCTCAGCTATAGATTTATACCTAACCCTAAGTCACCTAAGTCTTCATAAGGAGGACAAACCCTAAACTCTTTAGTGAGTGTGTAATGTGTTGTGTGAATAGATAAGTTTGCATGGGCAAATAGAGCATTCATGGTGGCTTAGAAGTTATGAAGTGAAACTACATTGCAGAATCAGTTAGAGTAGGAAAGAGGAAAGAGAAAAGGATAAAATAAAGAGACACCTGATCAAGAAGGATCAAGAAGACATTGTTTAGAAGTGATCTGTTATCAAGCAATCAAGTGCTAACCATAGGACCAAAGCTGAGACATTTTAACAGGTGATTTCAGTCAAAATCTCTTAATAGAGTAATCTTAATAGGCTATATGAAATCCTTTAATAGGGTGCTTACTTAGTTGTGAGTTAAAGTCCTTCAACAAGGCACACATCTAACAGGGTGTTGAAATCCTCTAACAAGGTTAGACCTAATAATCTTTGTAAGTCTTTAATAGGGTAGACCTTTCATAGGGTAGATCACATCTCATGATCAAAACATTGCAACTTTTATTGGATACACTTTATTACTATAGTAGTGAAGATTTTTTGGGTGTCATCCCCACCCCAATTTTACCTTCTCACTTGGAGGATTTTTGGCTAAGCATATCTAGTGTCATATGTGTGTGATTTCTTATATGTTTTACATGATTTAGATATATGTACTTTACATTTTATTTCAGTTTACTCATTTCATGTATGAGATGGATGTGTGGTAAAAGTTTTGTGAGTCCAAGTTTAAACTGTTGATTCACCCCCCCCCCCCCCCCCCCCCCCCCCCCCAAGAAGTTTACCTTTCCTATTGTAATTCCAAAATCATGGATCTTTGGGGAATGCATAATTGAGATACTTTGAAGAGTAGCCATTCCTACCATATGTAATCAACATAATCCACATCAAAATTATTAGGAAAATCAGAACAAACCTTATATTCTTCAACAAAATATTTATCTTTAGCATACCCTTTTAGATAATCCAACCCCACACTTTGTAACTAAATTTCTTGTATGGCCAAAATTTTCCTACTAAGTACATCAACTACCTTATTTGGAGTTCCCTTCTTAGGTGTGATAATGAAGGTGTAGGCTTGAAGATATTCAACCCACTTTAGGTGTTTTTGATTGAGTTTATCTTGCCTATTCAAGAAAATTAAGGCATGGTTATCCATATACACTATGAACTCCTTTGGAAGTAGGTAATGTCTCCATTTTTTGAGTGACTGAACCATAACATAGAGTTCCAAATCATAGGTAAAATACCTTTTTTTTGGCTTCAGTTAGCTTCTCTAAGAAGAAGACTACTGGCACCAGTAAATTTGTACCTATTTCTTGATGAGGGTTGATTGATATTTCGATAAACAATGGTCAAAAATTATGTAGCTATAATTTTGATGAAATCCAACACTGTCTATATTCAACAAACAACCCCATCAAAAATTATCTCAATCTTTGTCACAAGGTAGCATAAGATCATTTCTAAGAAAAGTGAAAACTTTGATAATTAGAAGATTGGTATCAGCAAGCTTTCCATTCCATGCGCGACATGCCTTCTCGAAACTTCAATGATTAGGAGATTGTTAGCGATGAGATTTCCATGCCATCAATGATAGGCCTCATCAAAACCTCGATAAAACATCACTGGAATCCTATGAGATTCTGATTAAGTTTCCATGTCATTGACGATACTGATCATCAATAGATTGACTAATGGTCATCAAAACATTGAGAAAAGCTCTATTTTTTTTTTCATAAGAATCCTATTTGTTTGGTGATCCAAGGTAATTGGTGACTGTAATGCTAGCAGCATTAGGAGTTTAAGAATCCTATTTTTTTGGTGATCCAACATAAGGAAATTGTTAGTCTCTAGGGAGTAAGTTTCCCTGTTGATTTAAGAGTGGGGGAATACATTTTCTAGTTTGATAGGTGAGTGATGTTTCACATGTTTAGTTGTCTTTCATAGGTTTGACAAAGTTAAGGATGCTATTTGCGGTTTAGTATCAGATATTAGTTCATGGGTACATCAAAAGTAACATCCTTAGGCCTAAAGAGAGTCAAGGAACTAAGGTTCAAGGGTTGATCCAAGGATTGGAAAAATGAAAAGATATAATATGGGTTGGTTAGGAGGGAGAGAAAGTTACATATTATTGTCTACATGTTGATAGTGATGGTATTTTTCAATGGGCATTAAGGATGGAAAATAGTGTGTTTGAATAGCCCAAGGGTGTGGACATAGGGAAGGACATGATGTCTCATTATGAGAGTGTGATCAAAACCTATGATTGAGATCAGAAGTTGGACCTTGCAATATGATTAATAGTTGATGGACTGATCAAAGTTTGAGTTCTTGATGTTTAAGGAGTTGAGTTTTGAATGGTGACATTAGTAAGGATAGATGATGTGAGAAGTTGTAACTTAAAAATAGTTGAGAACTTATCCTTATTTAAAAATTGTGTGTAACACCCACTTATAACCAACCAATCTATGCTTGGAGGTGTGGATCTCTTCGCATCCTTAGAAGATATAAGATGGGATTCAAACTCTTTTCAAGGGGGTATTAGCTTGATATTTTTATATTGCAATATTATCCTTCACATATTGCTACAATTGGAGAAGCCTTAATAACATTCTATCTAGTTGGAATAAGAAGGAGAAGTTCATCGATTGACATCCCTCATTCAACACTAAACATGTAACAAAACAACATTATGCAGGAATCTTAAAAAAATTGTCATCGATACTTTCCTTCTAGACTCAAACCATAAATAGATTAAGTCCTTACCTTGAATTACCCTCAAATGATAGAGAGATGCTTTCTTTACACTACAACCTCAATTTCTCATTTAGTTCTATTGCTTGGTACCCTACAACCAAATACAACAAAATCATGATCAATTAGCATTAGAAAAGATGTTGAAAATTTTCAAGATATGTTCCAATTTTGTTGCATTGGTGAGTGTGCTATATGCATATTAGGACCTATAGTGTTATAACAACTTTAAGAAGACTAAGATTAGCATGTTACCAATATGGTTGCAATTAGCAAAGATCAATTTTAGTAAATGAAGGCATGATACATTTCAACAAAGGAAAAAAATTTTACTTTTAATAACATAAAAATGTAGAATGTAGCAATAGTCAAACTAAGGAACTCAATGATAGAACTACAATGTAAATATAGTGACAAATCATTATCTATAGCCACTTAAGCATCCATGTCTTTGGTTCCTCTCTCTCCCATCCAAAATAAGATTTAACCACTCTAAATCAAGAATGCACATGCAACAACATTCAATATGCATGGACAATAGGTGGAGTTGAAAAAATGCACCACGTTTACATTAATGAACCATATAAAAAATACAAGCATGTTTCATTTTTTAGCTCCACCTAATTTCCTATCCATATGAATTGAGATTTCATATTTAACTAAGGCCTCCTTTTGCATTGCCTAAAACCAAGAGATTGACACAGTTAACATCTAATACTATCTCCATCAATTTGGTCCACTCAAGCATATTATTTTGATTTTTCTTTGAAACATAAATAGTAAAGGATATCCAACATATTAATTACCAATTTCTCTTGAATATGTTCACTAATAGGATCAACTCACAGATAGAAAACAAAGTATCTGATGTAGATGGAATGAAGAGTTTAAGTGTTGCTTCAATTACTTTAAATATCTATGAAATAGAAATAGAAGACAAACAAATTATCAATATTAATTGCAAGATTCTCAACAAGGTATGTAAAGTCATCATAAATTATGGTTACATTCAAAATGGTAGATTTAACAATGTGTAAAGGGCCCTAAAACTAACTTCAAGAAGAGATGCATCAATCCCCAACTACTTACCCCTATTGTCCCATGACAAATGCTTTCTTTTTGGGGGAGAATGGTGTAGCAGCACCCCTATTTTGGCTTGCAAGACTTAGTTTTGGGTCATAGATATGGAATAAGGGTTTCTTAGTTAAGAATCTCGTCATCACGAAGCTCAAAATTAAAACAATAGTTATTTAAGAGATCTTATTGGAAAAAACAAGTACCTTCCCATTAGAAGATTCAATAATTACCCAACTATTGAAATTCCTAAAGAAAACCCAACATATGGAAGAAAGTAGTTGGCCTAAGTAAGTCAAAGAGGAATGATTAGATAGGAGAAAGATTGCATGGATGAAGGAAAAAAAAAGGACTATAAAAGGGATATTAACATTCAAGAGTGTTTGATTAGCAATGAAGAAACAAAAAATTTTATAAATAAAAAATTTAACAGTATCATATGGTCAAACCAAAGTAGATGAAACAAACTAATATGTCAAGGAATTTAATCTCAGGGATGATCATTAGGAAAAATAATTTATAGGAGCAAATATTAAATGATAAGTAATAGTTGATACCAAAAGAAAAGTGGAAAAATGACACATATCTATTCTGCAATATGAAAATAGTTGAGACAAAACATCATGGAAGTCTCCAAATATTGAAAGGATTCAATTAAGTTTGTGGAAAATATAAAGGATTAATTTAAGTAGCATGGAAATGATCTCAAGTATTTTGAGGATGCCATTTCCCCTAATCTATCCAACTATTTTATGAACTATGATTATTATTGCAGAGTTTTATAAGTGACCATTATGATTGGGTCTCCAATTATTCCATGAAGTTTAATGAGATGAACCCTCAAATTTTATGGAAATGGAATTTAAGTTATTTTGAGTCCTTGTGTATAAAATACATTATCATATTGTCTTGACCATGATAGTGATAGTCATAGTAATATATTGATTCACTAAAGGTCAGATATGCATGGTTGGGAAAAAACCACCTTGAATTGCATTGAGGTTATTTATTTGGTTTAAAGTTTGCATTGGGAAGGTTTGGATCCTTTCATGTGTCACTATTATGCCACAGTCACAATATGGCATTCAAATCAGATTGTGAAAAGAAAGAGCCTTTGGTTCCAACAAAGTTTGTGCATTCGTCCATCATGTTTGAAAGGGTGCAGGGAGAAAATCTAAATCCATATTGAGAGCTGTCAAGTTGATTCAAGGGTTGAGCATTAGGTGGGAGGAGTAACATTGTCATGAATTCCATAATAGGCCTTATTGTTAATGTGATCAGTGAATGGGATAGGAGTTAAGAGTTCATTTGAAGGACCTAATTTCATTGGGTGCTTCATGAGTAGAAGTGAAGTGAGTTTAAATGTCTATGAGATTGGGTGTTCTAATTAAATTCATGGAGAGCATGGTGAATTAGAGATACAAATATCCCTTCGGGTTTGTGTGATGGAAATGGTGAAGCTTCCATTGGGAATTTGTTCATAAATATTTTGTAATCAGCAAATGGGTTTGATCTATCTAATCCTATTTAGAAGGTGTTATGATGATTTAGTAAAGGTTTATTTGAGTGTCAAGTTGGTAAAGCATTTGGGAAGAATTGAATGCTATTGAAGGGCCAAAGACTAGGTTTTAATAAAACATCAAATTTTTAATCCTTCACTAGGAGTCCAAATAGAAAGCTCTTATGTTCTCATTTAGAACTACCTTAGACTATTCTCCTCAAACTTAATGAAAATCATAGCATATGATCAAATGCATGCCATATCCACCAAGCCATCTTCCCCCTAAAATCCCTTTGCCTATATACAATCTGACAATAGGATATTATCTTTAGGTAGTGAGATTGGCTATTTTTTAAGTAACCAACCAATTTAGAAATTGATAGCGAAAGGGAGTTTGGGGTCAATTTGATTGTTCATTCTAGATCAAAACCAACTTGTTTAGACCTTATTGAACTCACTTCAAGACCTTGAAAAGAATGGAGCAAGCTCAAGCAATTTAGGACAAGGAAACCATGTTGAGAAAATAAGGCAATCTTTGGGTGTTGTAAAGGTCCTCATTATAAAGTTGAGAAAAGTGTTAGGTGGAGTTTGGTGATGAGAAAAGGACTCAATTAGACATTTCTACATCAGCATGGAAGAAATGATAGTCGTTAGTGACTATGGTGAAGTTCTCTAGCCACTCGATGATGGGACCATATATTGGTGTTTAGTTTTGATAGGTTTAGTTTGAGATTCACTTGGTTTCGAGAATCCTTTCATATTGTATAATTAACAAGGCCAACCACATGAATGTGGAAAATCATTTGGCATCTCCCCTCCTATAATCACTCAAAATTCCCCATTAAAAAATAAGTAAATATATCATTCATTTATTTAAGAAATATATCATTGAATTATTATAATCACATAACATTCATTAACATGACATGCAATTAATTAATACATATAAACATTCATCAATAACTCATGAACACATCAATTATTATATGCACATAACATTCATTAACACATCATATAATTCATTAATACATATAAAACATTCATCAATAATTCATTAACACATCAATCAGTATAATTACATAACAATATTCAATAACATGACATAAAAATTCATTAGTAAGCAACATTCATAAAAAAAATTATCAAAAAATTCATCATCAAACAAAGTTTTTAACATTCATTTCTTCTTCTTTTTTTGCTTTTGTCGAAGACAAAGGCTAATAAGCACATCATGACTATCTTTGAAATTCTCCTCTGACTCTTGTGGTTTTGATCTTATGACATGAGGCTTCCTTTTTTTTTTTTGAGGACAAGGATGACGCACCCCTACAATAAGAAATAAATGGCTTTAATTATAAACATTTTAAAAATGTTATAAGTATTTCATTAATCTCAAGACATAATAGGGATTTTTCTTTACCTGATAGTGCCACATCATCTACTATCACATTTTATACAACCCCAACCTCAACATTCTCAACACTAACATCACACTCAACTCCATCACCATGACATTCCGCATACTCAAAAAATTATCACATAAAGGTTACACCAATTGCAATTTAAGATGTTAAATTTTATTGATAATTACATAATTAATTTTCAATAGAAATTGAATATGTATTGTTAGCCATTTTTTCCCTCCCCCTATTGTTCCAATGTTGCTAGCCTCATGAAGCACCCAACGTGATAGCCATGGCTTGCGTTCTTTGCATTATTCATAAATTTTCATGCAAGCATATTAGAGATACATAATTTTTTTAATTCATTCTTTTTATCCTCAAGTGTTTTAAATTATATGCATTTTATGAAGCACTCTGAGTTGTAATCATGTGATTTCCCTTCATTTCCTTGTCACTTTGGTTTAGGACTTAACCATCATATGGGTTGGAAATGTACAAAATAATAAAATTTACTATTAATGCAGCTTCACAACTATTTGGGATAACATTTAGATTCAAGTCACAATAGAGAAAAAGCTGCTGATCACATCATCACAAGTAGTATTTGGCTTAGGTTATTTAAGTCATGAAGTTGAGATATGACATTTATGTAGTCAAGTTCATCATTTTCACACCTTTGCATGTAGTTGATAGTAACTTGAGATCAAGACCATCAAGTAGTGAAATGCTCTATTCACACATTCACAAGGTTAAATGCTAAACTCTAGATTTATGTTACATAGAGGCAATGAGAGGATGCCTATCTAAGTGGGCCTCGATCTATACAAAATCTATCATCACATCATCGTAGGGTTAGGAGGTAGGTCAATGCAATTAGTTTTGGAGGAATTCCCTTACAATAAATGTAGCTTAGCTTCAATTAATTATCACTCCATAAAAAAGTAGTCAAGCTTAAGTTGTGATGATGTGACAATCAACAACTTTAGTCAAATCCAATTATTGCTCCATCACGGATGGTTAAAGGAAACACTAGGTTAGAGTGGTGAGGTGGTGAAAGAATATTGTTGCAACTTCACAAGGTTAAAATATGGGTTAAGAGTTAAGGTTACGCCAAATTGATTAGTAGTTCAAGATGTCTTCATAGCTTCACAAGTCAACATGGTCAATGAAGAAATGCAATCATGAAGTTACAATGGCATGAAAATTTTTACTTAAGCTTTAGGGTAGTTGCAGTGTCACAGGGACTTGACGTTAACTTGAGGTTTGAGTTGTGAAGTGGTGAAAGTTTGCAATCACATGTTTGTAGGGTTAAGTAATGAGTTAAGGATTCAAGTTGTGAGGTTGCGATGACATGAAATAGTTAACCTTAAAGGGTTATCGCAACATTGTGGGTGAAAAGGAATTGAAAATTTTCAAGGTTGTGAGGCTATGATAAATGAGAAAGAGGTCAAATTGAAAATCTTCACATTATCACATGGTTAAGCTAGAAGAAACTTTTTTGGTTGCAAAGTTATAAAGAGCATTTGACAGTCAAAGGAAATGGTCATTGCACCATCACAAAGGTATGATATCAGTTAAAAGCTTAAGTTGCAAGGGTGCAAAAAGTAACTAGGATAGTTAAGGCCTACGCAGTCACAACATCACATGGAGTTAATGCTAACCTCTAGTTTAAGCAATGAAGTAGAAGAATATTTCAATCAAACTGTCGTAGGGTTAAAGCCAAGGTTATGAACTTAAGTTGCAAAGCTAAGAACAAAAAAATATTGAAGTAGTTAGTAGCTAGGTGTAACATTGCAATGATTCATCTGTGGTTAAGAGTTTTGGTTGTGAAACCATGAAATTAGAGATGATAGTCATCAAAATAGTGATCACTACATCACATGTTCAAGATAGTCTTCATGTCTAGTAGTTATGAAGGGGCAACAAAAGTAAAACTAAAGGGCTTTGCAATTTCACACACTTAAAGAAATGTTAGGTCCAAATAGTTGCAAGGGTGCAAAGCAGTCAGCTGATGGTCATCGCACAATCACACATGGTTAAGAGTTACCCCTAGTTTAGGCCACAAAGCTACAAAAGCCCATTCTTGCACCTTCGCAGGGGTTAAGGATGACTTAGGATTTTAAAGTTGTGAAGTTGCAATCCAATGCAAATGTTAACTCTAGGTCATTTTGTTGTTTCACAATTGTTAGAGATGAAAAAATGTAAGCAATTGTGAGGGTATGAGAGGGTCAGTTTGGTGGACATTGCAAGGTCACAATGGTTAGTGAGCTGAAAAAATTTCAAAGCTATGAAGCAGATTTAAGGCATAAATTGAAGGTGTTACTGATTCACATGGCCAAATAGTTAATGAAGAGAGTAACTTGTGAAACTGCAAACATAAAAAAGCATAGGTCAACATAAAAAATATAGGAAGTTGGATGATCTGGCAGAATTTTGAAGGATATGGAGCCATGTGGTGAAGTCAACTATTGAATTTAGTTGACTTGATGACATAGTTGATCTAGCATGGCTGTGAACATGGAACCAAGCAACTTGTTAATGGAAATCAGGTCCTTTTAATCATCTTCAACCACCTTTTGGTGTTCTCCATGCCCGGTAAATGCAGTTTTCATCATTTCACCACCAAAGGTTTTACCTATCCAAAGTAGTTATGGCCACCATTTATGTCTTTTCAAAACCAAAATTTGCACACAAAGATTTGATTTTTTGCATGTGGAAATGTACCCTGATCAAATCTTCCTCAAATTAGTAGTGATTGCTTCTCTACAAATTGAAGATAGTACTTGAATTTTGGCTTTTAGTGGAAATTTTCTTAGTTATGCTTAACCTATAAAAGAAGATTTTGTAACCCTTTCAAGGGTCAATTTTTTCTTTTATTCTATAATAGATGCATTGCATACTCTGCTACTATAATTTCCTTTGCCTCGAAGTGTATATAATTTTCTATTGTATCTCTTTCTTCCATTAATATACTATGCAATATCTTCTTTCCTTATATTAATGTATTGCCTCCATTCTTTAACTATATGATTATATCTATGTGGCCTTTGAATGATATAGAGTGAAGCTCCTTCCTTATAGTATTCTCTTGTTCTCTTATCTAGATATGGTTGTAGAGTTAAGCAAGGATTGAATTTGTGTACTTTGGGAATATATTGATGAATTGTGCATTTCTAGGTAGAGCTAAGACTCAACATACTATTTGGTGTATCACCCCTCTAGATTGGATTAGGTAGTTTGATTTTAATACATTTCTTTCTCCTTTTCCTCTCAAGAAGTAGTTAGGTGCATCCTGATAGTAAGGAAGCTGATCTTTTATAGAGACTCAATATCATTTTTCAAGTCCCACAACTTGGAGATTGTTTCTATGTTTCACAAGGTTACCTTTAGGTCAAACTTCAGGAAAGGGTGCAAATTTTTGTGACAATATGTACATGTGTCATTATGATGCACACCAAGGCCTTTGTCATGTGTAGGCTCTATGTCAGGAGTAGAAGACTATAGTGAAATGTCATGCACATTGTTATCATTGTTCAAAACTAACATCAAATAGATTATTTCTCATGAAGTTCTCAATTTCTATTATTATTCATTAGGCCTATTTACCTGTGTGTGAAATGGTGCACCAGAATCTTCTACATCCCTTTTTCCACTAGAATCTATGTGGTGGTAGGTAATCACTACTTTATAGCCTTTCTTGAAGCCAATTTATTTGTCCTCTTCTATGGGTGCTAGATTAAATTCAATGCCCTACATTTTTTGCATAATATCATCAATATTGAATGTATTGCTTATTTGTAATTTTATATAAAATATTTGATATGAAATTTCAATTACTGCTACTTACAAGTTGTGAGTGAATTTTCATATATCCACTAGAGCCAAGATGGTGTTGACCAACCTTCTCTTTCCTACATTGTGCAACCTTTGATGTGTCTTGTAGCGTATACATGTAAACTTTGAAATATGTTAGATTATATAAATATAAAGATCACTAATTTGTGCATAATTACATTAATACTACCACATACCTATTTTTTTTGGGTGGTGGGTTAATTCCTTTATCTCTTAGATTTATCTCTTTTGCATCATCAATGATTTTATTCCACTCTAGCTTTACAACCATAGGAGAACACTTGTACTTTGGTTTGAGCTTTAGAACCCTTTTGTATTGGTCTCTCATAGTCTTTAGATGTTTGGAAGATTTTTTAAGAATTTTGACTCTATCAAAAATATTTTGACCAAGGAGCTCTTCTATAGATTTTATGAGTTTATCTTTTAATTCAAGGCTTTGCTCATTCCACCTTTTAACAAAAAACAAAATTGTTACACAAAAAAATTAGTTCAAGCTATGCACCTTGAATATATTACAACAAATGGATGAATGGAAAAATGTAGCAACCAATTATATGAAGCTATGTACCTTTTATGTAATGTGGGCCCAAATATCTTCAATGTTAAATCATAAAATATTTCATTAAAAAGACCGTTTCTAGCAAAATCATCACATGATCATTAGTCAAAAATGAGATATGACTAAGTAAACTATAATTACACTCTAAATAAATATAATTTTAAAGTACCTGGAAGCTTAGGAAATTTTAAGGAAATCATATCTTTCTCAGCCATCAACAATGATGCCTCCAACAATCTAATAGAAGTAACATGGACTTCTTCAGGAAAGGTTGTTAAATTATCACCAATACTAGTATCTATTCTATCATCATGAGAATATGTACTTGTTAGTGCAAAAAATTAATCAATGTCAAAATATGACCAAATGAAGAAGAAAGTACAAATCAAATCATATTTAACACATAAAAATGTAGAAAAATAAGGATTTACCAGTTCTAGTTGCAGTGGATGTGGATGTTTGCATCTTGCCTGTTGCTGATCCTATAGTGAAAAATCTTTGAGTGTTGGCTAGCCTTATGGAAGGAGGCATATGTACATCAACAGAACCTTATATATATACATTACAATGTATTTTCTTTTTAAAATATGGATCTCAAACACATGACAATAGTAATATAAAACTATCAATAATGATGATGAAGAAAATAATGTCCCTTTTGATCATTGAAAATTTAAATCACATACCTATAAGAGCTACACTAGTACCCTCTTTAGGTGGAACAACTTGGTAAGGTCTCAAAAATTTCTGTAACAACACATACATAGTTTGGTTCATGATCCATAAATTAGTATAAACATAAATCTTTATTGAACTATTGTCCTAGCTAAATATTCATTGTTACTTACTTCCAAACAATGTGCTCTTTGACACAATTCATTTCTTGTCACCTCTTTCTCTTCAGTTGGCTTTAGATCCATCACAAGTGCAATAATTTTTTGATTGATGCTTTTAAGGCTCTAATGCTTGGGTCATTGGTATATGCGATGCCATCATCACATAATACTGTGGCTGCCATATCAAAAACTAATTTTTCTTGTATAATATGTTGTTTTCCCTTTCCTTAAGCATAAAATTGTGACAAAAACATTAGTAAAACAATCAAAACAAGTCCAAAACCTTAACGAAAATAACATAATAATATGATTTTAAAAAAAATTATAATTACACAAATTTTTATACAAAAGGTTTACATGCATTGGAGAAGAGGTGGGAGCAACATCCCTGCCTTTGTCATCTGATGGATCAACCATGTTTCCCAGTGACAAAGAATATATATAAAAACATCAACATAATGAAAGGAATAGTCAACTTAGAAAAAAAAATATTAATAAAATAGTATATTGTATATTGGAGTTCTAATTGGAAGTAATTAGTTTAAATATTACATATATAGTATTTACAAGTCCCATGATAGTAACTTTGTTTGTATCTATGTGATTCAAATTGTGATCTAATAACAACTCTTCTCCTAAACTTATTGATTTTATTGCACATACAAAAACATGATTTCCCTCACACACCTCAAAAATGTAATTGGGTTGCTTATTAGCTGACCTAGGATGTGTACTATTTATAAAAATTGCAATGTTCCCTATCGATTTTGGCCTTCCATTGATGTACACATCAAGTCTTTTAATTTGATCATTTTATTTCCATTCTAGATAATTTGTTGACAGTGCATACTTCTGCATATTTTTTTATTATTGAACTATCTGTATTATTGTAACTGTAAAAAGGTCCTACATACTCTAGCAATTCAACAACTTTATTATAACTAACCTATATGGCATCCATAGAAAATAGTACCAAACCATGTAATGATGATGGAGCTATGTGATATATCCTCTCATCAACACAAAAATCAATGTTAATTAGAGGTAATTCCTTGGGTACCCATTCTTTCTAAAGATTTGTGCACCTCAAGGGAACCTTTGTTGATATTGTGGTGATTGATCATGTGGTAGGAATTGATGTTCTAAAACACTAAAATGGTCAATTTTAGAGGTTTCCCTAAAATGGTGTTATAAGTGGCTGAGATGCATAATGCATTGTAATGTTGGTGTACATTTTTGTTGGATAATAGAAAGGTTGAGGGCTATGTAGGTGGATGTAGGCCACATTTTGAGGTGAACCATGTTATATCTATGTGTAATCTATGTTCATTTGACATTCCACTTTTGTTTCTACATATAACTATTTATTCTTATATTGTTTTAGCTCTGTCAAAAGCTAACACACTTAATGTCTCCCTTTGTCTCATCATCATAAGAACATGACCCTCCTTGAGAAAGGAAAGATTGCATGCATTTATTGAATTTTATTATAATCTTTTGACCTCTAGTTTGTCTCTCTTTCATAGACCTACTACATGTCTCACTATTCTCTTCTATTATCACATTTCCCTCACTTGAGGAGGGAAAATATGATAGATACCTATTTGGTGGACCTATAGCCTGTCAAATTAGAGATAAAGTTGAAGGAGCGAAACCTTTTTCTATAAAAAGAGGCTAACACTGGTGAAGTTTGCCTAAAGTTAATGTTGAAGGTAAAGAGAAAGAAAGCATATAATAAACTTATACCTCTCAATCCATGTCACTGTGTACGATTCTCATCAAAGGGGTATAGTTTCCTACATATGTAAATAATTTTTCTTAAGTTAGTTACAAATCACATGATACTTATGCTACAAATTATATAGAACATAACATGAACAATATGCATACATCATATTCGTTGTATACTTTTAATTTTTTACCTCTATAAAAAAACATATTATAAGTAATCAACACCAAGAATTGAGCATTGTAACAAATATTTACACCTAATCAACACCTAATACATTTCCATTGATCATCTTCTTTACCCATCTCATCATCATCAACATCGTCATTATCACCATTATCATCCAAATCACCACAATGAATATCATCATCATCATGATCGTCACTATGACCATCACCATCACCATCACCATCACCATCACCATCACCATCACCATCACCATCACCATCATAATTTCCACCATCATCAACATAATCATTCCCACCACAACCGCCACCATGACCACCACCACCACCACCATCATCATCATTATCTTCATCTTCGCCATCATCATCATCATCTAATTTGTTTTCCACTTCTTTGGTATCTTCTTCTTCAATCACATTATACTTTACTAGTCTTCCTCTTGGATTGTGACTAACAAAAAATGATCGACTCAATTTATGTGAAATGCCAAAGTAAAACACTTTCTCACATTGGCTTGGAAGAACATAGGGCTCATTTCCAACTGGCTCAAATGACCTTGTATTAATAATTGTAAATCCATTATCATGTTTAATAATAGTTCTATCAGGATCATTTTGATTTAGTCATAACTTGTACCATTTGACAAAAAATAGAACTAGTTTGAAGGAATTAAAGTCATACTCAATTATATCATCCAAAATGTCATAGTAGATGTTTTCAGAATGTTGAGGATGCATGTCATTTCTAGATGAAATATTAGTGACCTCAAAGACTATAGTTATCCCATAATCAAAAGTTCTCTTAGTGTCGTCCACCTTTTTTATTCAAAATTTATGGCCATTGTAGTACACAACTTTGTGGTGCTTGACCTATTATTTTTGAAACATGTCAAAATTATGCATCTATTCGTGAGTTGATATTAAAAAATGGGTCATGATAGATTAACTTATACACACCTTTCCACCTCTTAAATCATTTTCTAGATCAATTATCATTGGTGTAACATTGGGATCTCTATTATGATGAGCTTCTTTAACCAATGAAGCAAAATCTTCCCATGTTAATGCATGACCATTTTCTTGAGATCATTCAATCCATACCATCATCCAATCAAGATTGTTTGCAATATACAAATGAAGTGCGTCCCACTCATGAGAAACTATGTAAAATAAATAGACTAATTAGAAACAACTTATATTGATGATGGATAAGAACTAATTAAATATAATAACATCTTATAATTACCTCTCACTTTCCTCAATATACCTTTCCCCATCAAGTACTCCCCTTTGAATTTTTTAATTGAATTGTGATCCCAAATGCAATCTACGTCGATCTTTGATGCAAACTTGGGAAGATATTCAATACCATACACCATGGTCTAGTATACCATGTATCCCTCGACCATGGAACCATTAGGATGTGCTCTTTGTTGAAAAAAGCCCTTCAAGAATTTCAAGTGCCTATCAACCATCCACATTGACCTAGTTCATATAGGTCCACACAATTCAATCTCCTCAACTAGATGTATGAGGTAGTGTTCTTCTGTATTGAAAAAAGTTGAAGGTAGACACTTTTGCATCTCACACAAAAGCTGAGGAATTTTTGTCTTCCAATGCTTTATGTCTTTTTTTATCAATTTCTTTAGATGATAACCACCTGGAAGATGTTCATCACACAAAAACATATTAACTATACTCTATACAAAATTATACAATAAATTATAGAAAAAGAAGAGAAAGACATTAAAATAATATCTATACAAAAAATCTAACAAATAGCACTTCTAACCACATGTATTTTCCAAGATCTTATATAACTTGTTTAACACTCATGTTGTCAAAGTTGTGTGGGAGAGATAGAGGTAGAAAGTACTGCAATAATAATAAAATGATCTTTTCAATATATTATAAAATAAAACAATGAAAAGTACATGATGTTTTACAAATTTATTGTAAATAGAGAAGAACATGACTTACCTTGATGAAGATATGCCAATCATGCATTTTCAACCCTGACCCAAAATCACCTTTCTTTGAGATGAGACTACTTATGTTTGCAACAAATCCCATAAGAAATTTAGTTTTTTTATGGATTCAAATATGACATTAATTTTTTACTGTGTTAATAATAAAGGAATGGCACTTGTAATAATCTGGTCTTCATTGCTATTTGATTCAAGGAAAAACTACAATGCATGATTGGATTCATCAATGCCATTACAAATTTTGACCAATTTTTCTTTGTCATGCCTTCCATCCAATATTTTCCATAATATCTCTGTTACATTCTTTCTAATATGCATAGCATCAAATAAATGCATGATTATGAGGTGCTCATAGTACAACAACCTATTAAATTATATAGGATAGCTTTTAAGTCCTTTTTGAAGTTTCTCATCAATGCCTTAACAACCTTCATGAACATCAATTACATCATTACTAAAAAAAATACAATATCCACATTTTAATTTCATATAAAAACCTACATCAGATGGAATGACATTACCTTGATGATTCTTTCAATTGTATTCCAACTTCCATATGTGAGGTGTCATTCTTCATGGCTTTGATGTTGTCTCTTCTTTCCCATTGAAAAGATATTTTTTAGTAATTTGATACTTATGATTTTTGTGAAAAAAGTCTCTATGCTCATCGAACACCTACTTTCCTAAACTTTTTGAATGATGAGATTTCACCTTTGGACCACAAATTGGATGTGCAAATTTTCCCTTTATTTGAAGACCTACAAGATCATGTATAAAATTGGATGACATGTTTACTAGAAGATTCATATTTATAACTATCACATGCAACTTAAACATACAACAAAAATGTGTTAGCACTATTACATACCAAAAAAATGTGTTAACAGTTTTATGTACCACAAAAATGTGTTACTCCAAGGGCATCATGTATTTTTCATACAAGAATTGCACAAAATTGATATTTTCTTTCACCAATTGGTCTAGAGATGTCATACATAGTGAGCCCATTCCATAACTCCAACAACTCATCAATCAAGGACTTAATATATACATTAATATCTTTCACTTGGTACTTTCCTAGTTGAATGAACATAAACAAAACATAATTATTATGGTCATTTCGATACTATGTTTATAAATTAATTTAGATGACTATTAAATGGAAAAATACTTGGTACAATCATTACTAGCATTATGTGCTCCCTCTTTATAGAAATCCAAGGAGGAATTTTATTGTTAATAACAAAACATGCAAGATAGAGCAAATAGATCTCATCTCTCCAAATGGATTGACACCATTTGCTACCAATGAAAGCTTTAGATTATGAGGTTCTTCTTTAAATACTAGCCACCTATCTCCTATGTTCTTAAATGTAGAACCATTTGTAGGCATTCACATAATTTTATCTTGACTTCTATTACAGGCATGGTACTCCATAAATTGTGCCAAGATAGTACACTTGAATAATCATTGCATACATGGAATAATGAGAATGTACTAAAGAACCTTGCAAGGCACCTTTTTGATTATTTAATCTGATTGATATCTACTAATGTGACAATTTGGGCATTGTGTTGAAAATTCATGTTGTTCATGATATATAATATGATCATTGGGACATGCATGTATTATTTGATATTCCATTCCAATATCTTTCATAATGGCCGATAATTCTCAATAAGAGTGAGGTAGAATGTTTGATGGTGGTAACAAACACTCACCTATCAACCTATGGAAAAAAATTGTTAATATAAAGAACATTAGTCGTACGCTAACATAGAAGATAACAAAAATGACACTATACCTTAGCATACATGAGATTGCTACATTGGATATACCATCCATAAACTTGAAGTTTACCAACAACAATACAACAGAGAGAAGCATTTCTTGGGAGCCTTGGTATAGGGGCTTGAATTCCTTTTAAATTACAAGTATACCAAGGTTCTCATCATCATCATCATCATCATCATATGTGCTACTATCACCATCTTCATCATCTTCATCAGTTGTGCCAGTAACATATTTTTCAATCCTATTCTCTGGCACATTATTAGCTACACCAATACCAACATCTTCAATTGTGTTCTCTACCTTAGGATCATCTTCTTCTTTGGGAGCATTACCTTCTACTTTGATATTCACACCTCCATGTTCCACTAGTTTAAAATCCACATTCACAAAAGGACAACAATTCTTTCCCCCTTCAATGTGATCATGCTGCCTACAATGTCTCTAAGTTGTGATTAGAATTCTTCGATTCATTAAGCCCTTTCATTTTGTTGCAAGGATAATAACATTTTCCATCACCTTTTCTTTTGAACTAAGACCACAATATAGCAATTGTCACCTTATTTTTTTTTGGGTTCATATTGTTAGGCATGGACTTTCTTTACAAGAAAATATTTGACCTATAAAATTATATCAAATATAAACGTACAAGAATTAGTAGTATCATCTATATAATTGAAATAAATTAAATAATTACATATTACCATCTCTTTGGTAAAGGTGGCATCTAAACAAATCTGCTATCTCTTTGGTATGTGTAGGTAAAGAGAAGAGAGTGAAGATCCTATGGTTAGAACACCACATCAAATCTACAAGTTAATTACAAAAGCTACATCCCCAACCATAAGTACAAATAAGGAATTGTATATTTGTAGAAGTGAATTGGAGATGTAGAGAATAGAATGAAACGATTAGTCGATTCATCATTTATATGATTCAGATTGATCAAAACTACAAGTTATCATGGAATTAAGGCAATCATGATCAAAACTACGAGTTATCTAGAATCTATGCCTTTTATTTCTTATTTTTGTATATACTATACAACTAAGGATTGGTCTCCTAACAAACACATTATTTGGTTTATCATTTTACATTTATGACATTTTTTACTGAACCCATTATAAGTTTTGAAATTTCATTAGCATGCTAAATTTACACAACATGATAAGTTTATATCATGTCTTTTGGGAATTCTATGGCTCCTATGCACAATAATACTTTTTTTGGCTAACTGTCATGTGTGGCATATAACCCATTGTCTTTCTATGATTAGTATTGTAACTTGAGCCATGATTGTAGGATGGAGGTGAGAATGAGTTATTATAAAAGGACACTAGTAGAGGCATTTTATAAAATTATCATGTTGTATGAATGTAGATTTAAGAATTTTTTAAAAATTTATATATTTCTTTTTAGTAAAATACAATCTAATCAAATTATATTAGACTATTTTAACTATATACCTTGCTTGTAACAACTCAGATTGATTTTTTAGTATTTGAAGATGAAGTCTTTTGTGTTGTCCTAGACATGGGGAATCTACCAATTACATTTTTACTCAATCAACATGATAGTGAAGAAAGATTGCATCTTGTGAGAGTAAAGAAAGGGTTTTAGGGAATAGTGAAAGATGAGGAAGAAGGAAAAGCTTAATCATATTGCAGATAATTGTTGATCGATTATATAGACATAATACAGTACCAAACTTGGAGGCATAAAGAAAATGCTTTGAGATGTGAGATCAACTTACTTTCACTATTTTCTATTGAAATGCCCCTTGTCTTTGCTTTATTAAACTTTCAAGTTTCTACTATTTCATGTATCAAATTCTCCTCTTTGTTTCCAAAGTTTTCTTAGTCGAGATTGTAGGGTATCTTTGAAATTCATGGTATTTTTTAAAAATTTATATTTAAAGAAAAATAATTGTAATCATGGTGAAAGTCTATACATAAAAATGTGAAAATAATATTTTTTTAAATTTATTCCTATGAACCTCACCTATCAAAAATATCAATGCATCATGAAACTGCACATAGAAAAACCAAATGCAACACAACAACACACTCAATAGATTCATTGTTATTACTTATATGCTTTTCCCCAAACTTGAAAGCTAATTGAATATTTTAAGTTCACTTAGATGCTTTGGGCAAACCTTGAAACCAAATCGAATGTTTTCACTTTACTTACAATAGGAATACTCTAAACATCAAATGAAAACTTCTCGTATTGAGAAGTTATAACCATATAAAAAATTAATAAATTCATGAATTGTTCCAAAATAATGATACACAGAGAGAAACCCTTATAAGGAGCTCTTAGCAAAAAATTATTGTCTAGTTCACTAGCCAATGTCTAGGGCATAGGGTGATGCTTCTCTTAGTTCAAATGGGTGATGATAAATTAATTATTGTCATAGTGCACAATTTTTTATAAATGTATTGTTGATGTTTATTTGTGTAAACAATGCAGTACACAATCCATTCTCAATGTAGCCATTATGACTTACTATCTCCTCCAACTATTTTTCAAGAAGCTTGTTGCTTCCTTGAAAATAATACAAACATTGTATCTCTTATTTCCACAACCTATACATTCCCTCCTCATCCTCTTTTTAATATACCTAATGAACAATTTGTTGAGCTCTCCCAACTCATTCATCTCTATTATCCTTTGAAAATCTCACACATATTTTCCTACAAGAAACTAGTGAGGAATAAAAATTGAGCCCCCAAACATGTCTATTATTTTCTCTATGTATTTACATCTTATGTAGATATCTCTTTCTTGGAAGATATGTCTTTTGAGAATTCTCACAAACAACTAAGTATAGGAATTTTAAGTATAAAATTAACATGTAATGAATGGTATAGATGTCAAAACTAGAATGAAATATATTTTTACACTTCTACAACAACTACTAACTAACCTAACTTCCTACTACCCCCACAAGCCCTTAATGTGGTTGTATCAAAGGGTTTCATCCTTTGATTAATTTAGCCACAATATAATTCTCAAGGAACAATAATAAGAAAATGAAACCATATTGATTCTTTAGTTGACAACTAGAGTACCAAACAGAGAGAAAAATGAAATTTATTTTGGGTTTCATTTCATTTTATCTAAGGAAAAAAATTTTCTTGTTGTATTTTCTCTTGTCAGGTTTCTCTTGGTCAGTGTTTCTCTTCTCAGGTTTCTCCTGCCTATAATCTGTAGTGGGAAAACAAAATGAAGTGTTTCACTTTTTTTTTAATATGATCCTGACAACATCAAAATTTTGACAATAAACTTAAGTGTCACCAAAATTTTGACCAAATAAATGAAGTGTTGTAAAAATTTTGAACAAATAACTTAAGTGTCATCAAAATTTTGACATAAAACTTAAGTGTTGTCAAAATTTCAATGTTATTAGGATCATATTAAAAAAAAATTTGATTTGACAAGCCAAATTGGCCTGCCATCAAAAATTTAGGTAAAAAATAGAGGCCTAATGTACTAGCATAAATGATCTTCTTAGCTCAAGACTGCCCCAATGGCTAGGCCACTAGCATCACACTCAATATTAAATGTCTTCTTAAAATCACATAATCTAAGACTTGGTAATTGAGTTACCTTTCTCTTCAAGAGTTCAAATATTTCATCATCTTTAAGAGTTCATGAAAATTTGCATTGGATCCCTTCTTTGATGGTGTTAAGAATGGGTGCCATAATATGGCTAAAATTTATCACAAACTTCCTATAAAAAGAAGCTAAGAGATGGAAACTTCTAACATCCCCCAATGATCTAGGAGTAGGCCAATTCAAAATGGCTTCTACTTTTGACTCATCCATCTTTAAACTTCCTTGGGCTACAACAAAACCAAGATACACTAACTTAGTTTTGAAGAACTCACAAATTTCCAAGTTTATCATCACCTTCTCTTGACGGAGTTTGTCCAAGGCCTTGTCTACGTGCTATAAATGCTCTTCCCTTGACTTGCTAAAAATTAGGATATCATCAAGATAAACAATAATAAAATTTCCAATAAATTCCACAAGTACCTTATTCATTAATTTTATAAAGGTGATGGGTGCATTTGTGAGACCAAATGGCATCACCAACCATTTGTGCAAGCCTTCACTAGTTTTAAAAGTGGTCTTCAACTCACCACTATGTCTAATTCTTATTTGATGGTAACCTGATTTCAAGTCTATCTTAGAGTAATAAAAATCACCTCCTAAGAAGTCCATGAAATATTCAAATCTAGGCATGGGAAATTTGTATCTAATAGTAATCTTATTAGTGGTTTTTGAATCAGTACACAGCCTCCAATTACAATCTTTCTTGGGAGCTAAAATAGTAGACACTGCACAAGGACTAAAGCTCTTTCTTATCACCATTTTATCTAGAAGTTCTTGCAATTTTTTTCCCATCTCTTCATTCTGAGCTGGGGTCATCTTATAAGATGCTTTATTTGACAATGTAGACCTTGGAATCAGGTCTATTTGATGATTTACATCTATCATGGGTAGTAGCTTGTTCAAATTTTCCTTCACAATAATATCCTTTTACCTTTCCAACAAGTCTTGCACTTCTTTAGGTATTTCAACCTCCTTGTACTCCTTAGGTTCTTATGTTGGCTTTAACACTATGACATACTCTTCTTGATTGGGGTCAAATTTCAAGGCTTTAAGAAACTCTTTTCCACCCAAAAAAATAAGAGTAGACCTAGTTATCTTCTCTTCTGAACTTTATAATCAGTAGGGAGGACTTGAGTCTTAAATCTTATTAACATCCTTTCCCATGATGTTATCTTTCTCTTTCCTACTTTCTCTCTTTATTCTTGCATGAAATTCCACCAAATTAATGTTTTCCTTCCTAACCTTTCCTTTACCATACTTACTTTCTTGTCTTTTGTTACCTCCTTGAGATCAAAGTAGTTGTTGATGGCATCTATCTAATTCAACAACTCATCTCCATTTAGGCTTGCAAAATAAAAAGGTAAGCCATCAAAAGAATCTCTATTAAGGGACTTAAGTGCATCAATGAATAATTTTTTCTCCTTGTTACCATCTATATCACGTGTAGTAGTAGTCATAACAACAGATGAGGTAGATTCTTCTTCATCCTCATCCTTAGAGATATCTCCCTATTCTGTCATCTGACCTTTGTGTTTACCTTTACTTTGATCTCCTTTAATTTCCTTTTTTTGGGCTTCCAACATTTCTTGAAATATTTTTATTCATAGTTTCCACATTGAGAGCTTTAGGAGACATGATTCACAACTCTATTTCTCCTAAGAAAACAAACTCCTCTATGTCTAATATACACCTTTGTCTCAATCAGGCTTTGATTTTGCTATGATGTAAGTGGAATTTGTGCTAGCCTCTAATTGGTCTAATGATGTCTCTAAGGGAATGTTTCAACTTCCAAATCTTAAAATTTGTAAAGTCTTCCCAAGGCTTCCAATAATTAGTTCCTAACCTCCCAAGTCAAGGGAAACTCACCCAACCAAGAACTCTTCCTATTCCCTTGTAGTTCCTCCAAATGATTTTATCCTTCCAAGAACCCTTACTCCCACTACTATAGGATCTTCACTAAATTATATAACAAACTTAAAAATCACACTTTTATAACCTTATTTCATGATCCCCTTCATTGGGTTTCAACCATTCTTTGCTCCCTAGCTCTTGTTTGGTTGAACTTTGCAAACCGGTTAGTAGACTAGATCAATAAAAACTTGTGTTTTTCTCTTTTCTCAAAATTGATTTGAAAAAGATACTTTTGTTTCTACATTTTGAGTACCCATTTTGAAATTTTAAATAATATCTCATTTTAACACTTGCGTTTTATCAATTTCATATCTAACTCAAAAAAACCCTCCCAAAATTTTATTTTCCTTGCTATTTGTGAGTTTGTTAATTGGATTCATGTGCCAATACTTGCATGGGGCTTTCAAATGGTTAAATCCCATCCATTAATCTTCCTCTTAACTATCCACATGTTCATTCCCTGTATAGACAACCATGAGGATGTGAATATCTGTTTGAACTATTATTTTCATGCTTTGTTTCAATGGCTCACCAACTATCTTCAGCCATGATTTCAAAAAAAAAGATTCTGAGCTTTGTTTTTCTGCTTCAAAAAGTTAGTAAAGTCACTAATATACAAGTATTTGTTTGTCCAACATGCCATGGAAGGTTGTAATTGTGGATATGAAAGACTAATCCATGAATGGATTCCAAACCTCACCAAGAAAAGAAAAGCCAAAACTTTGGAAAGTATCTACAACCATTATTTTCTATTGTTCTACAATGAAAATAAGGAAGGAAATAATATGTACAATGCTAGAATGAAAGAACCTAATCCATTTACATAGTCTATAAGGAGAAATACTCAAGAAATCTATATGACACACTCAACAAACAAGACAAAATTTGTCAAAACTTGCTCAAACTTAATTGAAAACTTCTTAGAACTGCATAGAACCTCTTTACATCATTATTTTTGTGCTTTATATATATTGTAAAATATCAGCTCCCAAATTTATTCATGCTTTCCTTGCCTGACTTGATAAATTTTGTCTAAGATTTATAAAGTTGCTAAGTTACAACTTGCTATTTTTAGTGTATTTTGAGCAATTTTCATTTTTTTGCCCAAATCATTGCAAATATCCACCAAATGATTTGCAAATATAAACCACACATATTTTTTGGTTGGAAATGGTGTTCCAAGTCCTTGGTCAACTTCTCTAACTAAGTGTTTACCATCTTTGACCAACCAAAGAACCTAGGCCTAGAAGGCACAAATAAGTATGTAAGCAAACTAATAGAGTTCCAAACTTGTTCAAAGTTCACCTTACACTCACCCAAAATAGGTTTTTTGCCTCAAGGGATTTATTACATCACACACACAAAAACTTAGTTAAACTCACTTATTTCCTTTAGGCACTCCTACATTAGGTCTATATCTATTGCATATTTTTTTTAGCTCCTTTACTTTGTGTATCAATGGTTCAATGATTGTGAGGACTGAATATACATTTGGTAGAGGTGGGTTGCTAGCTAAAATGGATAGAATTGGAGTAAGTGTGACTTTTTGTTAAATTTACATTGTGCTATTTATTTGAATTTTATATGAATTGAGTATTTGTTGACGTTGACATTCTATTTTAAGTGGAGAATACTAATAAAGAAGTAGATTTTGAAGATGTTGTAAACAACCTAACAACACTAGATCCTACTAAATACAACAACAAGAACAAAAAATCAAAATCTAGTTCATCAACAAATATTTCACAACCAACTGTTGAATGCTTAGTAAGAGCCTCTTCAAATCATGTTAACACAAGTGAAGGGCAATAATATATAATGAATTGCTTACATAGTGTCATTGAGAAAGTTTCCTTGACAAGTGTCTCGATTCAACCTATACATAGTCTCACTGAGAAAGTTTTCAACCTATAGTTTCAGCATGGAATGAACATAATTCCATGGATTTAAATTAGATAAGATGTTGTAATTTAAATCCAATTTGATCAAAGTACATTGGAATGCTATCTTCCTCTATGGTCAATTAGATTCATGTATTATCTTCTTCTATAATTTTCTATCATTCTAATTACAAATTTTTTATTTGAAATATTGTAATGTCCCCTTTCTAACATTATTAAATTTATAGTTGTTTCTTTTAATCACTTGGCAGAAATATTAATGATCATTATGCTTCAATATAAACTTCATTAGTTACCACCTTTCTTATAATTTGAAGTCGTTTTTGTTTAAACATATTTCATAATTGAAGTATACTTTTAAAACCCTTTATAAACTCCAAATTGCGTGTTTATAAACTTTGTTTTTAGTGGTTCATGATACCATAGATTACTCTAGATGAAACATATACATTTCATACATTCTTATTTTGAATCTATGTGTTTAGACTTCACACAAATAGTCATTTTTCTTTTATTGATAGATTACTTGGTCTTACAAAAATACCAATGGCATATGAATCATTGAACATTTCCTGACTCTAGAGTCTTCTTCATATTTGAAGTTGTCAATCCAAATATGATGTTATGTCATCTACTTATTTGGAGTTATTTTATCAAATGCAACCATGCCTCTACTAGATACATACACATTTAATTATTTGATGATGCTATTTCTCAGTGTAACCTTTCTTGTTGTTCTTTACATATGTATACATCAAAAAACTTATGGTGATAAACATAGTTTATGTCTGTGTTATTTCTTTTATGAGCCACTTCTACTATTTAATAAAATCAATATTTTCCTATTTCATTTTCTTGTTGTTTATGGCATGATAACTATTTGACTATCATATCAATGTGGAAAGTTTGACTAGAAATTTAATATGAATTTCCTTAATTAGTTTGTTTCTTATAGATCCTTGTCAAGTTTATGATACATACTTGCATATTTCATAGGTGATTGCCAACTTCTTGGTCAACTGATATCTCTTCCATCATTTCTTCAAATTTGGCATATATAAATTTGGCTTCATCTATGTATATAATTGTAGCAATCAATATATGTACTTCAATATCAACATATAAATATTTTTATTTATACAAATCTTCATTTTTACATCCATATATATACTTGTCTATATTTTATTTACTATTGATATACTTTTCTTTAGGATAATTCAAAATACTATTGTGAATCTTAATGCATCACATGCTTGTTGGATAGTGCTAAGGATGTTGGTAAAAATGTCACTGAAGTATACTAATGTGTTGTCATAATTTCTTATCATTGTTCATCTCACATCTATGGATGAATTACAAAGTCTTCTTTCATGTAGGAGAAGGTTTAGTCAATGTTTATTTCTCTTAAGCATCATTAGATTTCTACTTATGTGCATACTGATTTTAGCCTTCCATCATCTCCTATGTCATTTGCATGTGTAATGGAACACTTCCAAATCTTCTACACTTGATACAAAGCTTGACACTTCCATCATTCTTATGTGTTACTATATAGATATTCTATCCTTGTGCAATTCATTGACATGTTTTCTCATATGATGGGTAAATGAAACGGTAGGGTAAATGGTCAAATTATTGGATTGTACTAACATTGGTGGCAATATTTGCAAGTATATTCCATTATAAAATACTTAAAATTAAATAAGGAAGCATAGTTTGTGGTCAATTAGAATTTTAGAATTTGATTTACTTTATTATTCATTATTATCAAAAAACATAAAAAGGAAATGATCAGAAAAAACACCAAAAAAAGATTTTATCATTGTTAAAACCCAATGAAATATTTCAATCACTTGGGTGTTTGAAGTCACAGACAACACAACTGTTACATAATTTTGAAAATATATATTATTTAATTTGGAATTTATTTTTATTATTCAAGGCCATATGTTAGCAACATTTAATACCCTTATCAATTACATGAAGATAGTAATAATATTTCATGTTTTTCTTTTTGATGATTTATTATCATATTAAAAAAAGATATAGAATACAAACATTATAGCTCACTTTATTTGTTGTTGATACTCCAAGAGAATTACCATATCTCCCAAACTATAATGGATTAGAAATTGCAATCTTAACTGGAGATAGTAATCAATGCCCTCTTCAATCCTTGAATTGCACAACCTCTCATTCATTGAGGATAATTAGTTATACAGCCTGCAACAAGCACCCATAAACCAATAAAAACACAGTTTTAGCAATAAGGTTCAAACAGCTCAAACATCAACTTAATCCATCCAATCTCTATGCAATCATGAGGAAAGGTTCCCCAATGTTTCTCCAACACATACTTAACCATGCAAACATAACTCCAAAAAATGCAAGATTGATGCTCCTTGATGTTAGAGTAAATAATTAATTATTAATTATTTATTCTATTACTTAAGCTTACTTAGGTTAATGCATATTTGGTATTTAATGCATGTAGTGGTTGTTGTTGAAAACTCGGGAGTTTTCTCCTTTTTTAGCATATTCCACTTTTTGAGGATATGTGTTGAGTTGTCGTTTTTGTCCTCTACCTCCTTCCAGCTTGTTCTACAAGCTTCCATGAGGCCTTTTTAAACGGTCTCTCTCTCATTGTAAATAATTCCATTCACATAGCAATCTCATTTTCCTATTGTGAAATATTTCCTCTTGAATTGTTTGCTTCATGCTCTTGCTCTTTCGATTTCTCTTCAGCAAGCTATTTGCATGCAGGTGATTTTGGCGACTGCGGAGTTGGATTTCATCAACTCCTACATGGTATCAGAGCCTCCCTGCTGCTTCTTGTTTGAAGGATTTGTGAAGCCGTGATTCGAAGTCACAAACCCTAGTTTGTTTGTGCATTTTTCCTTCAAATCAGGGCTAGAGCGAATTTTTGGAGCACTTTCAGCCCAAACGGGCATCACCATTGGATCCGGAAGGCCATTTACAGTCAAAATTCATATAAAACTTTCCGTTTTTGGAGACAGAGCTCCGGAAGGCAAAATTTTTTTACATCGAAGCTTCCGTACGGACTGTACGGACGATTTGCGATTTTAAAATTTAAAAAAAAGAGGAGGCGCTCCGCCAGGGCACCACCGGTGGGCCAACCCGACGCCGCCAGCGCTCCGCCACCAGCACAGCACCACTGGCGGGCCAACCTGTTTTCGGCCGCCGCAGCGCCTCCGACAGGCCGCTCCGCTAGCGGCCCCTGCCGCGGTGCCAACCCCTCCTGTCCGCCACCTGGGCGCAACAGCCTCCGCCCCCGCAGACAGCGGCGCTGCCGGGTTTTCCTCCTGGGCGCCACCGCCGGCAGGTGATATTCCTCCGACGCCGTCTCCAACTTTTCCGACAATGACGTCACTTTTCTGACGCTGACGTCTTTTCCAGTCAGTGACGTCATTTTCCGGACAGTGACGTCTTTTTCCGGTAATCGGATTTTTTTTGCCGGCGACTGGTCTGTGACGGGCATACGGCCGTCAAATTTATGCCAGTGTCTGTAATTTTCCAGCAAGTGCATTTTTGAAGCAGTAGTCGGTTTTTTGGCTATAACTTGAGCATACGGAGGTCTTTTTCCGATCCGAAAGAAGCGTCGAAAAGCTGAATCAGAGACGGACACATTGGTGCTAGTTTTGCATGATTTTGAGTTCGTTTGAGCTTCTCTTTTTGGTGTCAAAGTAGAGGCTTTTGTTTCCTCTTATTCTGCATCAACAAATCCAGGTTCCCTTCCAGTTTTTTGCTTTCCTTAGTTGTTTTTTTTTGGTATTTGGGAGATATTTTTGTACGTTTGTGGGAGGGTGTCTTTCTTTTCTATAATTTACTTCAGTTAAGACCCTTCTACTTCCGTCTTCTTCTTTCTCTCAATGGCGGATCCATCTATATCCCGTCTCACACCACACAACTACCACACATGGAAGGCACAAATGACTAGACTTCTAATGTCAAGAGGTCTATGGTCTTGTCTGGATGAGCATCAACCCAATCTCCAATGACCTTTTGAGATTCTACAACACAGGAACAAGATGGATGAAGCCATGGGGCTTATTGCACTCAACATTTCAGACAGCTTGTTGTTTCACTTGGATGGTTTGACTACTCCACGGGCTTATTGGCTAAGATTTCAGACTTTGTTTGGACAAGTAAATGAGTTTCGGGCACTTCAGCTAGATGCAGAATTGACTTCTTTGACACCTGATCACTTTCCCACCATTGAGGACTTCTTGATGAAGTTCAAATCTCTACGTACACTTTTGCAGGGATGTGGGAAGAACAAAACAGATGATGAGTGTATCTTTTTGGTACTCTCAAAGTTAAAGGGACAGTATCAGATCTTCTCTTCCACTTTCTACTCCACTATGGATGCCTTGGGTGATAGACATAGGATGCCTTCATTTGAGATATTTTGTAATCGGTTAACCCGTGAACAATCGAAGATTACTCAAATGGATTCACTTTCAAGTTCTCAGTCACAGGTATTGCTTTCCAAGGTTACACAGGAACAGAAGTTGAAGCAGCTATCAGATCCCTCTTCTACTAGTTCATCATCTTCTAACAAGAAGGAGAAAAAGAAGACCGCAACTCCTACCTATTCCTATTGTGGGAAAGGATCTCATGATGAGGCACATTGTTTTCAGAAGAGATGTGATGGCTATGAGAAACAGATTGCTGATTTGCACGCTCTCCTTCAGAAGAGCACTATTTCCTCTCCATCCTCTTCCTCCTCACAAGGGTCTTCTTTTTAGGCTTCTTCCACCTCTTCAACATCTACATCAGATCTTGGAAAGGGTCATGCATTACAGGCTTCTATTGCATCTTCTTCACAGGTTCCTTGGATACTGGATTCAGGTGCTTCTCACCATATGACATCTTCTCAAGGTGTCTTCTCCACTCTTGAGGCTTCCCCTATTCCTCACATTCTCATGGGGAATAACACTGCTTTACCAGTCTGTGGGAAAGGTTCAGTTCACATCCAAGATGGTATATTCAATGATGTATTGTATGTTCCATCTTTGTCTGCCAACCTTCTCTCAATTTCTCAGATTACACACAGTGGATCAGGGAAGACAGTTGAGTTCACTACTGATTCAGTCTTCATTCGAGATTGTGCTACAGGAGATCTTATTGCTACAGGGGCAGTTGATCCTTCCACTCATCTCTATACCTTCTCACACTTTGGTCCACCATCTCCTTCACAGGAACATCGTGTGGTGCAGTCAGGACACTTGAACCTTTGTATTGTTCCTGAGATCCCTACTTTGACTGCCACACCACAACCAGATGAGGGCTTTTCCTCTCTACAAGATTCTCCTTCCGCTCTACCTGATCTTCCAGCTTCATTTATTGAGACTCCAGGTACACTTGTTGCAGATACTTCAGTGGACATTCATGACACTGTCATCGCACCTGCCTTGGGGATTCCCTTTTCGGTTCCTCATACATTCTCTTCCGGACATCAGCTAGGCTTTCCAATTGCTCCTCTCACGCAGGGATTTCCTTGTTTCATGCCTTTGTTCCTTTCAAATTGGAGTTTCATTGGTTCGATCATTTCTACAGGAGCTCCATCATTATGGGGGGGGCTTGGTGTCTATTCTCATGGGGGGGCTGGTTGTACTTATGGTTTTGAGAGAGTCTCTTGAAACATTTCTGGCGGAAGTTGTCCTTGGGGGGATTGGTTGAGGCCTTCCTTCCTTCACTTCATGTTTTTTTAGCATGTTGTTTTTACCTCTTTTTTGGAGGAGGGTTTTTCCCATAGGGTTTTCCCTCTTTCTCCGTTTTACAGAGGTTGCATTGTACATGGGTACCTAACATGGCCTCGTTGCCGGGACCCATTATGCATTTCATCTTAGTTTTAGGAGCTTAAGGCATTCCCCTAAGTTGCACTTAAGGGGGGGTGTTAGAGTAAATAATTAATTATTAATTATTTATTCTATTACTTAAGCTTACTTAGGTTAATGCATATTTGGTATTTAATGCATGTAGTGGTTGTTGTTGAAAACTCGGGAGTTTTCTCCTTTTTTAGCATATTCCACTTTTTGAGGATATGTGTTGAGTTGTCGTTTTTGTCCTCTACCTCCTTCCAGCTTGTTCTACAAGCTTCCATGAGGCCTTTTTAAACGGTCTCTCTCTCATTGTAAATAATTCCATTCACATAGCAATCTCATTTTCCTATTGTGAAATATTTCCTCTTGAATTGTTTGCTTCATGCTCTTGCTCTTTCGATTTCTCTTCAGCAAGCTATTTGCATGCAGGTGATTTTGGCGACTGCGGAGTTGGATTTCATCAACTCCTACATGGTATCAGAGCCTCCCTGCTGCTTCTTGTTTGAAGGATTTGTGAAGTCGTGATTCGAAGTCACAAACCCTAGTTTGTTTGTGCATTTTTCCTTCAAATCAGGGCTAGAGCGAATTTTTGGAGCACTTTCAGCCCAAACGGGCATCACCATTGGATCCGGAAGGCCATTTACAGTCAAAATTCATATAAAACTTTCCGTTTTTGGAGACAGAGCTCCGGAAGGCAAAATTTTTTTACATCGAAGCTTCCGTACGGACTGTACGGACGATTTGCGATTTTAAAATTTAAAAAAAAGAGGAGGCGCTCCGCCAGGGCACCACCGGTGGGCCAACCCGACGCCGCCAGCGCTCCGCCACCAGCACAGCACCACTGGCGGGCCAACCTGTTTTCGGCCGCCGCAGCGCCTCCGACAGGCCGCTCCGCTAGCGGCCCCTGCCGCGGTGCCAACCCCTCCTGTCCGCCACCTGGGCGCAACAGCCTCTGCCCCCGCAGACAGCGGCGCTGCCGGGTTTTCCTCCTGGGCGCCACCGCCGGCAGGTGATATTCCTCCGACGCCGTCTCCAACTTTTCCGACAATGACGTCACTTTTCTGACGCTGACGTCTTTTCCAGTCAGTGACATCATTTTCCGGACAGTGACGTCTTTTTCCGGTAATCGGATTTTTTTTTCCGGCGACTGGTCTATGACGGGCATACGGCCGTCAAATTTATGCCAGTGTCTGTAATTTTCCAGCAAGTGCATTTTTGAAGCAGTAGTCGGTTTTTTGGCTATAACTTGAGCATACGGAGGTCTTTTTCCGATTCGAAAGAAGCGTCGAAAAGCTGAATCAAAGACGGACACATTGGTGCTAGTTTTGCACGATTTTGAGTTTGTTTGAGCTTCTCTTTTTGGTGTCAAAGTAGAGGCTTTTGTTTCCTCTTATTCTGCATCAACAAATCCAGGTTCCCTTCCAGTTTTTTGCTTTCCTTAGTTGTTTTTTTTTGGTATTTGGGAGATATTTTTGTACGTTTGTGGGAGGGTGTCTTTCTTTTCTATAATTTACTTCAGTTAAGACCCTTCTACTTCCGTCTTCTTCTTTCTCTCAATGGCGGATCCATCTATATCCCGTCTCACACCACACAACTACCACACATGGAAGGCACAAATGACTAGACTTCTAATGTCAAGAGGTCTATGGTCTTGTCTGGATGAGCATCAACCCAATCTCCAATGACCTTTTGAGATTCTACAACACAGGAACAAGATGGATGAAGCCATGGGGCTTATTGCACTCAACATTTCAGACAGCTTGTTGTTTCACTTGGATGGTTTGACTACTCCACGGGCTTATTGGCTAAGATTTCAGACTTTGTTTGGACAAGTAAATGAGTTTCGGGCACTTCAGCTAGATGCAGAATTGACTTCTTTGACACCTGATCACTTTCCCACCATTGAGGACTTCTTGATGAAGTTCAAATCTCTACGTACACTTTTGCAGGGATGTGGGAAGAACAAAACAGATGATGAGTGTATCTTTTTGGTACTCTCAAAGTTAAAGGGACAGTATCAGATCTTCTCTTCCACTTTCTACTCCACTATGGATGCCTTGGGTGATAGACATAGGATGCCTTCATTTGAGATATTTTGTAATCGGTTAACCCGTGAACAATCGAAGATTACTCAAATGGATTCACTTTCAAGTTCTCAGTCACAGGTATTGCTTTCCAAGGTTACACAGGAACAGAAGTTGAAGCAGCTATCAGATCCCTCTTCTACTAGTTCATCATCTTCTAACAAGAAGGAGAAAAAGAAGACCGCAACTCCTACCTATTCCTATTGTGGGAAAGGATCTCATGATGAGGCACGTTGTTTTCAGAAGAGATGTGATGGCTATGAGAAACAGATTGCTGATTTGCATGCTCTCCTTCAGAAGAGCACTATTTCCTCTCCATCCTCTTCCTCCTCACAAGGGTCTTCTTTTTAGGCTTCTTCCACCTCTTCAACATCTACATCAGATCTTGGAAAGGGTCATGCATTACAGGCTTCTATTGCATCTTCTTCACAGGTTCCTTGGATACTGGATTCAGGTGCTTCTCACCATATGACATCTTCTCAAGGTGTCTTCTCCACTCTTGAGGCTTCCCCTATTCCTCACATTCTCATGGGGAATAACACTGCTTTACCAGTCTGTGGGAAAGGTTCAGTTCACATCCAAGATGGTATATTCAATGATGTATTGTATGTTCCATCTTTGTCTGCCAACCTTCTCTCAATTTCTCAGATTACACACAGTGGATCAGGGAAGACAGTTGAGTTCACTACTGATTCAGTCTTCATTCGAGATTGTGCTACAGGAGATCTTATTGCTACAGGGGCAGTTGATCCTTCCACTCATCTCTATACCTTCTCACACTTTGGTCCACCATCTCCTTCGCAGGAACATCGTGTGGTGCAGTCAGGACACTTGAACCTTTGTATTGTTCCTGAGATCCCTACTTTGACTGCCACACCACAACCAGATGAGGGCTTTTCCTCTCTACAAGATTCTCCTTCCGCTCTACCTGATCTTCCAGCTTCATTTATTGAGACTCCAGGTACACTTGTTGCAGATACTTCAGTGGACATTCATGACACTGTCATCGCACCTGCCTTGGGGATTCCCTTTTCGGTTCCTCATACATTCTCTTCCGGACATCAGCTAGGCTTTCCAATTGCTCCTCTCACGCAGGGATTTCCTTGTTTCATGCCTTTGTTCCTTTCGAATTGGAGTTTCATTGGTTCGATCATTTCTACAGGAGCTCCATCATTATGGGGGGGGCTTGGTGTCTATTCTCATGGGGGGGCTAGTTGTACTTATGGTTTTGAGAGAGTCTCTTGAAACATTTCTGGCGGAAGTTGTCCTTGGGGGGATTGGTTGAGGCCTTCCTTCCTTCACTTCATGTTTTTTTAGCATGTTGTTTTTACCTCTTTTTTGGAGGAGGGTTTTTCCCATAGGGTTTTCCCTCTTTCTCCGTTTTACAGAGGTTGCATTGTACATGGGTACCTAACATGGCCTCGTTGCCGGGACCCATTATGCATTTCATCTTAGTTTTAGGAGCTTAAGGCATTCCCCTAAGTTGCACTTAAGGGGGGGTGTTAGAGTAAATAATTAATTATTAATTATTTATTCTATTACTTAAGCTTACTTAGGTTAATGCATATTTGGTATTTAATGCATGTAGTGGTTGTTGTTGACAACTTGGGAGTTTTCTCCTTTTTTAGCATATTCCACTTTTTGAGGATATGTGCTGAGTTGTCGTTTTTGTCCTCTACCTCCTTCCAGCTTGTTCTACAAGCTTCCATGAGGCCTTTTTAAACAGTCTCTCTCTCATTGTAAATAATTCCATTCACATAGCAATCTCATTTTCCTATTGTGAAATATTTCCTCTTGAATTGTTTGCTTCATGCTCTTGCTCTTTCAGTTTCTCTTCAGCAAGCTATTTGCATGCAGGTGATTTTGGCGACTGCGGAGTTGGATTTCATCAACTCCTACACTTGACACTTGACCAAAATCCCTCCAAACATGCAAAATTATAGGAAAGCCTAAGATGCTTCTACATCAACAACCTTCAATTTGATACCATCTTATATAGTGCAAAGGTAGGAGAATCTCCAAAGGAGATATCCTAGCTCTCAACAATATAACCACATAGTGGAAACACAACATCAAGAAGCAAACATGCAAGATTTGATACCAAATTATAATAATTTATTCATAAAATAACTATTACATGCAATGTGCCAGGCTGTAAGGGCTTCCCAGTTATGACCAAATACAGAGCAATTACAATAACAATTCTGAAAGATCCCTCAAGATCCAACCCAAACACTAGCTAGTCTAGATACACAATTGGATAAGAATACTAAGAAGAATACACGCTTGTACCTGCAGGTCCACCAAGAGATCCTCTAGTTCCTAAGCCATAGCACTAGCTCTCCAAATTCCCATCTACCCTTCATTCTATCGAAAATCCATTCAAGATCCAAGTGTAAAATACCTCACATTTGGCACTCTATCCACACATTCACAACTCCATCACAATCCTACTATAAATTGCCTCACATTTGACACTCTATCCATAGACTCAAGAAACTCACTCTTTAGCTACTCTCCACTTTCCACTAAATGAATGAATCACTCCCTCCATGAATCACTAAAAAGATTCACCACCACCCCTAATTATACCAAGATAATCCACAAGTCAGTCCATAATTCCAAAAACTAACATTAAATAGCTGAAGAGCCACAAGTTAGTCTCCAAAAGAAATTAAATGTTTAGAAATTGATATTCAAGCAAAATTGCAATATCTCCTAGGTTCGATTGAATTAGAACTTGTGCTTCAAAATAAAGGTAGAACCATAGGTCTTATAAAACCCATAAAATGTGCAAAGGATGATTCATCAAGGATAAGTGTACATCCATCCCAAAAGTCAAGTATAGAAAACTGTTGCACAAAAGTGTTAGAAATTGATACTCTATGAGAATTGTCATATCTCCCAATTTATAAAGGATTTGAACTTGTACCTTTGATACAAGGAATTAATCTAGGAGCTCTTCAATCCTTGAAAGGTTAATCCTCTCATTTATTGTGAAAAATTAGTTACATGGCCTTCAATAGGCACCCTGAAACTAGAAAATACAATTCTAGCAGCAAGGTACAAACAACGCAAACTTTAACTCAATCCATCCAATGCCTGTGCAATCATGAGTAAACATTCTCCAATGTGTCTCCAACACATCCATGAAAATGAAAATTATAACTTCACCAAAATCCAAGATTAATTATCTTGCATCGTTAGGTGAGGAATCAAAATGTTACTAAGAATGGTTCACTCAAGTCTTATAAACATGGAGTATGAGATTTTCTTGAAAGTTTGAATGCCTTTAATATTCAGAGCATCCCTAGGAAAGGAAATAGACATGTTGATAGACTTGCAGTAGTGGGTGAATCTTATGATGTACCAAGAAGCCTCAAGGATGAGAAGAAGATTAAAGTGGTGGTTAGACCTACTATCCCTAATAACAATGTCAATTGGTAGGCCTTTGAATCTGATGCAAAAATTGTAAGTTTCTTACATAATGGAGTAGAGTTCTCAAATAGAAATTATTCAATATTGCATGAACAATATGGTGATCAAATAATAAATCTTAGCTATAAAAAATTTCCTAAGGGTCTTATTACGTTAGAGAGCATCTTCAATCCTAATGATCAAGCAAGGAATAAAAGCATGAATCTTGTTGCAAACAAAGAAAATCATATGCCAGTTGTAGTTGTTGATGGAAGAATGCTAAACATGGGGAAGGTATGTTATGAAACTAAGAAAGAGAGTTTTTTTCATCTATGTCAAGAGTTTAATGATGTATTTTCTTGGACATTTGATGATTTAAAGGGTTTTGAAACTAGTCTATTTTAACATACTATAGATCTAGTTCATAATGTCAAGCCTATTAGGAAAAAGAAAAGACTAGTAAATCCAAAGTTTGAGCCACTAATGAGAAATGAGTTGTCCAAATTAATTGAGGCCAAAATCATTTTCCCTATTAAGAACTCCTCTTGGGTGAAAAACCTTGTTTGTGTTAGGAAAAAGAATGGAGAAATTAGACTATGTGTATATTTTAGGGATCTTAACCAAGCCTTCCTTAAAGATCATCATCCTCTCCCTTCCATGGAATAGATATTGTCCAAATTTAGTGGTTTAGAGAGATTTTCTTTCTTGGATGGATTCTTGGGTTATAATAAGGTGTTAGCCATGGAGGCTGAAAGATATAAGACAACTTTCACTACTATATGGGGCACCTATGCCTATAGTAAAATGCCTTTTGGAATAAAAAATGTAGGTGCCACATTTCAAAAGGAAATGTAGATAGAATTCAAAAATATGATTGAAATTTTTGTGTTGTCTACCTTGATGATATCATAGTATATTCAAAAGATGTCACCAAGCATTTTTTTCATCTCATACAAGTGTTTGCAAGATGTAGAGAGTATGGAGTATCTTTAAATCCAAAAAGTGTGTCTTTGCCACTAATCAAGGGAAATTATTAGGACATATTATATCTAAGGATGGTCTAACTATTGATCTATGAAGAATAAAGGCAATACTTGCACTTCCCCTTCCTAGTCATAAGAAAGGATTGCAATGTTTTCTTGGTAGAATATATTTTGTGAGGAGATTTATTCCTAATTTATCTACCATGGTGAAACCTCTTATGATCGTGCTTACAAATAATATGGTCTTCTCTTGACCAAGGAAGGGAAATAAAGTTTTGAAGAGATCAAAGTAACAATAGCTTCAACCCCTACTCTCATCAATCCAAATTTTGATAAGGATTTCATTCTTTAAACCTTAGGAGATGAGTCAAATATTTATGGTGCTTTGACTCAATTAAATAATAAGGATGAAGAGAAGCCTATTGCTTTCTTTAGAAAAGGGCTGAAAGAGTATGAAGATGAGTACAACTATGTGGAAAAGTAGGCCCTTGTAGTCATAAGATCTTTGAAGAAATTTAGACATCTTCTATCCTGCAATAGGATCCACTTATTGGTCCCTCATGCAAGTGTTAAATATTTCATGTTGGGTAGAGATATCCGTGAGAAAAGGGTAGGTTAGGTCACTAAGGTGATGGAGTATGATATGGAAATCCAGATTACCAAACTAGTAAGAGGTAAAGGGTTGTGCAAATAGATGATCTCATCTTGCAAACCTGATGACGAAGTTGCCTTGGTATTGGTAGAACAACAAGAAGTGAGGAATGATAACCCAAGGAGTTGGATAGATGACATGAAGACCTTCCTAGCTAGGAATGGATATCCTCAAGGGTTGGATAAAGCTAAAATAAGACAGTTCAGATTATAGTCTATTCCTAATGCTATAGTTGATGGTATCCTATTTAGGAGAGACTTCAATGGAGCCTTGCTAAGATGTATTGATGCATATCAAGTAGAGAGAATGATTAAGAAGCTTCATGATGGTCCTAATGGTGGCCACTTTTTAACAAGAATGACTATAATTAAGACCATAAGAGCCAGTTACTACTGGTCATCCTTGTTCTATGACTGCCACAGACATTTTATGAAGTGTGAAAAGTGTGCTTTTTCTTAGGTAAACAGAGACTTGCAACTATTTTCTTAGTGGGGATTAGATTTTATTGGTCCTATTAATGTGCCTTCTAGCTTTGGTCATTGGTGGATTTTGGCTGCAAAAGATTACTTTACAAGGTGGACCTTGGTAGTAGCCTTGAAGGATTCTGCAAAGGCTTTAGTTGTGGAATTCCTTAATGGAATTGTCACAAGGTTTAGTGCTCCTTCCACTATAATATCAGATAATGCCAAATCATTTGTAGGAGCTCAAATATGTGCATGGAAAATTGATTATGGTATTTAATTAAGCACATCTTCTAATTACTATCCTCAAGGTAATGGTTTGGCCTGAATCATCCAATAAGAGTTTGATCAAAATCATCAAAAGGACTATTGAAGATAACTAAAGGTGTTGGCATTAAAAATTGAGAACTGCCTTATGGGTTGATAGAATAATGCCTAAAAGGAAATTCTAGATTCATGTTAGTATATGATAGGGAAGCTAGACTTCCCATCTCATTAGAGTTTCCTATGCTTGAGCTAGCTCATCAATTGGAACTAATTGAAAATGATGCTATGTCTTTAAGAATGGTAGATTTAATAGAGCTAAAAGATAAAAGAAATCAAGCCACATAGACCTTAGATAGACATCAACAATGGATGAAGAGGAACTTTTATAAGAAGGCCAACTCTAGAATTTTTAGAGAGGGTGACCTTGTGTTGAAGTGGGATGTAGATAGAGCAAAAGTAGGGAGACACTCAAAATTTGATGCCTTATATAGTGGTCCCTATGTAGTTATCAATTGCAAGCAAGCTAATTCTTTCTAGTTAAGTAGACCTAATGGTGAAATCATGCATATTCCAATCAATGGAATATATCTTAAGCCCTATTTCTAAGGAAAATGTTAAGTGTTAATGTACATAGTTATTTAGTTTTCTTTCTATTCTTTCGCATTTTCCAAGAAGTGCATGGGCACTTTTTTTTTTTTTTTTTTTGTAGCAGAGAGTTTTGGTTCCAATTTTGTAGAGTTGTAGAGGTAGAAGGCAATGTTTTATAGCTCCAAATATAGAAAATGTGATGAAATAGATAAGTTTTCTTTAAAATTCAAAGACTCCATAGGCCAATGGATCTTTTGTGGTCACTATTTATATGCCAAGCAGGCTTGCATCCTCTTTGAGTCACTAGAAATGTTAGCCAAAATGCTCCTTGCCAAAAAAGAAAATTCAAATAGTAATCCATTCAATGATCACCTAGGATTTTTTATAAAATAATTTAACATTGGCTATATCCTTTATTTCATATTATGCCTTAGAACTTTTCAAGTCACGACTGTATGATTCACATAGTCACGATTGGTTAAGTGCTAACCAGGATCAAGATGGCGTAGGTGTGATTGTCTTGTGTTCACATTTCCACATAGTTTATTCGCTTAACCAAGGTTGGGATGAAAAAGGCACATTTTTTTAATTTTCTCCTGATTGCATGGTTGTATTAACATACTATGGCTTAAGTTGCAACAATGAAAAAAGGGAAAGTCTTCAATATTTGAAAGATACATTTTGCACCATTAGATCTTTCAAATCTATAGCTAGTGCATGGTCGTAGGAAGTTAAGAAGATGCTAAGGCTTGAGTTGTGGTTAAGCTATTCCCCTTGTTTCACTTGGTCACAAGGATTAGAATGTAAACCCGAGGTCAAGGCAGTGAAAGTGCAATTGCTTTGTGCTCACATGGTCGCAAGGTTAGAAGGTGAACCTCAAGTTAAGGTGGTGACAGGGCAGATGTGGTTAGGATCACAATCTTCATAGAGTCATGATAGTTAATGAAAAAAGGTAAAAGCAGATTACAAAGAAGCAATAACCAATAGGTCATGG
Organism: Cupressus sempervirens; assembly: GCA_028749045.1. Classification (NCBI taxonomy): domain Eukaryota; kingdom Viridiplantae; phylum Streptophyta; class Pinopsida; order Cupressales; family Cupressaceae; genus Cupressus; species Cupressus sempervirens. The sequence goes on from CM053793.1 coordinate 640,895,143, forward strand.
TTTTACAAGTAGGAACTATTATTTAAGAAATGTAGTGGCAAAGGGGCAACCATGGGTGGTCAAACATAAGATATAAAGTTGAAATTTGACAGAGTTTTAGAATGGTAAGAGATGTTTGGTCCATGTGGAAAGGCTTGATGGTTGAATCTAGTTTACCAAATAACACAACTAAACTGGCAAGTTCATGATAGTGGAAGTAGTCCTTTGATGATGAATTTTTTTGATCTCTTATAACAACTTTCATCATTCCCTAGGTCTAATAGATGCAAAGAAACACTCCATTACCACCTGTTGATCCATCCATTTAGTCAAAAGTTAATGATCACCATTCCTTACCTTTAAGAGCTTTGTTTGGTGAGAAATTGATCTTCTCATGTATAGATTTGTGGTATGATCAGATCTTTTTCAGTTTTATATTGATTATTCTTTGTAGATTTGGTTGTAGTGGTTAAGTTTTATCTTAGGGTGGAAGATATCTAAAGTTACGCTTACACTATAAAGGAAAATGTTGTACTCTTTCTTAGGCTTGGATCTTCTTTGTTTCTCTAGTATTGCCATGGCATGCTACTGTAAATTCCCTCTTTTGCCTCTAAATTATATGACATCTTGTCTTATCTCCTTTAGCTACCAATGTATTGTGCAAGCTTTTCTACCTCACTTCATTGTACTATGGATATCTATGATCTACATTTCTATATCTCTTTTAGCCTATGAATGATAATAAGTGAAGCCTTTTTTCCTTGTGTCACTCATTTGGTTGTCTAATTTGTATGTTGCTAATAGACTAAAGCAAGTCTAAATCCATATATCTTTGGATTGTTATGATAATTATACTATGTTTGTATGGGTAGAGACTGAACTGAACATACTATTTTGGTGCATCACCTCCTTAGAATAGATTAGGTAGTTACTTTCATGTATTCCTTCTCCCTTTTCTCTTCAAAAGTAGTTTAAGTGCATCCTGATAGTAGAGGAAGCTAGCCTTTGCTAGAGACTAAACCTCATAGTTCAAGTCCAATAGCTTGGAAGTTGTTTCCATATTTCACAAGGTTGTCTTTAAGTAAAAACTTTGGACAAGGGTGCAAGATTTTGTGACAACATTAGTTATTTTTTGTAAACTTGGGGCTTGTCCTAAGTATTTAATTATTTCATGTATTTAGTGTTTGTTGCCAAGATGACTTATGGCTTGATGGTGTATTTAGTTTGGGGCTTAATTTAATGTCATTTATTCTAGGCCAACTTGTGGCTTGCTTTAGTATATGTAGAGGGTCTTGTGGACTCTAAAGTTATGATTCATTCAACATGGAGTATCTTCTTGGAATTTCTACTAGATTGTGGGTTTGGGATAGATAGGGTTTGGATCTTGAGAGATCTTATAGACTGTTATTGTAATGTCTTCTATATTTGGTTGTAATCTGGAAGGCCTTACAACTGAGCATGTTGGATGTAAATCTTATGATTCTCTTACAAGAATTGTCATTATTGTGGATCTAAATCTTTTTGTAATTATTTATATCTCACTATGTGGTTAATTGTTGTGGGATATGACATATCCTTTTGGGATTCTCCTTCCTTGCACTATATCAAGTTGTATCAGAGTAAGTTGATCTTGTGGATTTGTTACTTTTGGTTTGCAAAGATCTGAGAACATACCTCCAAGAAGATTAGCCCCTAGTAAATTGATGATCTTTGTGATGCTATGGAGACTAGGATTTTTGAGAAGGTCAAAGAAGATTTCAAATTTAAGATTGAGTTGACGAAGAATGAGATCTATTGTTGGTGTACTAAGGAATGTGGGTATTGAATATGGTTATGAGAAAGCTACTAAAAACTTTTAAATTTCTAGATCTAGTGGTGAAGATGGAGGTGATTGAATGGAGAGACCTATGGAACATAGGTCTAGTCAATTGGATAGATCTAGATCTCAGTTGAAGGTGAAGCACAAGATGGATGTTTCTAATTTACCAAGTACTTTGAATCTTAAAGACTCAATTGATTAGATTGGTGAATCAGAAGACTACTTTGAGCTAGAGGATATTGGAGATCTGCTTAGAGCGAGGCTATCACAAACTAAGTTGAAAGGACATGTTGCATTGTGGTAGAAATAATTACAAAGAGATAGAAAAGAAGAAGGTGAAATGGAGATCACTAGGCAGAGATTTATGTTGATAAAATTGAATGCTAAGTTCATTCTTGTTGATTATGAACTTGAATTGTTTAAGAGATTGCAGAATCTAAAATAGAAGGATATGACTATGAAGGATTACATAGATAACTTAAATATTTGGTTTGTACATAGAGAAATTTCTAAATAAAAGTTGGCTACATATATCAATTGCTTGAGATTCAACATCTAGGATGAGATTAGTATGTTGAATATTGTTTTAGATGAGGGCACTTATTATTATTCTATGAGGGAAGAATAAAAGTTGAAGAGAAGACATCAAAGCAATTCTTTAGGGAAGGAGAAGAAGGAACATTATGAGAAGAATAAATAGATTTCTGAGGATGAATCAAAAGCTATAGAATAGAGGAAGAGAATAGAAAAAGGTGCATTTACCTACAAATGTGGTGAAGGACACATATCTTTTGAATTTTCACATAAGGTTGGCGAAAGAAGAACTGTTGTGATGAATGAGTCTAACAATTCAGTGAATGAATTTGACAAGAATGGGGAGAACTTGTTGATTTATAGAGTGTTTCTTGGAAAGAAATTTTTAGAAGCTTGTCAATAGAGGAATTTTCTTAGGACTTGCTGTAAGTGTGGAAGTAAATTCTAGAATGTGATTGTGGATGGTGGTAGTATTGATAACCTAGTTGCTAAGGAGATACTTCAAAAACTTGGTTTAAAGAGAATGAGACATCCTTATCCTTATATGATCACTTGGTTACAAGATGAGCATGCTTTGGAAGAAAGAGAGAAATGTCTTGTAAATTTTCATATTGGACATATGTTGTTCATTTGTTATGTGATATTATGGACATGATTAGTTGTCACATATTACTTAGTAGAACTTGACAGTATGATTTTAAGGAAGTGCATGATTGTGTCAAGAATGTGTTAAGTGTTGAGAAGGGTGGAAGGAAGCATTCGCCAATTCCTTTGTAGAATACAAAAATTGGTAGAAGGAACCTATGTTTTGGTAGCGGAGTTGAATTAAAGGACTCTGGGAGGGTTAGAGATTAGTGCATAAATCATACCTATTGCATGTCAAGGATAGTCATGAAGATGACTATTGTAGGAGAACATTTACAGAAGTGGAATAAAGGAAATAATTTACAAATTGATGTGGTGGAGGACATGTATGTGAAAAAACAATTCACATTTTATCAACTAAACCCTGAAAGTTGTTCTTCTAACTATTAAGAACATTTTTTCTTCATACCTAGGGTATGTGATGTAGTAGAATCCTAGGGTAGTCAAAAATCCTATATGCATGGGCTTTGAGCTTGAATGGTGGAGTTATGGTTTGTATGATTCATGATGTGTTCATGGCATATTGGGAAACTCTTTCCTAAGTATGCATGATTACTGGAGTAATAGTCTTGGAATTAGAGTCATTTTGGTGACTGTTGGTCACGTGTTCCTAATTTGCTAGTAGACTTTGGAGATTGTATTTTTAAGCTTTGATCTGAATGAGTTGGCATGTACACTCTTGGATTTGGATAGTTTGATGAAACATGTACCTATTCCTAAGGGAGTGTATTTTTATGTGGTCTTTTGAGTTAGTTATGCTTTGTAAACTTGGGGCTTGTTCTAAGTATTTAATTATTTCATGTATTTAATGTTTCTTGCCAAGCCAACTTGTTGCTTGAGGGTGTATTTAATGTAAGTTTTTATTTAATGTCTTTTATTCTAGGCCAACTTGTGGCTTGGTTTAGTATAAGTAGCTGGTCTTGTGGAGTCTAGAATCATGACTCATTCAACATGGAGTATCTCAGAGGAGAAAAGTTTAGCTAAGCTAGTAGCTAAGTGTGGGATTGGAAAATAAGGAGGTTGCTTGATGGCTTGTGAGAAATTTTTAAGATTCTTCTTGGAGTTTTTACTAGATTGTGGATCTAGACTAGCCAAGTTTTGGATCTTACAAGATCTTGTAGACTATTATTATAATTTCTTTTGTATTTAGAAGTAACCTGGAAAGCCTTATAGCTGGACATGTTGGATATAAATCTTATGATTCTATTATAAGAATTGGCATTACCGTGAATCTAAATCTTTTTGTTATTATTTATATCTTATTGTGTGGTTAATTTCTAGAGGCTAGGACATCTCCTTGGGGATTCTCCTACATTACAGTACATTAGGTTGAGAAGTAAGAGAACACGCTTTCACTTTAGCTTTAGCTTGACAGTTCTTGTGATGCTGACATGCGTGTTTATTAAAAATATTATTACAAGATATAATAGGAGGAATAGGATCAATTACCATAGGTTCCAAATATAGAACATCAATAGGTTCACATATAGTAGTTGAGAGAATAGATGTAGAAGATAAAATAGGTTCAAAAGTAGAAGGAAAAGATAGAGTAGGAAAGATAGGCACAAGTGAATAACCCTTAGGAAGGCTAAGTTCCATGATCTTGGTTACTTTATGTTTCTTTAGTTTATATAGATATGATTGGGATGAGTAGCTGGTTTCTCAAGATGAGATGGCCAATAGAAATCAATTTTAAAACAATCTCTAGGATGTGTTGGTTTGTAAAGAGAATGACTAATAGTAATAATGTCTCCATCATGGGTAAATTTAAGGCATTTATGAATAGAAGAAGCTACAACTTGCATGGAAGAAAGACATGGGATACCAAGCTTAATTTGAAATTTATCAAAGTAGGAATAACCAAAAAGGTATTACAAAAATATTTCCCTAATAGAGTAACATGTAAAGTGATACAACCTTGAGGATGATATAGAAAAAAATTGCAAGCTTGAATCCACATAGGATTTGTATCATAAGTATCTCTATGAAACCATTTATTAAAAACATGTTCTTCAATGATCACATTCATAGCCAAGGAAGGATCAACCAAAGTACCACGAGAAGGAATATGAGAAACTCTAGCAGTGATGTAAAGAAGACCATTAGGTTCCTTAAAAATAATAGACTAAGAAAAGATAACAAGAGGCTTATGTTTAGGTTTAGGTCGAGAAGAAATAAAAGGTTAAGATTCCAACTTAACATGATTAACCACATGATTCACTTATTGTATCTTCTCATCATTATTAATAAGTGTGAAGTTAAAGGATTAGTGTGAATTTGTAATTTTTTATTAGGCAGTGCAACAAGTTTATTCGTGTTATTAACTTGATCATGAACAAATAAAGCCTTAGAATCAATAAAGTCCTGAATAGAATTTTTCAAACCATAATAGTTTTGAGTATCATGACTTGGTTGATTGTGATATTGTCAAAAAGAATTTGAATTAAAAGACTTAGGTAGTGGTATACTAGGATTAATAGGATGAATAGGAGGAAGGTTAAGAACTTGAACATGAATATATTTAGTCATTACCTTAGAAAAAGGTTTAGATAATTGAGTCTAATTACAATTAGGATGATATAAAAATGAAAAAGTAGGTGCTCCTCTACATGTAGTTGCCACTTGATCAACAATTATATTTGTAGACTTGATTTTGATGAAATCATTAGGTTTAGAGAACTTGTTTGAATTTCTCATAGTATCTCTATTATCACAAGAAATAGGAGCCATCGGAGTAGAGATCTCAAGTTGACTCACTTGTAACTAGTAATGTTGAAGCACTACAGATAGATATGAAAAGGAGGTATACTTAGTAAGGAGAATCTTATCCCTAATGTCTTTTTGTAATTTAGAAATAAATAAATATCATGATCAGCAATAGGATGAGAAATCTAAACATCCAAATGTTTAAATATACTAATAAATTCAAATACTTTCTCTTTAACATTCTTCTTACAATACATTAAATCATTTAAAGATATTTGTGGACCAATTTTATTATGAAATTTTTGAATGAAAGCATTAGCAAGGGTTTGATAAGAATCAATAGAATAAGGAGGTAGAGAGAAATACCATTGCAAGGCTTTACCCATAAGGGTACATGGAAACAACTTAACCATAAGCCTATAATGGTGAGAAAAAATACTACATATAATCTAGAAAGTTTTAACATGTATTATGAGATCTCCCTTACCATTATAGGTCTCAAGATGAGGTACCTTAAAATGTTGTGGACTAAAAAACATGAAGGATATCTAAGGAAAAGGGATTAGCAACATAACATGTACGAATATTGTACTTACTTTGAGTGAAACAAGCAAGTTGTTTTGTTAAAGCAATGAAAATTTGAACCAAGGTACTGATAACAGGATTAGAAGAAGTGATAGTAAGCATAGGTATGCTAGATGAATCAAGAAATTTATAAGAAGTGGAAGGGATATGTAAGGATTATAGAAGATGATTAGAGGGAACAAGCAAAGGATATGAGTAATTAAAAGGAACTACATTGCATTACATGAAGGTAATGAATAAGGAATATAAGTAGGAGGAACACTAATAGTAAGTGAAAGTCTAGGAAGGAAAACACTTAAAGGAGAAAAAAGTTGTGTAGAATTAGTTATAAGAGGTGGATCATATTTAGGAATGGTACAGAGAGTGGTATAAATTAGGATAGAGTGTTTAACAGTCATGGAAGGAGGAGGATGACCTACCTCTTTGGCACATTCTGCCAAAGACTTAGCATGAGTATTAATAAGGTGATATATACCATGCAAGATAGAAAGGTTATTTTCATCATTATTAACACACTTCTTAAGAGCTTCAATAACAAAAACACTACTGGGATTTTGATTTTCTTAAGCAAGCCAATTTTCCAATTTATCAAATTTGTGAGAAAGATTATCAAATTTTAAAGAAGGAAATAATAAGGAATCACCTTCATCATGGGATAAGTGATAAGAGTTATGCTCTATTATAGGATTATGATCATGAGTAAATATGTGAGTATCATCGTGAGTCCTGGGAAGAAAAAAGGAATCATGATCAAAGGAACCCATGAGTCTACGGATTTTCCTAATGAGAATGCTATAAGCTTGACTTCACATAGATAAGCTATTAAAAGGGGAGATCACAAAAGGAGAACCTAATGAGATCTAACCATGCAAATTTAATAAAGAGAATAAAAGAGAGATCTAAGCACACACAAGAAAGAAAAATCTAACTCTGTGATTAAAAAGGGAAAGAAAAAAGGTGTTCATCAAAAAGAAGGTAAACACCTAAAAAAATCTAACACCAAAAATAAGGGGGGACTAATTGGGTTCACCAAAGAGTATAAACACCTAGAATAATCAATCTAACTACAAAAAGAAAGAGGAACAAGTTAGGTTCACCAAAATGTTAAGTTGAAGTCAAGGCCAAAGAAGAGAGATTTCCAAAAGAGGAATATCTAACTCCAAGAAGAGGGTAAGAAGGTTAGGTTCACCAAAATGTTTAAGGGGAAATGGGATGAACTTTAATAGGATTGTAGGTCTCCCTATTTATGGGCTACTAAGCCATTCAAATATGTATGAAAGGGAAAGAGGGGAATTTATTTATATGATAGCACTTATGATACAAACTGGATTAGTTAGGACCCAAAGGAAGAAGAGTGCTAATACTAAATTCAAATTATAGAGAGGAATGAAATACAAGGAAATGTACTCTTTTTCCCTTGATAGTATAATCTTAATGTGAAATTGAACCAATTTCTTAAATAATGTAAATCTAGATTCTATGTGTAAAGAATTAGGTGAATTAAGATATAGATCTAGGGTAAAGATATGAAAAGAAATAAAATATGAAAGAATCACCCTGAAATGCATAGAAGAATACGTATTTTAGCTCCAAAAGTTGTGGCTCTAAACCTTTTTCTAAATATCTATATGAAAATCATGGAACAAAATGACAAAAGGAACAAAAGCCAGAAATTTCCGTAGAAAAGGGCACTGAAGTTCTATGTTGGCTTGGAAGGGTGACCTACAACTTGGTTGACATATTTTGGTGACTTGAAACAAACTTCTCAAAAAATCTCTCAAAGATTAGGTTCCAGATCTATGTAGATAAACATAGAAAAGAAGGGTTTCATAGTTAGTGTTTTGTGAGGGCTTGCTTAAGCCCTAGGTTAAGGAATTAACTATAATTGAAAAATATAAATGTAAATGAATAAAAGACAAGATAAATGTAAGGATTTACCTTTCTTGTGATGCAGGAAAAGGGTGAATAACTAGGGGCAAAGGCTCACCCAGCTATCCAAACCACCTTGCAAGAGTTAACAAGATGGAAGCAAACATAAGGGACAATGACCAAAGGAGGAAGAAGAGTGAAATAGTTTTATTGATTCATCAAAATATCTTCATAAATTCCTCACTATAAGGCCTTCTAGGTTTCAACCAATTATATATACATTCACATTCAAAGATCCAACTGCAAATTGACACTTTCAGCTCTACTCTCTAATCTTCTTTCCAAAAACTTGCCTAACCCTACACCTAAACACTCTATATATACTTTCCAAAATGGATTATAGAATATTCTAGAAAAAGGAAAGGCATAGGTCAGCCCATAATAGATATTAACTACCTATACCAAAATTAGATGCAAGCAAAGTTGACCCAAACTAGAACTAGGCACAGATAACTCAACAAAGAAGACTTCATAGAAACTGGCACTCGACAGCAATAGGATCTCGAAACCCAAAGGATAACTTGGCACCAATAGGAACTCGACACCCAAAGGATCACTTGGCACCAATAGGAACTCAGCACCCAAAGGATCACTCGGCACCAATAGGAACTTGACACCTAAAGGATAACTTGACACCAACAAGAACTCAACCCCCAAAGGATCACTTAGCACCAATAGGAACTCGGAACCCAAAGGATCACTTGGCACCAATAGGAACTCAACTCCTAAAGGATCACTTAGAACCAACAAGAACTTGACACCTAAAGGATAACTCAACACCAACAGGCAAAAAGAACAAAAAAAAATGTAGGATTGCAAGGAAACTCACGATGCTCTTGTATCATCTTGAAACCCTTCTCAATAAGGATTTCACATGTAAATGTATTGTAGATATTGAATTAGGAATATAGGGTATCTCCACACTTTGTAATGGGTCTACCATAATCCCATTTATTGGAATTATAATAGGAAAGGTAAACTTCTAAGGGGGGTGGAGGACAGTGAATTAGTAGTTTAAACTTGAACCCATACAACTTTCAGCACACATTCATCTCATACATTCAATGTGTAAACTAAAATAACATGTAAAGCATGTACATCTAAAACATGTAAGTGAGTAAACATTCACACACATATAACATCATATATGATTACCTAGAAGCCCTCCAAGTGAGAAGGTAAAACTAGGGTGGGGATGAAATTGAAAAATCTTCACTACTGTAGTAATAAAGTGTATCCAATGAAGGTTACAATATTTTGATCATGAGACCTAATCTACCTCATGTAGGGTTTTCCCTATTAAAGGCTTCCAAAGACTATTAGGTCTCACCCTATTAAAGGATTTCAACACCTTGTTAGAAGTGTACCTTGCTAAAGGAATTTAACTCATAAATAAGTAAGCACCCTATTAAAGGATTTCAATATAGCGTGTTAGAACTACTCTGTTAAGATATATTAACTTAAATTTCTTGTTAAAATGTCCCAGCATTGATCCTATAGTTAGCAATTGATTTCCGGATAAAAGATCACCTCTAAACTGATGTCTTCTTGATCCTTTTTGATTAGATGTCTCTTTGTTGTATACTCTTCTCTTTCCTCTATTCTACTCTAATTGATTCTGTAATGTAATCTCACTTCATAATTCCTTAGCCACCATGAATATTCTACTAGAGAGTTTAGGGTTTGTCATCCTTAAGAAGACTTTGGTGACTTAGGGTTAGGTATGAATCTACAGTTGAGATTCATCCATTTTTCCACTTAATCCTTTCCTTTTTATAATTGGCTTCTTGTAATTGTATTGGGAATCTAAGTTGAGATTTGTCCTTATCTCCAAAATATCACAATTCATCTTTAAGTAGGCTCAATTTTTTTTTACATAGTTGTTTGTGACATTACAAACAAATATGTCAAAACTGCCTTACTTAGCACTTGAAGTTTCTAATTCTTAGCATACACTAATCTTTTTGTTGTGTCTTAGCATCTAGATATCACTATGCATCCACTATTCACTTGGCTCCTAAATCAGATGGCATATACTATCTACTCAACACTTGAGTGACTCGGTACATGAGTGGCTCGATACTCACTACGAACTCAACATGCTCTATAATATACATGTGCTCAACATGTACTACTTTTTTGGCATGAACTAAGTAAATAGCTTAAGTGTGTTGACACTCACTTGTCAAAACCAATCTGAGATCAACAATCTCCCCCTTTGACATGAATGTCAAAAACACTTGAGTATGCATTAATATCCTTAATCTCAAGAGCATAACACATCTATAACTTGGCTTATGTACAAAACTTAAAAATTTCAAAATTTTCTAACAACTTAGATACTTCAAAATCTGATAACTCCCCTTGAGTTGATAGGTCTATTCTGTATCCAAAATTTGGTACTCCTACTGAGTAAATATGCCTCAACTGATACTCTTTGACTCCATGCTCTATTTTTTGTTATGTGCTTGCTCCCCCTTATCTGATTATGTGTTTGCTCTATCCCTTTTCTTCTTCTTTTCCTTTCTTCTCTATCTCCTCTTGTTTCTCTTTTGCTTATCTCCCCCATTTCTCATTCTCCTTATATTTCCCCAAAATCTCTCTTTTTGAAACTTATGTCAATGGGCTATAGACTTATAATATGTTTGTATAAGAAATATTTATGGACATCTAGGATCATGTCGTGATTTGGATAGCTAGCCCCAAATACTTGATTTGGATAGCTAGATTGGTAGCAAGGTGGACTAGATCATCTAGTGTAGAAAGATTTAGGTCTTTCTTCATTAGGGTTTCAACATAGACTAGTTTCTTGTGAAAAATTTCTATATGAGGGGTTAGAGTGGTCTAGATGCTAATTAGTTTGGTCCTTATATTGGCCTCATTTGCTAAGAATGTAGCTAACTGGCTTTGGGTTTGAAGCTATGTCATGAAGTGCTTTTCACTTTGAGTTGGTGTCATTGGCAATTTTTCACTTGATGAATTGATCTAACTTTCCAAACTCAAAATGTGACATCTAGTTTCTTGGGTGAAGTGTGTTGGATTACACAATTTAGTGTACAATGAGAATATGTTCTCAAGTACCATCTTCACACCCTCAACCTTAGTTGCCAATGCAACTTGTGTTAGTGTTATGTCACTTGATATCTTTTCATTTACTTTGCTTTGGAATTTCTTTTCTGACCATTCTAATAGCATAGCATTTGTATCTAGGTCAGAATTACTAACCTTCTCCAATATGTATTTCAATTGTTCAATCAGTGGCTTGGTTTCATCTGGAGTTGGCAAATTGAATGCATCTAAATAGATGTCTTTTTTATCTTGTAATGCTTGCTTCTACCTGTGCTCCCTTCTAAGCATTTCTTGATGCTTCATCCTTGCTAGGGCTTGTTGGAGCATGCCCATCTATTCTATAGTTATTGTATCATTGATAAAGGAGCATCCTAGGTGTAAGGGAAATCTTACATGACCCAAAGATATTTTATTTTCAGCCTTTTCTATTTTAATAAGGACTAGTAGACACGATGGTTACTATTTATGGGAACTTGCTATTTTTAGTAAGTTTTTCATATGAGCTTAGAATGTTCTCATTTTCTATAGGAAGGTTCATTTTAAAGATATAAGCCTACCATAAAAAATCTCATTTCTTTAGCTTAAGTATCAGAGAAGTTATGGTGGATTTTTGGTGGAAAAAATTGCTTAAAAATCTTGAAGCTCACCATTGTAAGTCTTAGAGTGCCCAGAATAGGTTCAAAAACTTGATGGAAGGGTGCTAGTGTCATTCCAAGCCTATAGATTAGGAACTGGCATTTATGAAAAGTAGTTATAATAATAAATTAGAGTAATCATTCATGAGTTATGGTCTTCCGAAGTTGCGCTACCTGAAATTTCTAAAATGATTGTCAAAAATGTATTTAGCTGACTCTATATGTTTTGTTAGGGTCTGTCAACCCTAGGTATTAAGTTTGAGCATCTAGAACCTTCCTGGGTGGCATAAAATTGACTATTTAAGAAAGAGCCAAACACTGTCTAGAATAGCTCTAGGTGATAGCTTGTAGATTGTCTTACAAATTATTGTACTTAAGGCACCCATGTGGGTGAGCATATTGTACTTATGAACTCTGTAATTCTACACTTGTGGTGCAAATAAGAATTACATATCTTGTTCTCACATTTGTTGTTGTTTCTTTGTTTCTATTATGAGTTTACGGTATTAAGGGGAGCATCCTTGCATGAAGTGGTATCAGAGCTAGAGTTCTTGAGTGTATTGAAAAATTATCTATTGTGAGGCAGTTTGCACCAAGATTATGGTTTGGGCTAAGTGTGTAGATAGATCATCGATCATGAGGTAGTTTGCACTAGGGTTTCAATGGAAGCACAAAAATGCCTCCACAAAGAGAGCATGGCAGAAGAGCTATAGGTGTTACACCTAAGGGTTTTTGAGCCCTCCAAAGGAAAATTCAAGAATTAGGACAAATTTCAAGAGGCATAAATCTTCCTATAAGAGATGAAAGAAAGGATGAGGAAGAGAGGCTTTTTAGGGCCATCTCCAAGATTGGAAAAAGACCTAAGTTTGAGGTTTCCACATTTTCAAGAAATCTAAATCCAGGGGAACTGATCTATTGGATCAACGAATTGGAGGAGAACTTTGAATATGGAGATATTGATGATCCTAATAGGGTCAAGTTTGTGAAGGAAAAACTAAAGGGACATGTCAAGATCTAGTGGTAGGAGGTTCAGTTGGAGTGAAATAGAAAGGGAGAGGAAAAAATCACCAGATGGGATCAAATGAAAGATACATTGAAGTGACAATTCATTCTCATGGATTATGAGCTTGATCTATTGAAGAAGATGCAAGGGTTAAAGGAAGTGGGAAAATCTATTCAAGAGTATATCAAAGAGTTCTATCGAGTTCTCATTAGAACTAGCCATGTAGAAGTTGATAAGGAGAAAGTGGCCATTTATCTTTTATGGGTTAAGGCCAAGCATTTAGGATGAGCTAAATTTGGTTTGAATGAACAGTATTGAGGAGACATACCAATTTTACCTAAGAGTTGAGGAGAAATTGAGCAAGAAGTTTGACAATAAGAATAGGGGAAGAGGTTGTGGTGGAGGATCTAGTGGACAATCTTCCGATGGTCATAATGATGATCAAAAGAGCAAGGATGAGGCTAGAAGTAGTAGTCATTACAAAGGAGAAATAATTTCAATCATTTCCATGATCAAAATAATAGAGATCAAAGAAGAAAAGGTAGAGGATAGGGATTTGGAAGAGGAGGCTTCCGTGGGAAATGTTTTCACTGTAGAGAAGAAGGGTATAGAGCATTTGAATGTACCTAGTGCCAACGAAGGACATATCAAAGAAGACAAGGCCAGGCTAGAGTTGAACATGTTGATGAAGATGCCAGATCCTCACATTTTGAAGTTGCTAAAAGAGGAGAAGTCCTAGTTAATTGAAGAGTCTTACAAAGTGGTGAGAATGAACCTAAATAAAGAAGGATCTTGTTTTGCATAAGGTGCAGATGTAAGGATAAGTACTGTCATGTGATCTTTGATGGTGGAAGTACTGAAAATCTAGCATAAAAAATGATAGTCACCAATTTGAAGCTAAAGAGGTAGAAACACCTGCATCCATACTGTATTTCTTGGGTGCAAGATGACCACAAGGTCATGGTTAATGAGTAGTGCTTAGTGAAGTTCAAGATTGGAAGCTACCAAGATGATGTACTATGCGATATCATACCTATGAACATATGTCATATGTTGTTGGGTAGGCTATGGTAGTTAGATAGGCACGTTGTACACAATGGGTGAGAAAATACCTACACTTTAACTAAGGATGGAGTGAAACATAAGTTAAAGCCATTGAAGGATAAAGAATCAAAGGTATGTAGTGCTGCAAAAATATGTTTTGTTGGTGGAAAAGAGTTTCTTGAAGGTATGAAGCATGAGCATATGTGTTTTGCTATAATTCCTAAAGATAGTAAGGAAGAAGTAGAGGAACTACCTACAGAATTTGCAAATATGTTTTGAGAGTTTTTTGTTATTGTATTAGATAATGTACTTGATGGATTGCCCCTAGTGAGGAAGGTCAATCACCAGATGGATTTGGTTCCAGGAGATAGTTTTCCAAACAAGGTAGCACACAAAATGACACCAACAGAAAGTGAAAAGTTGAACAAGCAAGTTCATGAGTTGTTGTAGAAGGTTTTGATTTGATAGAGTCTGAGTCCATGTGCTATAGTAGTAGTATTAGCACCAAAGAATAATGGAGAATAGAGGATGTGCATAGATTCTTAGGCTATCATCAAGATTGCAATACAGTATAGATTTCCATTGCTGAGGATGGATGATATTATGGATTGTTTGAGTGGGGCCAAGTATTTCAAAAAGATAGATCTGAAGAGTGGGTACCATTAGATTCATATTAGAGAAGGTGATGAGTGGAAGACTGCTTTCAAGACAAAGGAAGGATTGTATGAGTGGTTAGTCATGCATTTTGGGCTAACCAATGCACTAAGCACTTTCATGAGGCTCATGAATGGGGTACTAAACGAGTTTCTAGGTAAGTTTTTCATTGTTTACCTAGATGATATATTGATATTTAGTAAGACATGGGAGAAACATTTGATTCATATTTGCAAGGTGTTTGATAAGTTGATGGAAGAAAAGTCATTGATAAACCTGAAGAAGTACAATTTTGTAAAGAAAGAGTTGGTGTATCTAGGATTTTTAGTCTTTGGAGAAGGTCTAACAATGGACCCAAAGAAAGTGAATTCTATCCTCAAATGGCCTATCCAAGGAGTGCAACAAAGGTAAGATATTTTCATGGACTTGCTACATTTTATAAAAATTTCATAAGAAGTTTTATCAGTATTTGTGGACCTTGACTTAAACAATGAGAGGAGATGGGAAAGAGTTTAAGTGGATTGTAGGAGTAGATAAGATTTTAAATATGTTGAAACATAAAGTTACTAAGCAACCTTTTTTAGCACTTCCCAATTTTAACAAGGTGTTTCAAGTAGACTATGATGCTAGTGGTACTACAATAGGAGTTGTTTTAAGTCAAGAAGGTAGACCTATAGCTTATTTAAGTGAGAAGTTAATTGATGCAAAAAGAAAATATTCTATTTATGATAAGGAATTTTATGCTATTCTTCAATCATTGAAGAAGTGGAGACACTATCTTCTTCAAAAGGAGTTTGTTTTGTATACTGATCATCAAGCTTTGTAATATTTGAATAGTTAAGGAAATTTGAACTAAAGGCATTTAAAGTGGGTTGAGTTTTTGTAGAGTTATACATTTGTTTTAAAACACAGGACTGGGAAGTCTAAAAAAGTTAAAGATGCTCTTAGTAGAAGACAACTTTTGCTGACAAAAATGTAGATAGAGGTGGTTAGGTTCAAAGAACTTAGTACATTGTATCTAAATGATCCTAATTTTTGTGAAGCATGGAAGGCATGTATAGAACCTGTTACACTTGGAAATACAAAGTGGTTGGTTTTCATGATCTAGGATAATATGTTGTTCAAAGGAAGCTAATTGTGCATTCTCAGAAGTGCAATGAGAGAGAACCTCATCAAGGAGAAACATAGTGGAGGATTGGCTAGACCTTTTGGTAGAGATAAAACTATAACCTTGGTTGCTAAAAATTATTATTGGCCATAGTTATAGCAAGATGTGATGAAGTTTGTACAAAGTTGCTAAGTATGTCAGATGGCAAAAGGAGTGAAGAAGAATATAGGGTTGTACCAACCATTACCTATATGAGAGAAGCCATAGGAGGATGTTAGCATGGATTATCAAGGACCAAATGTGGGTGTGATTCTATTTTTTTGGTGGTTGACAAGTTTTCAGAGATGGCACATTTTATTCCTTGCAAGAAGACTAGTGATGTTGTTCATGTAGCAGAGTTATTTTTTAGAATAGTGGTGAGACAACATGGTCTGCCAAAGAGTATTGTTTCAAATTGAGATACCAAATTTTTTGGGTATTTATGGTGTAAATTTTGGAAGAAGTTGAAGACATATTTAAAGTTTAGTTCATCACATCATCGATAGACTGATGGACAGATAGAAGCTGTGAATCATAGTTTGGGAAACTTGCTGAGATGCTTTCTTGGAGATAAACCAAAAGGATGGGATATGATTCTACCATAGGAAAAATTTTCATATAGTAATTCTATCAATAGGAGTGCTAGTAGATCACCATTCTAGATTGTATATGTGAGCTATCCAAAAATGCTGCCGAATTGAGGCAATTGGATAAAGGAGAGATAAGTAGTGCTAAAGCAAAAGATTTTATTGAACATTTGAAGAACATCCATGAGGAGGTGAGGATGCACATCATAAAGATGAATACATAGTATAAGGCTAAGGAAGATGTGAAATGGAGGTATAAGGACTTTTAGATTGGAGATGATGTCATGGTTTATTTGAGGAAGGAGCATTTTCTAGTGGGTACATATAATAAGCTGAAGATGAAGAAGTTTGGTCCGTGCAAGATAGTAAAAAGGCATGATTCTAAAAATTCTTATGAAGTGGAGTTGCCTGTTGAATTAAATATTTCACTAGTATTTAATATTTTAGATTTGACAGAGTACTATGATAGAGGTGATGGAGATAAAGTTGTAGAAGCACAGTGGAGTATTCCAGTAGTTAGTTTGGCTGCAAAGGAGATTGAGGAGACACTGGACAATCCTATTGGAAAAAGTATTAGAAACAAAAATTATGAGGAATATCTAGTCAAATGGAAAGGGAGACTAGTAGAGGATTCATCATGGCTAGCAAGGGAGGAGGTTAACCATCTTGGTTTTCCTCTAAACACTTGAGATGTGACAGGGTCATTTCTCAAATTACCCTGGGTGTCTGATGCAGGAGCGTCTTGGGTGTAAGAGCAATCTTGCATGACCCAAAAATATTTTATTTTTAGTCTTTTCTATTTTAATAAGGACTAGTAGATAGGGCGGTTACTATTTATGGTAACTTTCTATTTTTAGTAAGTTTTTCATATGAGCTCAAATTATTCTCATTTTCAACAAGAAGGTTCATTTTAGAGATATAAGCCTACCATAAAAATCTCATTGCTCCAACTTAAGTATCAGAGAAGTTATTGCAGATTTTTTATGGAAAAATTTGCAAAAAAATCTTTAGGCTCACTATTGGAGGCCTTAGAGTGCCTGGATGAGGTCCAAAAACATGATGTGAAGGCACTAGTGCCATTTCGAGCCTGTAAATTAGGAGCTAGCATTTCCAAAAAGTGGTTATAATAGCCAATCAAAGTAACTATTCAACTTATGGACTTCTAAAGTTGGGCTACCCAAAATTTCTAAAATAATTGTCAAAAATGTATTTGGTTGACTCTATATTTTTTTTTAGGGTTTGTTGGCCCTAGGTATTATGTTTGAGCGCCTAGAACCTTCCCGGGCGGCATAAAACTGCATATTTAAGCAAGGTTTGAACATTGTCTAGAACAACTCTAGGTGATAGTTCACAGCTTGTGTTACAAATTATTATATTGAAGGCACCCATGTGGGTTAGCATATTGTACTTATAAATTTTGTAATTCTACATTTGCAGCACAAATAAGAAGTCCATATTTTGTTCTCACATTTGCTATTGTTTCTTTGTTTTTGTTATGAGTTTATGGTTTTAAGGGGAGTATCCCTGTATTAATCATAGTCATACTTGGGTAGAGCAATTTATTCATCAAGGCTCACATATCCATATTGTATAACTTCATTTTCCTTTGATGAACTCTAGCTTGGCATTGAGATCTGCAATGGTGTTGCATCTGTGCTTGGCTTCTAAAGAGTGTTAGTGGAAGGAGTGTCAGATACTGGTAAGGTTACTAGAGCTTGTATAACTACTTGATCATTTTTTCTAGGTGTTAGCTCTATCTCTTTAGGCTTTCCTTTGACTTCCAAAATGACTTGTCATGCACCTTGATCTTGTGTTGTAGGTACAAATAACTCTATTTGACCTATTTCTTACTGTTCTTCAATAGTAACTTGTGCTTCCACTGTATCCTTTGTAATTGTATCAACCTTTTCAGATGTATCTTCTAGGATTTGGACCAAAGGTTGTGCATGAGTCACTTGAGGGATGATATAAGGTGGTTCTTGTATATTCACCTTTTCCCTTATGGTGTCAGTCACTATCTTCTACAATTCATCCACACTCACCAATATAGGATTATCACAAAGTTTTGCCTCTAGTGTGGACTAATCAAGTATCTTCTTGAGATCTTCCTTTATAAGGGGGTTGATTTTTTGTGTTGTGACATTAGAATCATCCTTAATAGTTATTTTTTTTTAGTATTCTTATTTGTAACATGTTGAGGACTGACACTAGGCAATTGTGTGTCTTGCACACTTTGTTCTTCTTGATGCTCTAGCTCAGCTATGTCCTTGTCATCTACTTGCATTTATGTTCCTCCCTCAATAGTATCACCATTTTTATCATTTTCTTCATCAACATCCTTTACCTCTATGGGTTGTTCCTCACCTTCCTTCACTATAGTTAATCCATATGTAAGCTTCCACATCTGATTGGTCTTCTTAACTACATCCTCAATGTTATTTTGCAAAATGCTAAAAGCTCTATATTTAGGTACAAATTTAACTGCATACTTCTTCATAGCCTTAGCAATTTGGCCCTTACAAAGTTCAAGCATTATTTGTACAAGTGAAGTTTCTCTTATCTGTCTCTCCAAGTTTAGAAAATAGCACCATGTTTTCTCAACTCTATCATATAAACTCTTTGGCATTGGTTTGGAAATCTCTAATGGGGTAGTCTTGAATTTTTCCATCATAGCATATATGGTTTCCTCTACTTGATTCTTTTCAACTTTACCCAAATTATCAAAATCAACATGTGTAAATCTTGATAAGTCTACACTATTTTTAACATTTTCACAAAGGTTCTCAAGATCTCATAGGGGATTGTGACTCAGCACCTTAAATTGATTGTTTTCATCTGAGTCTATTTTCTCCTCATTAGATTCTTCTTGTGCCACACATTTCCTTCTTGGATTTTTTTATAGTTGACCCCACTATTCTATAGGTTTTGTCTTTTCTTTAGCCTTTTGTGTAGTTGCAAATTTACTAGCCCTTTTAGTAGGTGAAATAGGCTTGGCTAGGCTTGGTTTGATATCCTTCATAGCCCTTCTTACAAGTTGTGCCTTGGCCTTCCTCTTCTTTTGTTCTGTGGGAATAGGTGCTTCCTCAGCTTCTTCTCCCTTGACACCTTCAACAACTTTAGTTTCCTCCTCTTCCTATTGGTCCTCTCCCATATCCTAAGTTAGTGCAAGAGGTGCTTGTGCTTGAGAGTCTTCTTCCTCTTCATCCTCTTTTTCTTCTTCTTCTTCCTCTTGCTTGACACCTTCACCAAATTTGGCCTTTAATTTCTTCACCAACCTATCTTTCTTCTTGATAACTGAGGTAGTCTTCAGTTTGATGGTGATTTTGGACTGTTCTATTTCATAGTTTCATAATGCCTTAGCATTTTTATCCACCTCTTCTACAAGTAATGCAATTATAGTTGCAGAGGTTTCATCCACATTTATTTCATATCCAAGTGGTCTCAACCATCTCACCCTTGGTGTAGCTACTTTTACAAAAGTGTAATCAACATTCACTAGGAAAAAAATGTCATCATAATGCTTGTCTACTAGTGACACTGGTATTCTCAACCTCTTCTTCATTGATGGATTGAAGTCTTTGAAATAGCTTGTCATCATAGATTAAAAATTCTCACCTAATGACACAATATATTCAGCAATCTACACTGCTACTAACCTGTTGGTTTTCCATGCAACTATTCCAAATGTAGGGAATGTGTTTTGGACATAAAAGAATATGCATATCAATATAGAACCAAATTTATAGTGTGCACTCTTTTTCTTCCTTATTGCTCCAAGGTTCTCCATCAATTGTTGAAGTTGTATCTCTACAAGATCATATGTGTGATCTTTCTTAACAATTTTATATCCCACATCCATAGCTATACAAGGCACACTTTTTAATCTACTAGATTGGTAAAACTTATGTGATATAACCCTCATTGAAAATTCTATCATAGGATCAGTGATCGTGTCAATTGTCATGTCTCTCTTGTTCCATATGGCTCCAATGTTCTTCTTAATCAGCTCCTTCAAATCACTTCTTAGTGTCTTAGGTTGATCTAGGGTTGGTTATCCAATAACCCTATGGATTATCCTCTTAGTAATTTTGATAGGATCATTATCTAGCCATAATTAGCCATCATGAATCTTGTTAAGCACTATATCTTAATCCATTCAATGTTGAACACATTTGGGAAATCTAGGGCACGATTTAACCCTTTTCTCTCTACACTTTTGAATTCTCCTTTCAGTACACCATTATCACAGATTCGTTTGTATACTTCCCTGATCTCCATATCACCAATGCTACCAATTTTATAGTTATAGAACTTCCTAACATATTTTACCATTAAAAGGTTAGATGGTATCATGGATAACACACCCGAAGGGTCTTGCTTGTAAGCAATATCAGGAATAGTTTTGAAAATTGGTTTCTTAACTTCATTACTGACCAGTTGGATATTCAAAACCTTCTATCCCTCTATATTCTTTGAGCTAGAAGCCATTTGTGTGAAACTAGGGTTTACAAAAATATAAATTGTGTAGCTCGACTTTTGATAAATACCTTATAAGATCTAATGAACTGGTATAGAATCATTTCCAAAATCTTCTATAACTACTTTGAATGAATTTCTAGATCACCTTCTACTCTCCTTGCTCTTTCTTGAATTTGAGATGATGTGAAATTAGATAAAATTGATAAATTACCCTTTGAAACTCTGTAATTAATGTTGAGTGCTTACACAATGGTAAGCTCAACATCAACCAGTTTTAGGCTCACTCGACATCCATTAGGAGCTCAACATCAACTAGCCTATCTGTTAGGTTGGCATCTTCTAGCATTTACTTAGCACACATAGGAGATATTTCATGCTCAATAGTAATATGAAAATCTTAAAGATTTTTTTTGGATTTCTAATAACATCTTGCATCTTTGTTCATGCCAATGTAATATTTTTAGTACTAAATCATTTGAAACTAATGAATGCTATAAACTTTAATTATCAGTCCCACATACCTCTTGATTGCCTAGTTTGATGAGGTGTGATCACCTAACCCATTGGGTGAAGTGATCCCTTCTCTATTTGATGTGTTGTAATCATATTTCTTCTTCCATGTCTTGTGCATTTCATTTCTAATATTTTCAACATATGCCTTGCCTTTGCCTTTGTCAAATTGACAACTTGGTGCCTTTGACCTTGTTGGGAAATATCTACTAATGTGACCAATCTTCAAATAACCAAAACATGTGGTTTGACTCAACCACCTTTTTTAGTCACCTTTGAAGTGTGTTCTAATAAAATTCTCAGGAACATGTCCATATTCTTGACAATAATCATATCTATATCTTGTATTATAATCCCCAATATAAGAGTTGTCATTTTTCCTTACCTTTGTTTTCCTGTTTGATGACCACATGGGTTTGGATCTACATTCAAAATTTCTATATCCATACTTCTAACAATCATAACAATATCCTTCAAATCTTTGTGTGTGCATGGTCTTGGTTATGCATTCATGTTCTTGATGACCTTGTTTGTTCCACTTCTGGTAGTGAACCATGCTCTTATGCTTGACATTCTATTTTTTAGTTTTTCTCTTGCACATGTTAGCAGTATGTCCTTTTTTACCACAATTATGGAAAGTAGGTTTGGAATCCTTACCCTTTCTATTCATTTCTTCAACACTTTTGTATGACTCTCCTTCTTTGGTGCTTGTATATCCCAGTCCACATGTGTCATTATTGGATCTATGGGATCTCAATAATTTCTTAAAGTATTTGATGGCTTCATTAGGCTTATTGAAAATTTTAGCAAATTCTTTTTCCCTTTTTAGGTCACTTTGTAATTGCTCATTTTGCAACTTAAATGTTTTTATCTCAATGTCCTTGACATTTAGCTCATAGTTGGAATTCATCATTTGACTTAGAGTATCTAATTTCATGTTGGAGATCTTGGTTACTTCTGTTGACTTCTCTTCCAATCTATTGGCTAAAATTCTTTTATCATCTTCAATCATGGCTTTTTTTTCCATGTCTTTCTTCTTTTATTTAGTCACCTCACATAATAATATGGCTTGTGATTCTTATTCTAACTTGAGATTTCTAATTTCCTTAGCTTGGGCTATATTCTTTTCCATTAGATCTATAACTACTACATCAAATTCATTGGAGTCTCCATCTGCAAGTAGCTTGGTAGTGTCCATCTCTTTGTATTGTGTATCATTCTTTGCCATAGCAATTTCCTCCTTCTCTTTTGGGATTTCTTTAGTTCTTCTCTTGCTTCATTTAGTTGATGCAGAATGAGATGTATTTCAATCTCCTGATTCTCAATAGTCTTTCCCAACTCGTAGACTTCCATTTTCAAGATCTTTCCCCAAAGCTACAAAGCTTTTCTTTTAGAGAACAAGGCTCTGATTGTTGGAATTACAATACGTAAGTTAAACTTCTTGTGTGTGGTGGGGGGGGGGTGAATCAATAATTTAAACTTGAACCCATAAAACTTTCACCACACATCCATCTCATACATTCAATGTGTAAACTAAAATAACATGTGTAGCATGTACATCTAAAACATGTAAGCAAGTAAACATTCATACACATATAACACCAGATATGATTACCTAGAAACCCTCCAAGTAATTGGGGTAGGGATGACACCCACAAATCTTCACTATTGTAGTAATAAAGTGTATCTAATGAAGGTTACAATGTTTTGATCATGAGACATGATCTACCTTGTGAAGGGTTTTCCCTATTTAAAGGCTTACAAATATTATTAGGTCTTGCCCTATTAAAGGATTTCAACACCCTATTAGAAGTGTTCCTTGCTAAAATACTTTAACTTACAACTAAGTAAGCACCTTTTTAAAGGATCTCAATACAACCTACTAGAACTACTTTATAAAGAGATTTTGACAGAAATCACCTATTAAAATGTCTCAACATTGATCCTATGGTTAGTACTTGATTGCCTAATAATACATCACCTCTAAACTGATGTCTTCTTGATTGTTCTTCATCAGATGTCTCTTTGTTGTATACTCTTCTCTTTCCTCTATTTTTCTCTAATTGATTTTGCAATGTAATCTCACTTCTAGCTCCTTAGCCACCATGAATGCTCTATTTGTGCATGAAAATTTCTCTATACTCTACTTCAACACCTTACACACTCTCTAGAGAGTTTAGGGTTTTTCCTCCTTAAGAAGACTTTACTGACTTAGGGTTAGGTATGAATCTACTGCTAAGATTCATCCAGTTTGCCACTCAATCCTTGCCATTTTTTGATTGGCTTCATGTAATTGAATTGGGAATGGAACTTTAGATTTTTCCTTATCTCCAAAATATCATAATTCATATTAAAGTTAGCTCAAGAATAGTTTATATAGTTTTTTGTGCCATTACAAACAAATATGTCAAAACTATCTTACTTAGTACTTGAAGTTTGTAATGCTTGGCATACACTAATCTTTCTGCTATGACTCAACATGTGTATCACTTGGCATCTATTGTTCACTCAGTTTCTAAATCACTTGGCATACATTATTTTCTTAGCACATGAATGATTCGACACTTGAGTGACTCAGTAGTGGCTCAACTCTCACTGTGAATTTGACATGCTATATAATATACATGTTGTGCTCAACATGTACTACTTATTCAACATGAACTAAGTAAATAACTTAAGTGTGTTGACACTCACTTTTAAAAACCAATCTAAGATCAACACCCATCATGGTGCCATGGATGTAAGTCTATATCAATGAACAAGATGACAAAAAATCAATGTAGACCTCCTCCTTTCATGACCAACAATAAGCTAGATCTTGAAGAGGAAATGCTCACAAAGGATACTACAATGCTAGATAGAAACCTCCTTGCTTAGATTCTTGAAAATATAGAATACTTGAACTCCTTGAATGCAAAAGGAAAAAATCTTGACTTGAGAGAAAGAGCTTGGATTACTTCAATTTTTGAATGAATGAAATATAAAAATAAAGCCTTCAAGTCTTCCTATATATGAGTTTTCAAATAGGAAAACATTACAAGATGATAATAGAGGAAAAATAAAACTAATTAAGCCCCTAAGGCCTTTTTAGGTCTCGAGCCCCAAAACTATTGGGGACTATGTTGACATTGATTGACCTAGTTTTGAGGTTGAGGTATATAGTGCCATAGAAACAAGAGGTAGATACCCATAGAAATAGGGTGGAAAAGGGAAGAAGATAGGAGAAAAGGGGATCAAGCATAGACATATTCATGGTCCAAAGAAGACATTAAGGAGAGGGTGTTAAAATTTCTTAAAAGGAAAGTGTATCCATTTTAAGATGGTACAACTATGAATTAGGAACTCCATAATTATTTCACAAGTATGAAATGTTGGTCCGAATAGGTATTGAAGGTGGGGGGGGGGGGGGGGGCTAGGGGGTAAATAGGTATGTTCGATTCCACTGATTCTACTAGTTAATGCAACTAGCTTTAGAACACACACTTTCTCTCTAAAACTTTTACTGTTAATATAATGATAAAATCTATATAGTATGACCATCCAAGATCACAAAAACATTATTACATCAATGAAACAAGTATTTTTATGTGGAAACCCCCAACATGAGGGTAAAAACCATGGTGAGAGTACACTCACTAGCCTTTCCTTGCAAGTAAAAGGGTGGCCTATTAAAGGCCTACATTTGTTCCTTTTGAGAACATATCCTATTAGGAATGCTTATAATAGCTTAGGATTACAACTACCTATCAAGAATACCTCACTAGAGGATTCCAACCTTGTCCTGAGAGATACCTTGTTAGAGGATTTAAAATGATTATTATAAGTCTTCCCTATCAAAGGCTTACAATAGTTATAGTTGTTAAAAAGAAAACTTTAAATATTAGATCTTAATACTTGGAACACCTTGCTTGGTAGATCCTTTGTGAAAACTCCTCAAAGATGTTCTAGTCTCCTTCCTCTTTTATGGCTTGGTTAACATCCTTTCTTACCTTCTTCTTCCTTGTTCTTCACAGACTAGTTTAATATTTCTCTCTCTCTTCATAACTAATTTGGTTGACCATCAAAAATATTTGTCCAACATAGTTACAAAAATAATGGCAACAACCTTGTCTTCTCCTTCAACAACAAAAACCAAACCAACCACTTCAAAATGAAGTCTAATAAATCTTAAATCATGTCCACTATCTATAGATTGAAAACCTAAAAGTTATCTCAACCAAACTAAAAATTTGAAATTTGAATTGCATAGTGAGAATAGTCACAAGATACTTGTGAGCACCTATCCATAGATGCCTATACTTGTAGGCCTACTATCTATCTATAAGTATAAACATAAACCTAGGTCCTTGAGTAATTTATCCATATTCCATCACTTCTCTCTTTATACATATTAGATTCCTATTAGACTTTTTTTTCTTTGTCACATCAATGGTGACTAGGCCACGACCATCAAACTTCCACATCCTTCTTTGTTCTTCTATCGAAACTGGCATGCTAGTATATTAGTGGTTGCACTTGTAATACTTCAACTCTTCTTGTTAAATGAATTTTAATCAATGAAAATAATTCAATAATTACTCAATTTTTAAATTATCTTCTCACCATTTTCCTAGTTATTCATGATGATGTAGTTTAGTCCTATAATCTCCCATTTTGGCATTGATGGAAAATTGTTTATACTTGTATATAAATTTATAAGTTAACAAGACTTAGATTCCTTCATAGGGTCAAGCTAGCCTATCTCCTTTTTTTCTATCTTTGGCCTTAAACTTTTCATGTCTACTAGCCCCTTCATATTGCCTCCTTTTGTGTGCTCCTCTTCATCTCTTTCTTCTTTCTCACCTTTCATCACCTATTTATTTGCATCATCATCTCCCCGTTTGAATTTATCTTCTTTTTTATCTTCTTCTCTTTTCATCCACTCATTTCTCTTTTCATCTTCCCTATTTCTTCATTCATCATCTTCCCCTATTTTGTTATGCTTTTCTCCCCCCTTTTTATCATAAATGACAACAGGTATTGCTAGGATACCTATTGGTTCTCTCTCGTAGGTATATTCTTCCAATTTGATGTCCATCTTCATTATTCTTCCTCTCTAGAAATTCTCAAATATATCCTTGATATTTCTCATATTGTATTTAGTAGAGTCTCCCATGACTCTTACATATGTTTTAGTGCTAGTATTGCACTCCTAAGATCTTCTAGTTGTCTGCACAGTGCATGTTTTGTCTCTTTTGGTAGCATGGCTATTTAAATATCCTCTTCGCTTAGATGTACACTACTGATCCTTATTAATAGGGTTAGAAATTATTTTAGTTTATTAGTCAAATAGCTTATTTCTCTTCTTTTTCTCATAGTTGATGTACTAGATACATTATATCCTCAATCTTTGTAATATGATCCATGATCAATCCATAGAGGTGATCACAAGCTTGAGAAACTTCATCATTCTCCTTTTCTCCAAATTACCTATTAAGGTGTGAGACGTTCCTAGTTTCTAAAAGACTCAGGCAATGTCCTTCAATGCTTACAACAGTTCACCCTTGAGCATCATTATTTACTCTTTCTTCTCTTCTACTAGCTTCTTCTCTTTTTCAAGAAATCTTGTTGGAATGTATTATTTTGTAAGCATTGGAATCTTTCCTTATTTCTCATGTAGATGTTTTACAATATCCTTGATTTGACTAACTAGATCATCATTCTCCTTATAGGATGTTCCTTTAGTAACTCCCTTTAGTATATCATGAGCATTTACCAAAGAGATTTCTCTATCATACCTCTTGTTGTTCAACTTCATCATCTTGTAGTTTTCCTTGATGCTAGTATATTTATTTAGTTCCTTTGAGTTCATGTGCAAAAATTAGTTTTCCATTTCTTTTAATCATTCTCCAAGATCCTGTATCTTTGTAGCTTATGCTGCATTAACATCATAGAGTTCACCTTTATCCTTAGATTTCAATGACTCTTCTAATTTTTGGGATTCTTGTCTCCCTCTTCTCTTTCTACTATTTTTGAATACTTCTAAATCTCTTTCCCTTTTGTCCTTGGCCTTCTTAGACTTCTTGATACTCCTTTTTCCTTTGGACGATGTCATTTTTATGGCCTAGACTTTTCTAGTGTCTTCTCTTATTGAGTTGATGGAAAATCCTCTTTCTTTTGTGTCTACTCTATATATTTTTCTTGCTCATCTCCTTTATCTTTAGGAATATCCGTTGTGGGCATTTGGGTATCACCCATTCCATCATCTATTTACTTTTTTTTTCTATTCTTCCTTCCCTTTCTCCCTATTTTCTAGCTTTTGTGTGACTAGTTGCATCATAATCTATTCCTTCTCCATTCTTTGGACTAGAGTCCATTGTGGCCATGTATATGATACTTGGATGAATTTTATTCATCAAGGAATCATCCTTCTATTTCTCCTTTTTCATTGTTGGTTCTATGGAGAACTATTGTTTCTCTCCACTTTTGTTGGGCTCTTTGTTTAGGTTTTGACTTATCTATATTTTTTGATCAATTTGTACAATAGATTGATTTATAGTTATCTTTTTAAAGATCTTGAGACCTTTAGTTTTGGTCTCCTTTAGCTTGTCCTTTGACTCTTGGCCTTTCCCTTTCTTCTTTTCGAAGCTTGCATTTTCATGTTCATATAATTGATGCAAAAAAATCATGGCATTTGCAAAGGCATCCCTCTTCATAGCTATAGTTATAAGAGATACATTATATTGTGGACTAGTTTTCCATCTACATCAATCCACTAGATTTTTTATGTCCTTCTTTTCAAATTAGGTCTAAGCTTAGCTAGAGTATCCTCTAGCATATTCCTCCATTCTAGTGTGCCCTTAGACCATGTCTCTTTTATTCTCATAAGTAGTTCCCTTGGAAGCTATGAACCTATATATTGAGTGATGTTCTATTGAACACTCTGAAACTCACAAGTACAAATTTCACAATTTTATTTCTTATTATTGAATTTTAAAAATCTATTATCTAATGTACTATAATTTCCATTTCTTTTCTATATCTTCGAGAACATTCTTGACTAAAAGCTTCTTAGCTTCCTTTGGATATTTGAGATTCTTCGTGTTGGTTTCTTATTCCTCTTGAGATTTTTCTTCCTCTGATTGGATGGGAGGTTTCTTCTTACTCTTCTCTAGTGCCTTCCTCTTTTAGGTCTCCATTTTTGGAGGCTTGGTAGAAATAGGATTCTTCTTTCTCTATGTTTCTTCTTCCTCTTTAGATTCAAGTTCAAGTGAAGAGTCATCTTTGTTTCTAGTCAAGGATTCTCTTCACTTTATAGGATGCTTCATCTTTAGCCTATTGAACAACTTTTCCTAAGCTCTTCTTCTTCTTCTCCTCCTTAAAGAATTCTCTTTACTCCTTCATCTCTTTTCTCCTCTCTTTGATTTTTTCAAACCTTTATTTCTCCTTATTAACAAGCACTGTCTGTAATTAGTTAATGACCTTTCCAATTGAGTCTATTAGAAAAAATTTCAACACTCCCTTCGAGATTCATGATAAGGGCTTAACTATCTCCTATGTACTATAAGTTGACTGGTTGTATTAGGCATTAATAGATTGGTCTTATGGTGCAAAGACAATCCCAATCTAAAAAGTGGTAATCAAAGCTTAGTCATATTTAAATCCTCACACCCTCAGGTATAAATGAGGTGGAGATTGTTGGAAATTTTTTTAGCATTCCCTTCAAGATTCATGATAATGGATTAACAGCTTCCTATGTACTAGAAGTTGAGTGGTTGTATTGGACATTTATAGATTAGTTTTTTGGTCAAACAATAACCCCACTCTAATAGAGTCTTCCTCAACCTAAAAGGGTAGTTCAGTCAACCAATGGGTTTGTGATTTGACTCCCTATGCTATGAAACTATTTGTTCTTGGCAAGAAATAAATACTTCTTCTATAATCATTGGTTATACTTACATGTTATTGTGATGTGTAGCCTAATTAGACTCAAAGGTTTATTTGGCATGGTCTCCCCCAAATTATTTCTACAAGAGTTTTGGGGCAGCTCCCCCAAGATGGGGTCAAGGTGCAGTGCCCCTTGCAGGGTCCTTGTGTCTTGTGTTCTCTACTATGTGATCTATTATTTTTTGATATTAGTTATATTTTCATGTAATTGTTATTTATATTTGTGGTTAATTTTAACAAGTGGTATCAGAGCTAGACTATCATCATTTTTTCATTCCTAGGTGAAGGTTGAGAAGTTTAATGGGAAGAAATTTTAATGGGAAGAACTTTTACTTATGGAAAGTAGAAATGGAGGACTATCTTTATCATAAGAATTTATGGCATCCATTGGAAGGAAAAGCCAAGACACAAGGAATTTTGAAAGATGAGGAGTGAGAAATTTTGGATAAAAAGCTACTTGAAAGTATTCAATTATGCCTAACATAATCGATGACTTATAATATTACAAAAGAGAATATGAACAAGGAGTTGATTTGAACCTTAGTGAAATTGTATGAAAAGCCCTCTGCTTCAAACAAGGTATTTCTCATGAAGTGTTTATTTAATATGAAGATGATAGAAGGTGGATCTATTGAAGATCATTTAAATGAGTTTAATACAATTACTACTTAATTATCTTCTATAAATGTTAATTTTGATGATGAAATTAGCACTCTCTTACTTTTGTGTTCTTTTCTTCAAAGTTGGAATGACTTGGTAATGGTTGTGAGTAATTTTTTTTCTAGAGTTAATACCCTAAAATCTAATGATGTGATTGGTGTTATTCTGAGTGAGGAAACCTGTAAGAAAACCTCACATAGATCTACATCAAGAAGTTTTTTGAACATACAAAGAAGAGGTAGAATGAATGAGAGAAGAAATAATTCTAAAAATCATGAGAAATAAAGAGGAAAATCAAAGGGGAAGAGGTCTCAATCTAGAGGACCAAGAGATTCTTGGTACCATGGGAAACAAGCGCATAAGAAGAAATATTGTTGGATTTGAAAGAAAAATGAAGGAGATAACCTAGAAGGGAACACAGAGGCAATCATGGTAAGTAAGAAATCTAAAGAGGATTCTTTGCTTCTTTCTTTAGAAAGTTTTGATGATTCTTGGGTTATTTTGTGGGTTCATTTCATGCTACACCACATAGAGGTTATTTTATTGATTATGTTCAAGTGGATTTTGGGCTTGTTTATTTGGGGGATAATGAACCTATTTAAATTGTTGGAAAGGGAAAATTTATTGTTAAGTTGAAAAATGGGAATCATTGGCTACCACATGAGGTAAGACATGTTCCAAGGGTGAGTAAGAATTTAATTTTAGTAGGGCAACTTAGTGATGATGGTTACGTCATTACTTTTAATGATTAAATTTGGAAGGTTAAAAAAGATTCCCTTACAGTATCAAAAGGTGTGAATGTAGGCACCTTATATCCTTGTACAAGTCATACTATTCCTTCTACTTTAATTATTTAAGAGAAAAATGAATGTTCAGGAATTAGTGGTTGCAATTGAGCAGGGAGAACAAATAGTTGTTGTAGATTCTTATACAATGCTATGCCACAAAAGACTTGGGCACATGAATGAGAAAGGTATGAAATTACTTCATTCAAAGAAATTTTTTGTTAGGTCTGAAATGTGTCAATATGAAATTTTGTGAAAGTTGTGTGTATGGAAAATAAAAAAGAGTGAGTTTTGTGAAGAGTGGGAAGGAAAAGAAAAATAAGAAATTAGAGCTTGTGCATATAGATGTATGGGGAGAAGCTCAGGTATCTTCCCTTGGTGACTCTCATTATTACATTACATTTTTTGATGATGCAACTAGAAAAGTATGGGTTTATTTTCTTAGACATAAATTTGATATATTTCAAACTTTTAAGAAATGGAAATTCTTGGTTGAAAATTATATATGTGATTTGTGGGCCTCAGATTCTCATACACACTTCAACATGGTCATTACCTAAGACATCATCTTAGAATGAACATTGAATTCTTCAATCAAGTAATCTAATAGAGTGGCCTCTTGCCTTCTAACTAGAAGGATTTTTCCTTTTCTTTCAGATCAAGAAGTGGGAAACAAGACCTTTTAGTACAAAGGATCTATGCAGCTATATGATAGTGCAATTGGGTAAAAGTACAAACTTGTATCACCCTTTTAAAAAGGAAAAGGCTAACAAAAGTATAACTATTCACCTTCAATGACATAAATCTTGTATTATCATTTAGAATTTGGAAATGAAGTAAACTAACGAAATGTGTAGAAATGGATGAAGTTTAGGATTATATTTTTTAATAATTATTTAGAAAAAAATGATATAATTTCCTATTTTTAAAGACAACTATTTAGTTGCTAAAAAACACTAGAAATTAGGGGTCTAGTTCCCACCATAAAACTACACAAAAATAAACTTAGTTCCCTTGGATCTTAGATTATGTTATAGATAACATATGTAGCTAGAACAATCAAAACTAAAAATTGGTTTTAGATCTATATTTTCTCTTTTATAAAAATTCAAATTTCAACTTATTTGAATCGATAGTTTTCATCTCCCACCATATTTTTGAAAATAAATCTATTCCAACAAAAATATAAACTATAGATTCTTGGAGATGACTCTCTCCTCTAGAATTTCATATAATTAATTTTTTTTTTGATATGATATAATATTTTCTTCTTTCTCAAAATTGACATCTTTTCGAGTCTTAAAATACGTACTTGTAGTTTTTTAAATTATAATATACCATAGCTAATTAAACCACTATGAAATCTAAATGAGAATATTCTTGACTTTGAGATCTATAAAACGGTGTTTATATATATGTCATAAAAAATAGTAAGAGTTATTGAAACATTAGTTTTCTAAAATAATTTTATTTCTTTAGTAATTGGATACTAACTACTATAAAAAATGTGCTTAATAGACATTTCCAATTGGAAAAGTGTAAGGCCATATATAACTTAGCTAGGATAAATTTATCAAGGTCATATGTTTGAACAAAATTATTTTTTAGCTAAAAATACTCAAATTCAGTCATTTTGATAAGTCGGCCTAAAAGGTGACACAACTTTGTACATTCACCCAACTAATCTAGATGAAGTGCAATTCTAATCTAATAACAAGAAAATAAAATTAAGCTATATGAGTGCATTTTAATTTAGATGATACTTAATGCTAAGCAATTATGAAAGCTATGAAAATATTAAGTAATTATCTATTTTGATAGTAATTAGATGTAATTCAATTCTCTTCCCCATAATGAGGAATTAGAAGCTTCTTAAATATAATCCCTAAAATCAACCAATGATCGAGATCAATAGGAATGGATGCTCAAGATTGAAGCTGAGCTTTAGTTAGGGTGGAAGATTCCTAGTTTAGGTGAGATTAACTAGATGAGATCCTAAGTATAATGAAGAATGAACTAAAATTCACCTAAGTTTGAGAATACGTTGAATAAGTCAATTCCAATTTGAGAGATAGATCACTTAGAATTCCCATTCCTAAACTAAAGATAAGATTTGGAAGATTATTTAATTTAATAAAATGAGATATGACTTCATAAATGTATATTTCTAATTAATTGAGTAATTAAACCCAATAATTGAAATAAAGACATTATCTCATTAAATTACATATGTTTAATTCTCTTGCACATTATCTTTAAGAAGTAATTTAATTTAACCAAAGTATGAAAACTTTAAATTAAATTAAATCTAATCAATAGGTTCAATGTAGCTAATTTGAGTCAATACTTAGGAAGTAAATTGAGAATGTGATTAATGTAGATTAGGGTTTTCTACATCTAACAATTAGGTCAAGTAGAAATAACTAGAAAAAGAATTGCCTAATACAATAGGAATTAGGGTTGATCAAAATAGACTAGAATTGGTTTACATGGCAATGTGCCAATTTTGGGGTATTGCATTTTCCCATCTTTGAATGGATGTGTGAGCAGCATGTTCAATTCAAAGAAATTAGAAGTATGATGCAAAGATCCAAAAATGAGATTGGTTCCAAAATTAATGACATAGAAACCAATTGATAAGTTGTTAAAGGTTATCTCTAGAACAAAGCCTAACATTAAGGATTCTAGATAGAACACCTAGAGACTATGGTTGATAAGATTTAAAAGATAATCCCTAGAAAAGAGCTTAACCTTAAGGAATCTAGATAGAACACATAGATACCTAGATTGATAAGGTTTTAAAGATTATCTCTAGAATGGAGCTTAACCTTAAGGGATTCAAATAGAACACCTAGATACCTAGGTTGATAAGCTTTTAAAGATTATCTCTAAAGTGGAGCTTAAGCTTAAGGGATCTAGATAGAACACCTAGATGACTATCCATAAAAGATAGAAAGATCCCATCATGAGTCATAGAATCATCCCTATAATGAGGCTTGACCCTTAGGAGTTAGGGCTTAGACTGTCTCGATACCTATCCATCAAACTTTGATAAGGACTACTATAAGATGTGATTAGCTAATCAAAAGATGAGATAGATGACGTAGATGTTAGATAGAAAAGGGACAATATGCCTTGAGTGACGAGGACATGAGATTCAGATTGAGTTGAAATTTAGATTCACTGATGTAATCATCCTTCCCCCTCAGGAGTGAAATCAAAAGATGACACACCAAAAATATGATGTAGAATAGTATTGGTCTACCTCACAATAGGTGTATCATAGTCATGCTCTGGACCATGCTTAGGAATAATGTATTCAATCTAAGGACTATTTTTCCCACTATGAGGTGCATTTAATCTTGTCAACCCAGGGACATATACTTGAAATGGTCTCTTAATGAGTCATTAAGCTTATGTTGTAGGAAAGTAAAATGCAAGGAAAAGAACTTACAATATTGTTGTAGGAAACTAAGACACTTAACTCTATGAATACTGGAAATACAATGAAAGGCTAACAAATATTCTAACTCAATTCATCCACTATAACTATTCTCATAGATGTTGTAGGAACATTCATGAAGTGTGATGCTACAGGAAAGAACTTACAACTTCTACTTATAATACTAAAAATGCTTGGAAATAAATCTATACTATCCTAATCTAATCCACCTTCCAAGTGAGCCCCCTTGGTTAGCTTCAACTAAACTACTAACATAGGATAGAAGACAAAAACTATTTCATTACATTTTAGAAATTCATTACATGGAAACAACACATAGAATTGTTAAAACACAACTCAATGTAAGAGTTAACAGTTTGTTCCCATAAACTTTTCCTTCTTCTAACTAAACTAACACACTTGGTCTAATTCCTAAATATAGGAGATCAACACTTATTCCAAAACAGAAAAGTAAACAACCTAGCTATAGATCCATAGGAGAGAAAGAAGGAAAATAACAGCTCAAGGTGGGAAGAAGAGATAATGGCTTAAGGTGGGAATAATAAAGTATAAAAATGCGATTACCATTAGAATAAATGTGGAGAATGTAGTAAGTCTTCATAGCTCCTGCATACTTGTTGTTGTGTCCTTTGGAACCATTATGACTTTCCTCCACCATTGCTACACCTCAATGTTCTTTTCTCTTTGAATGCTATTGGTTGTCTTCACGCTCATCCTTGAATTCTTCCAATCATCTTTAGCTTCATTGCTAATAGGTTAGTTATAATGTAGAGATAATTGCAAATAAGCATTTTCAAATTAAATTCAAATATAAGAACACACATTTTGATAATTATATGAAATACCGCATCATATATATGATATTGGCAAAAGATGACATACTATCTACCCATAGGTTAATCATTGGTTTAGGTAAACATAGTTCCACAAATGTGTTGATGAAAATGAAATAGAGTATTAACAAAGTATTTAAAAACTATAATGAAATAGAGGCAATAATTAGGCTCATCAAGTATATCAAGAGAGATAGGAGAAAATGGGATTCTGAAGAATAGAGAAGAGATCAAAATAATAAGAAGAAAAATTTGAAGTGATTTTGAGCTCCAAAAGACCAAGTTTGACCAAAGTTAACTAGGGTTAACTTTTCCCAAAATTATGGAAAATTGGAAGAAATTGTGAGTTGAAAAGATTCCAAGATTCACAAAGTATCAAAAAAATTGGACTACACAAGTGTTCAGTTGCATCATTCCCAAAATTTTTAATTGCAATTTTGAGCTTCTTAAGTGTGTCAGATTTTGAATTCGATCTCGAAAATGGATTTAGAGTAGTCAAATTAGTTAGGGGGGTTTTCACATCAATTAGAGCATTTTGAAAAATCAGGTCAAAACCTATATAAGGGCCCAAAGGGTCATTTTCTAATCATTTACACTTTTGTCTTTTGTGGAGAAGAGAGTTCTGAGGCAAAAATGGTGGTCCCCTTGTCTACACATCGATTCGAGTGCTTCCAACAACAAAGTCAGCTGATAGACTATGGACATCTGGTAACTAGTCAATAACCTTGCTTCACATTTAATTTTTCATGCTTTTTGAGGTAGTTTAGGACATTTTAAAGTGTTTTTAATTGTTGGCTTGTTGGTTCTTGCACAATGATGTCTCTCCTCATGCGAAGCCAGTCAGAGTTTGTGCGAAGAAGTACCAACCTGGTACTTCA
Source organism: Cupressus sempervirens (assembly GCA_028749045.1). Taxonomy (NCBI): domain Eukaryota; kingdom Viridiplantae; phylum Streptophyta; class Pinopsida; order Cupressales; family Cupressaceae; genus Cupressus; species Cupressus sempervirens. The sequence continues at coordinate 640,931,013 of CM053793.1, forward strand.
TCACATGGCTTTGTGGGGTTTCTTGCATGGTGGATACCCATCTGTCATGTGAAAAACCCTAAGTTTGTCTCATTTTTCACTTCTTACTTAATTGATTCTCATGCAAGAAAATATATCCCCACATGAAGATGTATAATCTCGCACGAGAACCTAATATCTCACACAAAATTTTGGTGTTAAATGCAAGTTTCTGCATTTGAAATTTTAGTTTTAATTGAACTTTCACTCTGCATTTTTCCATGCTTGTTTAGTAGAGACTTATCATTTGCTTATTGTGTTCAATCTATGCTGGTTACATTTGTCGATGTCAGATTTCAATCTCATTACTTATCATACAGAGCTTTCTTTTGAAGAGTTGATGATGCCAATATGGATCACATTGACAGATTCGGTTTAGCATATCTTTGCCAAATTCCACTAGTGTTGGTGAATCATGACCTACTGACCACACTAGTGGAGCATTTCTATTCAGAGATGAACACTTTTCATCTTCCATAGGGGAAGATGACTATCACACTGAAGGAAATGTAATGGATGTTGAGGATCCCTTTCCAAGAGCCAAGAGTGGTCTATGACACAATGCCACAAGTAGACATAGAAGTACTAAGAGTCATCTTTAAGGAGGAGCTAATCATGGGATGAATTATCACCTAGGAGGAGCTTGTGCACACCCTTGGGCATACACACAGATTGGTAGTGGTGCTATGGATATTTATCAGTTGTTTCTTGATGCTTGATAGGGGCTAGCATGGACTACAATGTGGATGGGACTAGATGTTGTAGATCATGCTGGTGACATCAGAGAGATATGGGTGAGATTAGTGCATGCTCACCCATATGTTCCATGGGATGCATGAGATTGTCTACCATGAGAGGAGGAGCATGGCAACTAGTGTATATGTTCTCCAGATATGGGCCCAGGAGCACCTTCTAGTTACTAGACCCATTTTTGTGGATGAGAGGTAGCCCATGGAGCCATATATTTTTAGATATAGAGGCTAGCTTACGCAAATAGCTCTAAGGAAGACCAAGTAGTGGAGCGCTCAATTAGATAACTTGGTGGTCATATTCTAGAGATTGTGGAGAGAGACAAAGGTCTAGGATAATGCTGAGGTAGAGCTTGGTTATATGTTTGCCTCCCAACCATTGATTGGCTGGTTTATATAAGTTATTGAGAGATTTCCTTTGACTCATGTGTGGTGATAGTACTATCAACCACATGACATTTCATAGGAATATTATTCATATGCATGGCTAGCTATAGATTAAGATTGAGGGTGGGCGAAGAGATTAGACCTTGGATGGTCAATGATCAACATTCACACTATAGTGGCCATCAAGTGGGACTGTCTACTAGTAGTAGCTGATGGAGGGATGACTCCAACTTATTAGGCCCATTTTGCTAGACATCCCTTTCTATAGTTCATAGAACTAGTAGGGATGGTTGTAATGATCTAGCCAATATAGATGCCACCATGATAGCTATACCAGCCATAGTTGGAGGGCATGAGACATAGGACATGCCAAGTGTAGATCCCAGCTTAGTGGATGAGAATGGACCTAGGTGCCAGAGGTAGTGGAACATGGTAGAGGTGGCCACAAGGGGAGATGGGATCTCTAGAACCCATAGGAGGAGATGTATAGAGGCCTTGAATATAGGCCGAGTAGTCAGTAGAGTAGCCAACAAAGAAAGCTGATGATGAGATGTAGGACTAGCCTACTATAGGGACCTAAGATGCTCTAAGGAGAGAGAGAGAGAGAGAGAGAGAGAGAGAGAGAGAGAGAGAGAGAGAGAGAGAGAGAGAGAGAGAGAGAGTAGATTCACACAATACAATAGTAGCTAGGAGAGCTATAGGTATAGGTAGCTATGAGAGACCCATAGATTGTTGACCAAGAGTAGGAGATTTAGGAGCTGTAAGAGTAGTTAAAGTGAAAAACATAGAGATCTAAGCAACAACAGGATGAAATCCAGCTACAGTTAGCCAGGGCAACCTATTATTTTGCAACTTATTGAGCAATTTTACTACATGAGGCTGAGTAGGTGGCTTAATTTTCATGATATGCTAGAGAGTTTGGGGTGCATAGCTAGCTACGAGACCTTATATGCCTCCTCCTCCTCATCCTTTGCGACCAGCAAGAGGTGAGAGGGAAAGAGAGAGTTAGATACATTTTTTTCCCTAGTTTTGATCTGACTATGTATCCCTTGGTGTGCCAACACCATTTTGTACCATTTTTGATCGACAACACTTGAGAAATGCCCATTTTTGTACTAATGTACACTTATATATATATATATATATATATATATATATATATATATATATATATATATATATATATATATATATATATATATATATATATATATATATATATATATATATATATATATATATATATATATATATATATATATATATATATATATATATATATACATACATACATACATACATACATACATATGAGATTTTGAGTCAAGCACCATTTGCATTTGTCATCTTTCTTTCTTTAAAGCTTGTTGTACATCAAATGTTTATGCTGTGATTATGCATACAAATTTGATATGATAATTGAATGTAGTGTAGATGAGTTGGATTATGAAGTCATGTACAAAATACAAAATGTGAATGAACTAACTGTAGACACCTAAAAATCCTTTAAAAAATAAAGCATTTTTATTTTTTGAAAAAATACTTGATGACATCATCATTTATTAATTAATTAATTAATTTTTATCCCATTAAATCCCTTTATCTTAATTAAAAATATTTAATTAAGAAATCCCTCCCAAAAATGTTTAAATCTTATTTAAACATTATTTCCTTATTTATTAATTATTTAATTAATAAATTGACCAAAAATCCTAAAATAAATAAATAATTTATTTTTTTCCCAAAACTTGGCCAATTTCCTTATGACCAATAACCTCTTCCAAAATCTTCTAATCCTTCTTTAATTTCGATTAAAGGCTAATCTCATCATTTCCTACCCCTAATCCCAACTCAAAATATTTAATTAAGATTAAATATTAATCCTCATGTTTATTAAAAAAGTTTTAATAAATATCTCCTCAACCCAAACCCTTGAAATAAATAAAACTTTATTTATTTCCTAAAAATCTAATTTATCCTCATCCTAAGAAGTTCTAGACTCTTCTAGAAAGTCTTCATCCTCATCCTAGGAAATTCTAGACTATTCTAGAAAGTCTTTATCCTCATCCAAAGTCTAGAATCTTCTAGAAGATGTCTTTAAACCTAATCCTAATCCCCTCCTAACCTTGTCACATTCCCTAAACATGGGTTAAAACTTACTAACCCAAGCCAAAGTTAACAAATATCTCCTCCTTCACCCACCCTCATTAAATGCCATCCACTTGCCTATCCCTAAGCTAATCCTAAACCATCCTAATCCATCCTCTAATCATTTGCACAAGCCTAAACAAGCTTAAAACCTTCCTAATCAAGTCCAAGTCGAAATTTCTCTCATCACCCTCAAAATATCTCAACCATAAAACTTTATGAAGTCCACTAGGTCATAAATGACTCTTACAAGCCCTTTTATTGCTCTTACAAGTCATTATGAGGGTCTTTATGAAGATTTTATCCCTTGAGCCTCCTTTGTTGACTCATCCTTCCCCTTTCCTCCATCCTCTCACCATGTGACATGTGTCACTCCTTGATTGGCTATAAGGAAGCACAATCCATGTGCTCTCCTCTCATGCAATCTGAGCCCTCCATAAGCTTTTTCCCATCCTTGCATCTTAGCCCTCAATCCCTCAAGCCTCTTGCCTATAAATTGGATCCTTCCCCTTTGCAAAATAACACAATCCATGAAGTAAAGTTATAATGCTATTTTGAGAGCCAAATCCATACTAAAGCCATCTATCCACACCAAAAATCCACAATCATCCATTGAAGCCTTTGGAAGCATATTGAGCATACATCCTATCCTCAAAAGCTTCGCCATTACATGCTAAGTCATACCATCCAACTAGTCTCCAAGATTGACCCTCTCAAGTATATGCTCTCTAGAACAGCACTTACAGGCCGTTTGGCCAAATGGGTTATGCTCCTTAGTGCATTTGACATCCAGTATGTGGATAGAAAGGCAATCAAAGGGCAAGCTATAGCAGATCACCTAGCTGATGCACCTCTAATAGATGCTTATCCGTTGATCACAGAATTTCTAGATGAGCATATCTGTCTAATTGAAGAACAACCCCCATGGAAACTTTATTTTGATGGCTCATACACATCTCATGGATCAGGGGCAGGAATATTTTTGGTCACACCTCAAGGAGATTATATTCCAAAAGCCTTCAAGCTACAATTCCCTAGCACCAACAATATAGTTGAATATGAGGCCCTCATAGCAGGATTAAAGATAGCTGCAGAATGGAACATTGTTGAGCTACAAATCTTTGGGGATTCTCAGCTCATCATCAAGCAAGCCCTAAATGAATATCAAACCAAAGATGAAAAGCTATTACCCTACAAAGAGCTAGTTGATCAGCTAACCCAACATTTTACAAAGCTTTAGTTTACACAAGTGCCTCGAATACAAAACAAAGCAGCAGATGCTATGGCTACTATAGGCTCGCTCTTGGAAATTCCCCAAGTAGCTACACAGTATGAGTTTTTAGTGGAGCAACTCCTCACACCCGCCTATGCAAATGAGGATTCAAACCGTGTTTGTATCTTGGTTGGTCCCCAATCCCCTTGGTACCATGAGATTCACGCTTACCTTAATGATGGTATCATATCCCCTCACCTCACACGTACCCAACGCCAGAACCTCATCCAAAAATCATCCTGCTATGTTATCATAGCCAATACCCTATATCGTTGGGGTTATCACGATACTCTCTCTTGATGTTTAGACCAAAATGAGGCTGCGATGGTGTTAAAGGAAGTACACTCTGGACTTTGCGGTGCCCACACGAGTGGTATTGTCCTAGCGCGACAAATCCTTAGAGCAGGCTACTATTGGCCTACCATTGAAGAAGACTCCTGTGACTTTGTCAAAAAGTGTCTCCCATGTCAGCAGCATGCAAATCTTGTGCACGCTCCAGCATAGGATCTACAACCTATTGCACCACCTTGGCCTTTCGCTTGTTGGGGCCTTGATCTAGTTGGAACTATCACACCCCTCTCATCTGATGGACATAAATGGATAATAACAGCTACAGACTATTTCACTAAATGGGTGGAAGCAATCCCCCTAGTCTCAGCTACAGGAGTTTAGGTCTCCAAGTTCATCTTGTACCACATTGTTTGCCGATTCGGCATCCCATCCACCATCTTCACCGACCACGGAGGTAACTTTGAAAATCTCAACATGGAAGAATTATGTAGTTCCCTTCGCATCCATCACCGGTTTGCTAGCCCATATTTCCCACAAGGTAACGGCCAGGCAGAGGCAACTAACAAAACCCTCCTCAAAATTCTAAAGAAAGTTGTCAATGATTCCGGCCGTGATTGGCACCTACAAATAAATCCAGCCCTATGGGCCTATCGAACTTCCTTCCGTACATCCACAGGCACAAATCCATACTCCCTAGTCTATGGTGCCGAAGCGGTACTACCTATAGAGGTTGAACTTCCCTCCTTGGGCATATCTTTGCAAGGGAAAATATCAGATGAAGAATATAGAGTAGCTCGGCTCACCCAGCTAGATCTCTTAGACGAGAAGCAACAACAAGCCTATGATCATCTCACAGTCTATCAAACTCATCTCAAAAGGAATTTCAACAAGAAGGTGCTTCCACGACACTTTTAGCCAGGTGACATGGTCCTTAAAGAAAACATGAAAGTCCAAGTAGATCGAGAAAAGAAAGGCAAGTTTGAACCTACATGGCTTGGTCCTTATGTTGTCACTGCTTCCTTTGGCTCTGGAGCCTATTAGCTATCTACACTGGAAGGAGAACTCTTGAATGATCCTACTAACATCATTCATCTCAAGAAGTTCTATGCCTTAAGATCCTTGGTATACCTAGCTTTTGAAAAAAAAAAAAAAATAGCAAAGAGAAATAAGCGTCCAATGGTGAAAACTTGGCAATTCAAGCGCCTTGGATAGGTACCTTGGTGAAAACCTGGTAATTCAGGCACCTTGTGTACTAAAGACTAATCCATTATCTATCACTATCCTATCCCTCATCCATTCACCCACCATCCCATAAGAAACACTTGCTTGTTCCCTTGGTGTTCCAACCAAATATCCAAAATCTGATGAAGCTTGTAAATACCTCCTATACAGCTTGTAAATCTTGTACCAAAGCTTGTATTATACCTTGTAAATCTTGTACCATACCTTGTCTATCCGAATCTTGTCCAAGGTTTGTACCATATTCCAGCCTATAAATAATCCTGTATCCTAGCTTGTATACTATCACGTGCACACACAAAACCCCATTTTCACTTAAGCTTTTCGCAAACCATCTACCTATCCACCTATCACCTATTATAGACATCCCATCCTTCACAAACATTTTCATCTCACAAAAACCAAAACATGAAAAAACTTGTACATTTGTAACTTATCTTGGTCCATCAGCTTGTACATCCTCTTTAGCTTAGTATAATTGTATCTATCCAGCGTTCGTGTTAGTTCATCCTTGATCAGCATCTTGCACCCATCACACATCTTGGTTAGCTATTCCAACGCATCCTTTAGCTATATTTCCTATCACCAAAGTGTTATCTTTCTTAGTTCAGCTTGCCAGATGCATCACTCATCCAAATTCACTAGCTTCGGTGCTCTCTGATAGGTCCTTGTAGGATATAGCTTTCCTCATGTCTGATCTTGGTCCGTTAGTACCTTGTCCTACCCATCTCATTGGCAAACGGCTCTCTTTTGGATTTTCACTTTCTTTTGATTTGGGATCTTCCCTTTTGGGTCTTGAAGTATCTTTTCCAAGCAATCTCCTTGTTCCCTCCTCAAGGTTGCCACGATCTTCCATATCATGGTATGCTGCAAATGGGGCAATTAGAGCGTAAGGTCTTGATCAGGTCTTTCATTTTTTTTTCTTTTCTGCTTGTGGGTTCTCTAGTGTCATTTCCACGCTGCTTCCTCTAGGATTCATGTGTGATGCTGGGGCAATCCTTGTGTGTTTGTTTTGAGTTAGTTTGTCAGTCCTTTGGATGGTTGGTGAAAAGGCCTTGATGTTCTTGGTAACCTTGTCAATTAACCAATAGTCCTATAGCAAATCTAGTGCTCAACTACATGGTGGTACTTCTCTTTGAAGTATCCCCCCGCTCAAAAAGCTTCAATGGTTTTCCTTCATCTCCATTATCCCCCATCCATATCCAGAATCCGTCTCTCCTACCCTAGTTGATGCATCAGTATCTCTTTGAATCACTCATCACTTTTAGCTTTAGGGATCCACAATCCTAGTCTTAGGGATCCACCAATCCAAATCAACCCACCAAGCCTCATCTTTCGAGATCCACAATCCTAGTCCTAGGGATCTCTGAAACCCATCTTCCGCCAATCTAACTCTTTGAAATCCTGTTGCATCAGCTTTATAATCCCCTCATCCATCTCCATATCCTAGATTCCTTTTTATAGCACTCTTCTCCTTCATCCTCCACCTTCCCTAAGATCTTAAGCTTGCTTCCTCTTGTGCCTCTGATTCTCCCTTTATCATTCTCCCATAGTAAGAGTTTGAGCTAACTAAACCTCTTCTCTTAATCCAATCTGAGTCTCCTTGCTCATCCCAGATTCTTGTACTTTTCAAGAAGTCGCCGAGCCTTGCTTTCTCTCCCCGCCGCCTTCTTGAGGGGGCATCTCACAGTCCATTCTCTCCTCTTCTGCTCTAGCCTTGGGCATCTTATTTTCTTATCTTTGATGCCATGCCACTTGCGGCATCACATCAAAGAGGGGCAAAATGTAGACACCTAAAAATCCTTTAAAAAATAAAGCATTTTTACTTTTTGAAAAAATACTTGATGACATCATCATTTATTAATTAATTATTTAATTTATTAATTAATTAATTTTTATCCCATTAAATCCCTTTATCTTAATTAAAAATATTTAATTAAGAAATCCCTCCCAAAAATGTTTAAATCTTATTTAAACATTATTTCCTTATTTATTAATTATTTAATTAATAAATTGACCAAAAATCCTAAAATAAATAAATAATTTATTTTTTTCCCAAAACATGGCCAATTTCCTTATGACCAATAACCTCTTCCAAAATCTTCTAATCCTTCTTTAATTTCGATTAAAGGCTAATCTCATCATTTCCTACCCCTAATCCCAACTCAAAATATTTAATTAAGATTAAATATTAATCCTCATGTTTATTAAAAAAGTTTTAATAAATATCTCCTCAACCCAAACCCTTGAAATAAATAAAACTTTATTTATTTCCTAAAAATCTAATTTATCCTCATCCTAAGAAGTTCTAGACTCTTCTAGAAAGTCTGCATCCTCATCCTAGGAAATTCTAGACTATTCTAGAAAGTCTTTATCCTCATCCAAAGTCTAGAATCTTCTAGAAGATGTCTTTAAACCTAATCCTAATCCCCTCCTAACTTTGTCACATTCCCTAAACATGGGTTAAAATTTACTAACCCAAGTCAAAGTTAACAAATATCTCCTCCTTCACCCACCCTCATTAAATGCCATCCACTTGCCTATCCCTAAGCTAATCCTAAACCATCCTAATCCATCCTCTAATCATTTGCACAAGCCTAAAAAAGCTTAAAACCTTCCTAATCAAGTCCAAGTCAAAATTTCTCTCATCACCCTCAAAATATCTCAACCATAAAACTTTATGAAGTCCACTAGGTCATAAATGACTCTTACAAGCCCTTTTATTGCTCTTACAAGTCATTATGAGGGTCTTTATGAGGATTTTATCCCTTGAGCCTCCTTTGTTGACTCATCCTTCCCCTTTCCTCCATCCTCTCACCATGTGACATGTGTCACTCCTTGATTGGCTATAAGGAAGCACAATCCATGTGCTCTCCTCTCATGCAATCTGAGCCCTCCATAAGCTTTTTCCCATCCTTGCATCTTAGCCCTCAATCCCTCAAGTCTCTTGCCTATAAATTGGATCCTTCCCGTTTGCAAAATAACACAATCCATGAAGTAAAGTTATAATGCTATTTTGAGAGCCAAATCCATACTAAAGCCATCTATCCACACCAAAAATCCACAATCATCCATTGAAGCCTTTGGAAGCATATTGAGCATACATCCTATCCATTTAGATAAAGCTACTCAACAAGAGAGCTTCTTATTGAGAGAGTCCATTAATGGCTCATATTCTCAATTGAGAGTTCATATTAGTCTATCTTGAAGTTTATGAATTTTGTTTAGTTTGTAGAAGCTTTATTTAAATTTGGTTTCTATTAGCATACTAACATTGTCCATATACACTAACATCTCAAGTAGTGTTCTATTATTGTTGATAATGATAGGTATCTCATGAAGAGTGATAGGATGAACCAAAGGACCAAACACGTGTAGCCATGAAGAAATATGATAATTTGAAGGAAGCCAACAATCCCTCATCAAAAAGAAGGTAAGTAAATTAGAAATTGAACCATGTGCTTATGCAATGTAACCCTATGCTAGATGCAATCTAAAACTAGATGCAACCCTAGGTCTAGTTACCAAGCTTTGGCAATTATCATCATTGTGCGTATAGTGAAACCCTAGATGTCATACAACCCCCACTAACATTGCAATCATAGGAATATGAATGTGACATCTATTCTAGTTTTTTTGGGATTAAATGTAAGCATTCAAGGCACAAAAGGCCAAAATGACAAGAATTTTTGTCCCTTTCACTGTAGCAAGCAAACATAAGCATCAAAGCATAAATGCTAGGATGACCAGAATGTTTCTTGCATGCAGAGACACTAGACGCATGAGAGATCCTTCTTATGTTAAGTAATTAGTCAGTATTTTGTTGGCAATGAGCCTTACATTCATAACTTGAGACAAAAGTGTTCTAGATATGCTTGCAGTGACCCCTATGTTCACTTAGCAGGATTAGTATTAGTATTTATTGTAGCATAAAGAGTTCACTCTAACAAGTAGGGAGAAGAGCCAACCTCACTAAATTTTTCATATAAGAGGAGTCAAGGTACACACAACCATCCAATACAAGATGGAGGCTCTTATAGTGGACACCCCTTTTATGTGGATGTGTTAGATCATTGGAACTAAACCACAAATAGAAAACAAAGAAAAGATCATGCCCCCAGTCCTCGCTTCTCTAATTGAAAGAGATATAATTAAGTTGCTCAAAGAGACATAAAAAAGTGAAGGAAAAAATAAAAAGAAAATCATAGCAAATCCCAAATTTTTTTATCATTTTAATTTCATTTTCTATGTTATAAATGAAAGAAATCTCTTCAGTAGGGTGACAATAGTAGATAGACATAGTTAGAACAACTAGTCACTTCAAAGAGGAATCTTCAGTAAGAATAATCTTAGTAGGAAACTAAGTGATAGTAGATAGATGTAGTTAGAACAATTGGTGACTTATACAAGAGATTATCCATGACATGAATCTCAAAAAGTGAAACTAGCAATAGTAGGCAGATGCTATTAGAACAACAAGTGACTGTCATGAGAGAATGTCCATGAAAGGAATCTTGAAAAGTGACACTAGCGATAGTAGGTAGATGTAGTTAGAAAAATTGTTGACTAATACCTAAAATATTATTCATGAGAGGAACCTCAAAAAGTGAAACTATTGACAATAGTCAGAGATAGTAAGAACAACTAGTGATTATCACAAAAGAGATTGTCCATGAGAGGAATCTCAAAAAGTTACACTAGTGACAATAGGTAGATGTAGTTAGAACAATTAGTGACTATCGCGATAGATTGTTCATGAGAGGAATCTTGAAAAGTGACACCATCGATAGTAGGAAAATGCAGTTAGAACAATTGTGACTATTGCAAAAGAGATCTCCCATGAGAGGAATCTCAAAAAGTGAAACTAGAGACAATATGTAGTCGTAGTTAAAATAGCTAGTGACTATCACAAAAGAGACTCCTATGACATTGTAGGGTTTTGCCCCCATGTTATGACAAGATTCAATCCATGGATACATGAGTGAAAGTAGAAAAATAAAGAAGGAAAGCAACTATATAGGAGCCAGAAGATGCACTACAAGATATAGCATTTGAAACAAGAGGCACTTGTTTATTAGGTTTTCATCTTCTTGGTAGAGATTCTTTTTTTTTTTTTCCTACCATGATGTCTATTTGATAGGTTTTCATCAATAACACTTTTTTTTTTGAATTTTTGAATTTTTGAATTTTTTGATATTACCAAGCTACTTATTGCTAGGTTTTCACCATGGTAATGATTTTTTCAGCACTTTTTTCAATTTAAAAAAAATAATTCAAGACATTTAGATATATACAAAGAGCTTTGGAAAAAATATCAGTTGTAAAATTCCTTTAGATGGAGAGTTGATAGGCTCCTTGAGCATCTCTCCCTTGGTTGTAGAAAGTTGGTAAGCACTAGATCCAAGCACTACAATAATTATGTAGGGATCAGGCCAGCTAGGTTTGAACTTCCCTTTTTGTACCCATTGTTGCTGATTCTTAGGGTTTTCTCTTAGAATGAGATCACCCAGTTGAAAGTCACGTGGATTTACTTTCTTATTGTAACTTCTAGATATACATTGCTGATAATCTCGAAGATGATCACATGCCACTTGTTAGCATTCATCTAATAATACTAGCTCTTGAAGTTGAGATCTTCTATAGCCATCATTAGTAATGAGGCCCTTCATGTAAATTCTTAGAGTAAGGATCTCAACCTCAATTGGAAACAAAACATCTACTCCATAGGCCAAAGCAAAGGGCATTGTACCCATTGGAGTTTTGATACTTGTTCTATAAGCCTGCAAAGCTAGATTACTCTAAAGGTGCCAGTCCCTTCTAGATTTGCTGACTGTGTGATGCAAGATCTTAAGGATTACCTTGTTGGATGCTTCTAGTTGAGCATAGGGTAATAAAGACCAATTCTGCATGATTCTAATTTTTTTCCTAACTCTTTAAGATCCATATTTTTAAACTGCACTCCATTGTCAATAATAATGGAGGAAGGTACACCATACTTGTATATGATGTAATTCATGATGAATAAAGCTATAGTTTTTCCATTTTCTATAGAGAGAGGAACTACCTCCATCCACTTACTAAAGTAGTTTGTAGCTATAATAATGAACTTATATCCATTTGAAGAAGATAGGTGAATCTGACCCATAAGATTGAAGACCCATTGTTGGAATGGTCACAGTGTGATAGATGGAATTAGCTCCCTAGTTGGAGCATGAATCAGATTCCCATGGAGTTGGCATTGTTTATAGAACTTGGCATATTTGATTGCCTCTTCCTCCATATTCAACCAATAGTAACCAACTCTAGTAAGTTTATGACCTAGTGTCAAGCCATTTGAGTGAGATCCACAAATGCCCTTATGTCTATTGATTAAAGTGCATTTGGACTCATCAGGTTCTAGAAACCTAAGGAGTGTTCTGTGGAGACCTTTCCTAAATAAGTCGTTAGCAATAATGACATACCATGAAGTATTGTGGATAAGGTAACATTTTTCATTCTGGGTTAGACTATCAAGAATGGTTTGGTCACATACATAGGAGTATATGTGGTTGTAGAAAGATGATTCATGTCCTACAATAGAATAGATCATCTAAGATTTAGGGGTATCATAGGTAGGGTAGAGTAACATTTCCACTAGGAACTTATGTCAAAGATCATTCTAAGGCATCTATAATGAGGAAGCAAGAGTAGCCATGACATCAGTCACTTTCTTGTTTTCTTGAGGAACTTGTTGAAAGAAAATATGAGCAAAGTATTTCTTTAGATCATCCACCATGTGTTTATAAGGGATCAATTTCTCATCTTTTATCTAGTATACATCATTGACCTAGTTGATTATGAGTTGTGAATCACCAAATATGTTCAACTGATCCACTCTCCTTTCAACTACAATCTTCATGGAATTAATGAGAGCTTCATATTCTATAATATTGTTTGTACAAGGAAACATAATCTTGTATGCCTTAGGCAGGGAGTGTGTCTATGGTGTTATGAACAATAACCTAGCACCAAATCCTTGTTGTGTGAAGGAACTATCAAAGAAAATCACCCAAGTTTGATCCATGAGTGTTAGAATTGATTCATCAAGGAAGTCAATGTTTAGTGGGAGAAGACTCTACATGTGTACCTCTGCTAACTAATCAGAAATTTCTTGTCCTTTGATAGCCTTTTTTTCAACATATTGAATGTCAAAATTTCCTAGTATCATGACCCACTTAGCCAATCTTCCTATTAGAGCTACATTGTTGAGTGAGTTTTTTAGTGGATCAATTTTAGAAACTAGTCATGTAGTATGGGCAAGCATGTAGTGTCTCAACTTTTGGGAAGCAAAGATGACTACAAGGAAAGCCTTCTTAATGATACTATAATTCTTTTCATAAGAGTTTGACATGTGACTCAAATAGTAAATGGTTCTTTCCTTGTTATCATTGTCCTCTTGAGCTAGAAAGATACCTAGAGGTATCTCTATTACTAAGATGTACATAATAAGAGCCTTCCCATGAATAGGAGGAATCAAGATTGGTGGATTGGCAAGGTATTGCTTTATCAGTGTTAGACTTTGATCACAATCTTGGCTCCAGTTATATTTGACACCTTTATGGAGAGTCTTGGTACAAGGTTGTGACCTATCCACTAGCTATGAGATGAATCTGTGAATGGATTGAAGTCTTCCTCGTAAGCCCCTTATCTAACTAATATTATGAGGTAGAGGCATGTCCATGATTGCTTGAACTTTCTTTGGATGGACCTTGATTCCTTTTGTAGACATGATTTTTGGGATTAAGTCTCAGACTAAATTTTTCCATGTGATCTAAGATAGGTCCCAAATCATGAAGGTGAGTGTTGCATTTTGCACTCTTAACCAGAGTATCATCAACATAGTCTTCCATTATTTTATGCATCATGTTGTGAAAAATTGTAGTAGCTACCCTCTAATATGTAGCACCAGCATTTTTTGGACCAAATGACATCACATTCCAACAAAAAGTTCCCCATGTAGAAGTGAAAGTAGTCTTTTCTTAATCTTCTAGTGCAATTTTGATATGATGATAACTAGAAAAACTATCCATGATTGAGTACATCTCATATCCTACCATAATGTCCACTATCATATCAATGTTAGGGAGTGGAAAATCATCCTTCATATATGATAAGTTCAGATTTTGGAAATCTGTACAGACTCTGATATATTTGTCATGCTTGGAGACTAGAACAATGTTTGATATCCATTCAACGTAATCAATAGCATGGAAGAAGCCAACCTCTAGAAGTTTTTCCAATTTAGCTTTGACAAGTAATGCAACATGAGGATGCATTTTCCTCTATTTCTATTTGACTAGTTTAACTCTTGGTGTGATAGACAAGTGATGCATAATGAGATCAAGATCTAATCCTAGCATGTCTAAGTATGTCCATGCAAAGTTTATCTTTTTCTCTTGGAAGAAAGAAATGAATTCCTCTTTTTCTTCTAGAGATAGTGACTATGCAAGATGTATCATGTGAGGTAGTTCCTCTATTCCCAAGTTGATTGGCTATGTTGGCTTTATCAACAATGATGATTTTTCCTAAAAATGACTAGGAAGTTCATCAAATATCTCATCTGTAGGCGCCTCAAAGAGATTTTCACCCTTGGATACATCTTTTATTTTACTTTTTTAAGTTCTGACATTGCTACAATGTGGTTTTCACCGTTAGACCTTTTATTTATTTTCTTTTTTATTGTATGACTAAGATATTTGATGCTATCTTTAGTCATGTTGACACTTTGTTCACTAGTGGAAGACATTACAAGTTTGAAAACATTTAAGTAGAATTCAAGAGCATAGTCATTTTGGAATGTGAGGACTTCACTAGTTGCATTAGAATTCTAGTCTATGAGTGTGGGTAGGTGATTGAAAGAGATGTGGTGGGTTTGATTGCATTCATTATATAATCATTATATGATTGGATGGGCAATTTGAGGCCTAGAGTGGCTTCATCCACAAGTGTGTTTGAATGCATTGGAGCACTAATGTCATTAACCAAAGACTCAAGGACACTAGTTGGATAGGTCTCATCCAACCTAACACTAGATGATTCACCTACTTTGAGGAGGTTTTCATAGATATGAACTTGATCTATGTTTTTTTCTATAGTTTATTTTGAGAGAGAGTCGAATTCATACTCTTGAGAATTTGTACTACATGGAGGTAGACTATAGAATTCCTCAACAGTGATAGCAAAAAACTCGCCTTCATCATTTGGATTTTTATGAAGGTAATCAATGTGTAAAGCATGACTAGACTCTCCTTTTTCTTGTTGGGTATGATGTGAACTAGTAGTATCCTCAAAAGAATTAGTATCACCATCCATGGTATTGACATGTGGTACAAAGTCATCTACTTCACCAAATAATTTAGCCATATCATCAAGAATTGTTTATGAATAAGGATCCTCATCATCAACATTATCTTCATGGTTGTCAGACTTAGTTTGTGACTCATGCTCAGATGAACTCTTAGGTTCTGGAATGAATTTTTTACTCCCTGGATGGAAGGGAATCTTCTTGAAGCCTAGATCAGATCTCTTTTGATTCCTTCTAGCTATTGCTTTGATAGGATCAATTAGACCATTTTTTTGCATCCAATAGGACCAGTTCCCTTGTAACCAAAGCATTTCATGAGTCTAAGACTGGGACCATACTTGTCAGGAGTAATTTCAAGAGCCTATTCAGTAAGAGTAACTAGAGGTTCCTCTTTGTAGATCCATGTAGAAATAACTATATCTTTAGCTTCCTCCTCGATAGGAACGATAGCTTTGAAAAAAATACCATCATACTTAGTTTAAGGTGTCAACACAAAAAATTTATTTTCTTTAGATGGTCTACCATAGTGACAGAGAGACTTAGGAAGAGATGTTAGAGACATAACTAGTTCTATGTGATATTCACCCTTTCCAGTTTCCTTTAGCTTGAGTGACTACTCAATTTGCTTCAGATTATTATCATGATGGTCTATAGATTCCATATTAGTAGGTAAAAAGTTTTCAACAAATTCCAACATGTTATAAGTATAGCTAGTACTTGCAGGTATGGTGACTTTAGAACCATGAAATGAGAATTTTATGCATTGATGGTAAGTGGATGGCACAACATGCATTTCATGTATCCATGGTCTTCTTAGCAAAATATTGTAAGCCAAAGGAATGTCAAAGACCTAACAAGTGACATCCCTTTCTATAGGACCAATTTGGAGAGGCAACACCACAAGACCTAAATATTTTCATTCAAATTCATCATACACTTTGATAGTTATCTTGTTATGAGATTTCTATTTTGAGGTTTCTCCCTTTTTGTAAGATGGGAATGGCTCTTTGAAAGCCTTCTGATCCAAATTCTTGTTATGTACATCCACAAAAATGTCACCATTGTCAATTAGGTCTTGGAACTTATGATGCAAGTTGATGCAATTGCTAGTTTTGTGACCTTTGTTTTGGTGATATTAAAAAAAGGTAGTTCCATTCCACCATGGTGGATATGGCTTTGGACCATAAGGATGAGAGTTATCTAATGGAGAAATGAGCTTGTTTTGTAGCAAGGTCTTATAGACCACATCCAAAGGTTCACCAAAAGGTGTATATTCTCATTTGGCGCATTAGACCCAAGAGGTGTTCTTTGGTTTATTTCTATATGTCCTATTGTTAGAAGGAGGTTTCTCAACATTCTTGGATGCTTTAAGATTGTCTGTAAGATTGAAGGCTGCCTTAGCAAGTTTAGGAGTAATGTTGTCAACAACTCCATCATGCACAACCTCTCAGTTCTTGTTCATGTACTTGGATTTGTCCTTGATAGAGGTGGATCCTTTTTTAGTGTCCTTTTGAAGGGTTAGTTCACCCTTTTTGACCATGAATTCCTCTATACATATAGTGTGACCATGTCTTTGAAGGTGCATGGACCTTGAAGATGAAATCTATACCAAAAATTAGGAAGGAGGTTATGAAGGAATATATCAAGCTTTTCCATTTCAAGAATCTTTTGTGAATATTTGGTGTAAAGTTGTTTCCATCTCTGAAGGAATGTGAGGAAAGGTTCCCCAACTTTCTGTTTAAGGTTACACAAGTCTTGAATGTTAACCAGGTGTTGGATGTTATGAGAGTACTATTGGAAAAATAGGTTAGCAATCTCATCAAATATTTTGATACTAATAGGCAAGTATGAAAACCACTCCATAGCCTGATCACCTAGACTTCATTGGAACAGACACATGAGATATGCTTGATTATGCATAAATTCCATAGACAAGGCCTTGAATTCCCACAAATGATCTTGGGGATTAGTAGTTCCAAAGCATTTATTGTACTTAGTTAATTCAACTCCTCTTGGAAAAGGAGGCATGTTTTTACTCTTGTCAAATGGGATTGGACAAAGAGCATCTAAGGTGTATATTTTTGCAGGTTTGTCTTTATCACACAAAATTTGGGCTAGTTGGTCTTGCATGATCTTCAACTATTTTTGCAATTTGGACATTTAAATTTCCTCTTTAGGTGTAATGATAGTTTCAACATTAAAGTGATGAGGTAGCTTAGCTCCCTCTTGGGAAAGTTTGAGAAAGTATTTCTCTTTTTCTTCGTTAAGCAAGATTTCCATGACTTTCTAGAAGTTTTCGTCCTTACGACACTTTTTGATGTGTTGAAGGAGTATTTCTACCTCTTCCTCATTCTCATTAGTAAGAAGAGGGTCCTTATGTTTTTCATTTATATTTTTTTCTTGGTCTCTACTATGTTCTCCCTATTTAGGTCCTTGATCATCCATTCTAGGAATGCAAATGGTTTCAGTATGTTTTGGTTGGAAAGGTCCTCTAAATAACAATTTCATTGTGTTGTTTGGAGATTTATGACCTTTGCTAGTTTTGGGATCATCTTGATACAAGGGGCTCCTAGTTTATTGTAAATTGATAGAGAATGTGCTCTAAACATAAGGTGATCTGATAGGTGAAGGAGATTGTGAAGACTCCTCTCTAGATGAACTCGACATAGACCATGTATGAACTAGAAAGTGACCTCTACCATGATTATGACCCCTAGCTCTAGCTCATCTAAGTCTAAGGGGATAAAACACATTTCTACTTCTTGTTACCATAGTCATAGACAAGACCCACAATAGAACGTAGTCTCAAAAAAGGCAAGACAAGAGTGTTGTACAATAACATATGATTAGTGTAAGTAATGGATAGAACAACCAAATATTATGACTATCATGACACTGAATATGACAAGAACTAAAGGAAAAGAATAAGATAATTGAAAGATGAGACTAGGTTGAGTGTAGGTCACAAGTTGTTAGCTAAGCAAGATGACGTTGTTTGACACTATTTGTAGAAAAGAAAGTGGTAAAATTTCATAGGTAATAGATCAAAATTAGAGCACAAATAGCTCTAAAAAAATGGTTTGATAGTTTTGAGACAAGATATCACATGAAGATTCTCATAGAACTACGCAGAAAGTGCAATAAAGTAGGCAAAGACTCAGAACAATAATTTTGGATCAAGTTTTTCATACGAGGACTTATATAGGGCCATGTAGGTATGTGCTAGACTGACATGAAAAAAATATTGTAACAAAAAGGACAAAGTTTTTAGGATCTTGCATGGAGATGTGCATAGAACTCTACAAGAACTTGGATAGGGCCATGCAAAGAATTTCTAGCTAAAATGGTACTCATGCAAAATTTCCCAAAAGTGGGCACAAAAATAGAGACTAGACTGAGAACTCAGACTAAATTTGAAGAAATTTTAGAAGTTTTAGACTATTCTAAATAGATTTTTGGTTGTTTTGGTAGATTTAGATAGACAAAGAGATGGTTTTTAATTTTTTAAACAATATTTTGGTTTTGAACAAGACAATTGTTTTTTAGAAAGACTTGGGAAGCAAGTAGTAGTTGTAAACAATCCAACCAAGGATAAAGCAATCCAGAGGGATGGGGGAGTCTTGACTTTCAATTTTTTTTTATAGGCTTGGACAAGTTTAAGAGTCAATGATGCAAGAGCATCTTTTTTTTTCTCAGTGACTACTTTGGAGTTCATGGGAGGAGGCTCAAAGGTTTAGGGTTTAGGGTTTAGGGTCTAAAAATTTGTTTCCTATTGAAAGTCATGTAATTAATATTTTTTAATGTATTAGAGGTTAAAAATTTCAAGGATTGAAGAGGACCTAGATTTCTACCTATGTTTCGAAGCACAAGTTCTAATTCGTCTGGAGCTAGGAGACATCACAATTTTACTAAGACATCGATTTTAGGGATTTAATTATTATTGTTGGCCGACT
Source organism: Cupressus sempervirens (assembly GCA_028749045.1). Classification (NCBI taxonomy): domain Eukaryota; kingdom Viridiplantae; phylum Streptophyta; class Pinopsida; order Cupressales; family Cupressaceae; genus Cupressus; species Cupressus sempervirens. The sequence continues at coordinate 640,950,414 of CM053793.1, forward strand.
TGTGGCATTTAATTTTTGTAACTATATTTAATTTGTGTTCTAGGCCGACTTGTGGCTTAGATTGGTATAAGTAGGGGTTGTGAGGGAGTCTTTAGTCATTTTTCATTCAGATGGGGAGTGAATGGAGAGTTGCTAATGGGAAAGTTTTCTTGAGTCTCTAAGCAGAGTGCCGAATGTGAGGCAATCTATACTTGGATCTTGGATTGAGTTTGAGAAGAGATAGTAGCTATGACTTGGAAAACAAAGAGATTTCTATGTGGGCTTGTGAGCACAAGTTGAGATCTTCCTTGGAGGTCTCTACCAGAGTGTGGATCTGGACTAGCTAGGGTTTGGGATTGGATCTTGAGGGATCTTGCAAAATAATTACTAGCTTTGTATTTGGCCATAACCAGGAAGGCCTTACAGCTCAACACATTGGATGTAATCAGTTATATTTTATGAATACATTATTATGATTTGGTATCAGATCTTGCATTGTTTTTTCTTGTTATTATGTTTTCGCTACAATGTTTTATAGTAGGGGGCTAGGACATCTCCTTTGGGGATTCTCCTACCTTGCACTGCGTCAGTCAATAACAAACATGCTTTATCCCTATAACAAAAATTGGTAAAGGAAGCAAAACCTTTGTCACAAAACTTATGTGCATCCATTCACCTCACATAGCTATGTCACCCCACTAGAGGGCACCCATATTTTTGGTGTATTTCAAGGGATCAATAACATATACATTTAATAAACACCCTTGTGGTAGGGGTCAAACATGTATAGCATCTCCCAATGCCTAGGTACATACCTATGGTGAGTTCTACAAGAGAGATTTTTCCCCCTCCTTGCATAAAGATTATGTCCCCTTTCAGAGGTGAACTAGGTAGCAACTAACTAAGAAGTTTTTACTTGTCTTCCATTCATATTAATCCTTGATGGCTTCACAAGTGAAGTTAAGACCAGTAGCCCACACAAGCATCTAAAAGTGCACACACTTGATTAGCAAGACTGGGGCTGGCACCAACCAGTGCAACAGATAGAGCCTCCTCTTGATATGCGATATCAAGAATCAAGAGAAAGAAATTAACATGGATTTGGAGTCTTTCTCTCTACAAAGCTTCTTTATTATAGTGAGTTGGAATCTTTAGTGAAAGGAGTGTACTCACTTGGATCAGTCCCAAAGGTTGGATCACTCTAGTAGGCCCTCTAAGGGTTGACTCGAACTAGTTGTTTGGATCTAAGGGTTCGAGTTTCTAATTTCCCTCAAGAGGAAAGAGCATAATCCTCTACCTCATCAACTTTCCCAAACATGCAAGACATGTTAATCATCGAGTTAGCTTAATATATCCAAAATTTTCCTTTCTCAAGATTTTGATTCCCTAAAAGATATCATCATCCCTTCATAGAAGAGGACTCATACTAGAGAACCACTAACTTGCTTGCCTTCCTTGGATGTCATCTTTTAGAGGCTTCTAGGTTTGTAATTTACCCTTGGTCATGACTTGCAAGTGGTAAAGAGCATACCCCCCTATTCCCCTATCTTACACCCTACAAAGTTCACAAGCCCTAATTATACTATGTGTGGAAAGAAAAAAGAAGACATGACATTTAAAGTGGGTTTGAAATTAGTCTTTGAAATGTGTTTCTTTAGAAATTGTCCTACAATCATACAGTCAGTACATTTTTCAAGTTGTTTTGATAAAGGTGTCTTCATTAAGCATACTACAAACCACTGTTATGCTATAGAAAACTAGAAATCCAAAAGAAAATGCTTTAGAGAAAACTCATTAGTCAAATGTAATGATAAACTAAATTTTGGAAAATTGCATTTTGCATGAGCTGTTGCAAAATTTCATGTGAAATCCTACATAGGCCCGCATGAGAAAATGTTGTGTACCACGCGAGAAACCACATAATTATGCAAATTTTCATTTAAGGAAGCATAATAAAAGGAGAAAAATATTCAAATATTCACAAGAAAATGATATTTCTAGTGCAAAAAATTAGAAATTTGTACGAACAAATGCAATAGAACCATTAAAAGAGCAGAAAACAGAGCAAGTGAGGCCAGAAAAATTGATTTCTTAGCCCCACAGTGGCTGCCAAAAATGTATATGTGAATTGTGGGCCTCTGACACACACTTCAACATGATCATTACCTACAAGATCATCTTAGAATGAACATTGAACTTTTCATCTGAGTAATCTAATAGAGTGACTTGTTGCCTTCTAACTAGAAGGATTTTGCCTTTGCTCTAAGACTAAGAAGTAGGCAATTAGACCTTTTAGTATGAAGGATTTATGCAACTATATGATAGGTAAATTAATCTAGATGAAGTGCAATTCTAATCTAATAATAGGAAAAGAAAATTAAGCTATATGAGTGCATTCTAATCTAGATGATAGTTAATGCTAAGCAATTATTAAAGCTATGAAAGTATTAAGAAATTATCTATTTCAATAGCAATTCTATGCAATTCAATTCTCTTCCTTGTAATGAGGAATTAGAAGCCTCTTAACCAACGGTCGAGATCAATTTGAATGGATGGTCAAGATTGAAGATGAGTTTAAGTCAAGATGGAAGATTCCCAGTGTAGGTGAGGTTAACTAACATAGATCTTGAGTATAATGAAGAATTAACTAAAATTCACTTGAGTGTGAGAATAAGTTGAATAAGTCAATTCCAATTTGAGAGATAGATCACTTAGAATTCTCATTCCTGAATTGAAGATAAGATTTGGAAGATTATTTAATTTAATAAAATGAGATATGACTTTATAAATGTATATTTCTAATTAATTGAGTAATTAAACCCAATAATTAAAATAAAGACATTATCTCATTAAATTAAATATGTTTAATTCCCTTGCACATTAGCTTTAAGAAGTAATTTGATTTAACCAAAGTATGAACACTTTAAATTACATTAAATCTAATCAATATGTTTAATGTAGTTAATTTGAGTCAATACTTAGGAATTAAATAGAGAATGTGATTAATGTAGATTAGGGTTTTTTAGATCTAACAATTACTTCAAGTAGTGATAACCAGAATAAGAATTGCCTAGTAAAATAGGACTTTGGCTTGATCATAATAGACTTGAATTGGTTTACATGTCAATGTGGCAATTTTGGGGTATTACAAAAATGAGACTGGAAAGAGATTAAAATGTATTAGATTTGATAATGGTGGTGAGTATTATAGTTTGAATTCAAAGATTATTTCTCCACTAATGGTATTCATACACAAAAAATAGTTCCAAGAACTCCACATGACAATGGAGTGGTTGAACACATGAATAGGACAATAATAGAGCATGCATGAAGCATGAGGTTGCATGTTGGGCTACCCTTGAATTTGTGGGTGGAGGCTATCAATACTATTGCATATATGATTAATAGAGGTCTCTCTACTTCTTTGGGCTATGGTATGAACTAGATGAAGCATGGACTGGTAAGAAGGTTAGTTATTCTTTTCTCAAAACCTCTGGTTGTGAAGCATTTTCACATATAGGTTATGAAAATAGAACCAAGTTGGAAGCTAAGTCAAAGAAATGTGTATTTCTTGGATATGGGATTGATGAATTTGGTTATAGGATTTGGGATTTTGAAAATCATAAAATTGCAAGAAGCAGGGATTCCATATATAATAAGAAAACATTGTCTAAAGATTTGTTGCAGAAACATGAGAAGCAGTAAAATGATTATGTAGTGCTAGATCATACACAAAAGGGAGATGTTCTAGTAGTTTTTAATGGTTAGAAACAACCACAACAACAAATACCACACACCCTAGTGAAAGTTAGACATTCAAAAATGTTAAGTAGACCTCCAAAAATATTTTCTCCCTTACTATACTCTATTTTGCTAATTGATGCTGGTGAAACTGAATGTTATAATAAAGTTGTCCAGGTAGATACTAAGATTCAATAGGAGTCTATGATGATAGAAGAAATTGACACCTTGATGAAAAATTAGACTTAGGATTTATGCAAGTTGCCTGTAGGTAAAAGTACCATTCTGAATAAATGTGTTTATAAGTTGAAAGAAAAGGATGAAGGTAAGAAAAGATTTAAAGTTAGGTTAGTTGTAAAAGGATTTGTATAGAAAAAGGACATTAATTTTGATGAGATATTTTCTCCTATTGTTCAAATGACTTTTATTCTTACTGTTATAAGTATTGTGGCTATTGAAGATTTTAATTTGGAGTAGATTGATGTTAAAACAACCTTGCTTCATGGGGATTTGGATGAAGAGATATATATGGCACAACCACAGGAATTTGAGTTCAAAGGTAAGGTCAACCATAGGAATTTGAGGTCAAAGGTAAATTGAAGAAAATTTTATATGGGTTGAAGCCAAAACCTCAATAATGGTATCTTAAATTTGACAATTTTATGCATGAGCATGGATACAGTAGATGTTATTTAGATCATTGTGTTTATTTTAAGAGGGTGCATGATGACAACTGTATTAATTTATGTTTATATGTTGAGGATATGCTTGTAGCTAGGTCTAACATAGATCACATTAAGAGGCTGAAATGATAGTTAGCACATTCATTTGCTATGAAGGATTTGTGGGTAGCAAAACAAATCATTGTTATAAAGATTTGTAGACATATAGAAAATTAAAAAATTACTTTATCTCATGCTGATTATATTACAAAGGTCTTGCAACATATCTCTATGGAGAATACCAATGTTGTCAATATACCTTTACTTGATTATTTAAAATTGACTACGGAGATGTGTCCTAAGACACAAGAAGAGGAGGACCAAATGTCCAAAGTATCATATGCTTCAGCTGTAGGAATTTTGATGTGTGCCATGGTATGTACTAGGCTAGATATTGCACATGTAGTGAGAGTTGTTAGAAGGTATATGAGTCATCCTAGAGTTGACCATAGGAATGCAATCAAATGGATTCTCAAATATTTTAGAGGAACATCTAGCAAGTGTTTACATTTTGGGGGCTCTACTACTGATTTACAAGGCTAGAATGACTTGGATTTGGCAACGGATATTGATATGAGGTGGAGTACTATAGGTTATTTATTTATTGTTGGTGGTGAAGTAGTGAGTTGGGTTTCTCAGTTACATTACGTGAAAAATTTATCCACTATAGAGGTAGAGTATGTTTATTCTATAGAGACAACCAAGGAGATGATATGGCTTTAGTTCTTCATAGAAAAATTGTGACACCCATATAGGGATAATTATTTGTTCATAGATAGCCAGAGTGACATTCATCTTGCAAAGAATTCTACTCTATATTCAAAGACAAAACACATGTAGCTGTGGTACCATTTCATTTGGTCAGCTTTAGATGATGGATAGTTAAAGTCAAAGAAGATACATACAAATGATAATCTAGCAAATATGTTTACCAAGGAAGTACCAAGGGAGAAGTTCAACTCCTCTTTAGCTTTTGTTTGTCTTCTAGATTGAACATAATAAAAGAACAATAGATTCTAGGGTGGCTTGATATTCTTGTAGGAGCTACAAGTTCAAAGTTGCTATGATTAGTCCCCAAGTGGGAGCCTATTATTGTGGATTCTAATCAATCTCCAACTAAAAGGTTTCTATGATGCAAAACTGAATTAGAATTGGAGGTTTATTTGGGGTGGTTTCCCCTAGATTATTTCTATGGGGGTTTGGGGGAAGCACCCTTGGGATGGGGTCAAAGAGAAAAATCCCTTGAAGGGTCCTAGGGCTATGCCCCATGTGTCCTCCCTTTTTCAGTATAGGTTAAGGTCAAGGGGCAATGCCCCCATGGGGTTTTTTGAGGGTACCTCCCCTGAAGCCAAAACTAACTCATTATTGTAAAAGGTGTTAGCTATTATTTTTCTATTGGACAACTTATTCTAGCCCTAATTTGTAAGAAATAAAAGCTTGTATAAGAAGACTTAGTACTAGGGATTTCAAAAATGTATGATAATATTGTATCTTCTTGTGGTAGTATTGAGTTGTAATGGATTTTAGATTGTAATCATTGGATAATAATAATATTGGACTTGATATTGGTGGACATAGCCCAGAGATTGGGTGAACCATGTTGAATCCTTGTGTCTTGTGTTCTCCTCTTTGTGATTATTATATTATGATATTGGATATATTTTCATGTAACTATTATTTATGTCTGTGGTTAATCCTAACATAGGTGTTATTTTCCTACTTTGTATATCTTCTTAAAACTAGTTGAAATACCTATCAAGCTTTTCAAGGGCACTACTACCTATCCTATTTTGTATGCTCTTTATTTGAGATGTAATGCAACTCTTAGATCTCCACTAGAACTTCTTGTATCTAGAGTATTCTTCCTTGACATAGAAGAATACACTCATTAGTATTTCCCAAAACTTAAATATGTGTTCACTTATATTCCTCTTGATTTTCCTCATGTTATCTAATAGCTATCCACATAGCCACCCACTTAGGTTAAGTGAGGTTTTCTCTATTATGATCTAGTGTATCGAGTGCTCCATACACCACCATGCTAGGCACATTTTTTTATCTGGCTCAACTAATAATACATGTGTGCAATGACCCTAATAGTAAACTATACTTTCTAGTCTTTAATATCTTTTAGAGAGCACATTTTACCATCGTGATGACATCTAGTCATTTTTCCACTACTGCTAGCTTGTGCTTATGAGTGGTAAACTCTTCTCTAGCTTTTTTGAATTATGCAACTATCTCAATTACATCATTTATGATCTTATATGGCTTCTCTAGCCAAATATATTGGTTGTGTACACTGTTGAACATGAATCTCATCTATTTTTCCCTAAAGAAATTAGGGATATCTACAATAAGTGATAGGGTTGTTCCTTCCAAGTCTTCAAAAATTGGTATCCACTAGTCATTCTTATAGAACTTATCATAAATTGTTCTAATATCTACATATCTCTACTCCAAGATCTTTTTCTTGAGATAGTTTCCAACTTCTTTTGTAGAAAGAAAACTACTTGGGAGTGAGGAGAGGGCTCCTATCATATACTTCTCATTAGGGATTTGCATGATTCATTTGTAGATAGGTGGTTCTATTTCTTATCCATCGATTAATTTGACCTCAAGTAGACCATCATATTATGTCATTGTGATATTTTATTTTGAAATGATCTTCTTGCATGTGATCTGTTGCACTAAATTGATTCCATGGTTGTAAAATATCTAGTATTTTAGATGTGCAAAATGAATATTCTTTTGATGCCTATGGTTTCAAAAAAAACTCTTTTCAAATCTCAAGACAGCAAAAGTGACTTTTACTAAATGATGTATCTATTTATAGATCCATTCTAAAAAGTAACATTAATTTCCTAATGGTAACCTTATCTCTTACCTACCTCAACCTTTTTACAATTAATGCCTTCTCATGGCTCATCCAACATTGAGATTTTGGTGACAACTTGTCGTCACTTTTTAGGTGCAACATGTTCACTTTCCATTATGTCATTAGTCTTAACTTACCAATTTGAATGTAGGGATCAACACAAGGATCACTTTTCTTACCTAACCCCTCTTAAGCTTTACTAGCTTAACTTTATTAGGGATTCTTCACACTTTCTAGGGATTTTTTTTCTTCTCCAATCATTACTCTAGTACACTCTAATCTTTTCTTGGTTCATACTTTATAAAAGTCCTTGCTGATTTGCTCAACATCGATGGCCTTGTCTTTTCCTTTGTTGTCTATGGTGTTGTTTTGGTTTATGCCCAACCCAACAATCCTTGGCTACATGACCTATCTTACAAAATCTATATAATGTTCTTATTGTGTTATACTATGGTCTTTTATGAATCTAGTGACCTATCCTTTAATTTTAGTGGGATACAATGTGACCATCATTACCATAGGTGAAGAAAACAATCTCTTACTATTTGGAGAATCCAACTCTCAATCCACAGTCTTCATAACTATAAACAATCATGTCACAGTAATAGCAACAACCTTCTACTCTTTCTCCTTTTGCAAGATCCTTGCACTCATGTACATTGCATCGATACCATTGACATATATAATATTAGCCTTTATAGACATCTTGAATAATAGCTATAGTTTTTGTATGCCAACACACATTTGACTTGTGTCCTATTTTACCACAACAAAAAAAAGTAGGTTTTTTTGAAGAAATATCTTTATTTTCTGTCCTAGTATTCTTTGTGGAGCTTGAGTCTTTTTTTGTTGAAGACTTTCCTTTCTTAGTTGTATTGATTCCTTCGAATCCTAGACTAGTTGTGTCCATGGTATTCTTCCAATTCTTTTTTTTTTCTACCAGCTTCCTGGTGATATTTTTGGACTTTCTCAACCTTTCATTTTCTTCCTTGATGTTCTTCAATTCATCAATAAATTGACTAATTTCTCCTCCAACTACTTAGCTTCTTCCTTTAGAAATTCTAGTTATTATGTATTGTCATCAAAGTTCTCTTATATGACATTTTTCTCTTATGTGATGTACCAATGCTCTACTTCCATGAGAGCTATCTCATCTTCTCTTACTTTTAGTGAGTCCCCGACTAGTTTTTTTTCTTTTTGAGCTAGTCTATGTTCCTTATAGGATTGATCTCTTTCTAGGATGGTATTTCCTTTCATGTTTTTTGCTTCAACTAGTCTTACTACATCATGCTCTTGCTCCCTTTTCATTTCCTTGACTCTCTTGGTAAACTTTTCGTTCTTATTCATGAGTTTTGAGATTAGTTCTTCTGATTCTTCAAAACTACTTTACTCTTCAAGCTTTTCTGTTAGCTCATAACTTTCTCTCAGCTTCTTCATTAGCTTATTTATTTTTGCTAAGGATTACCTCAACTTTTATTTTAGATATTCAATAGTGTTAAGAACTTCTCAAGTTGCATCTTGTACTTCATATCTACCATCTAATAATCCCTCAAGCTATCAAACTTGTATATATTAGGGTCTATGATTTGATATGAACTATTGGTACCAATTGATACATAGAAGGGGAGGGAGGGGGGTGAATCAATATACCTAATTCCACAAATTCTATTGGTTAATGGATCTAGCTTATGTAGGTTTAATATTTATTATTGAGAGGAAGGCGGAGTGTTGAATTAGTTAACAAAAAATTATCAATTCTTTGTTCTTTTTAACTTCCAAATAATTTAATGATTAATTTCAGTTATATCTATAGTATTGCTACCAATAAAGTCAAAATTACACAAAAATAAATAGTATAATCATGCACATAATAACAAAACCCATATTTCTCTCATGGAAACCCAATTTAGGTGAAAACCATGGTGTAAGAACAATGCTCACAAATGTTGTACTCTTCTAGAATACACTTTGTTAAGAGCTTTCCCAATTAAGGGTTACAAAAAATTGTTAAGTGTACCCTATTATAGGATTTCTCTCTAGATTTGTTAGGATTTTCATTCTTCTAAGGAGAAACATTGTTTAAGCATTTCAACACTCTAATCTAAGATGCCATGTTATTAGAGGTTTTACAACAAACTGATTAAGGTCGCCCTTCTAAGTGATTTAAGCTACTAGAATGGCAAGAAAGTAATAGAAATAAAAGTGATCTATAATTTGTGATGTCTTTCTATATTATATCTAACGAAGCTCTTCAATATAAAAACATACCATTCACTATTGTGTTTATCTTGTAACACACCTTTTCCTTTGTTTTCTCTAATAGCTTTGTTTCACTTCTAGCTACTATTATTTTTACTCTCTCTCTCTCCCTCCCTCCCTCCCCCCCTCCCTCCCCTCCCTCCCTCCCTCCCTCCCTCCCTCTCTCTCTCTCTCTCTCTCTCTCTCTCTCTCTCTCTCTCTCTCTCTCTCCTCTCTCTCTCTCTCTCTCTCTCTCTCTCTCTCTCTCTCTCTCCTTTTATACTTTATAAACCCTAAACCTAGATTTGATGATCAGATAGATATGTCATCACTCATGTAGGAGCTTCTCTAGAAACTACTTGACCTAAAACTTGACTTACCTTTCCTTATTCACCAATAAAATATAAATTCTTTGCCAATCCTTTTGTCTTTAATAATTCAATAAGATAATCCATCACTTGAAATTTCTTCTATTGATCATTCCTGTTGTTACTTGATAATGTACCTTCCATATTTTCTTTACAGTTCCTCATTACTCCAAACAATATACTTGCTAAAGATAATTAACAACATTAAATAATATGTCAACCTTTTAAGATCAATGAAAATAGTATAACTGATGAAAAATACAATGCATATTTTTTATGATTCCATCAAACTCCTGTAAATCAATTTTCCCAATAATATACTGCTTTTTCTTTGATGGCAA